>CM047582.1:22368300-22446732 GCA_026184515.1 Peronosclerospora sorghi | reverse complement strand
TGGTAGGGGTAGAGACCCCTGTGGTTAAGCGCGAGGCGCTTCCAAGCGAAGAGACCCGAAGTTCGTCTCTTTCGCACGTCGGAAATGATTCCGACTACGCCGTTATAGGTAAGACCGGCGAGTCACCGGTGGTAGAGGTGGAGACCTCTGTGGATAGGCGCGTGGCACTTCCAATAGATGGGGCAATTGCCTCCCCCCATCTGGGTGTCGGGATGAGTCCCGAGGCCAGTAGTCAGCAGTCCTACAGGATGCTTAATAGTGTGACAGGTGTTGTCACAGAAGGAGTAAGCCTGGAACGGTTGCCTGTGTGGTGGAGTCAAGTTCGAAATGGAATACATGTGTATCGACAACCTGACCACCACCATCGTGCCCAGCCTTTCAACTTACGGGGGGGTACCCGCGGACCTCCGCTCGAATTCTGGTCCGATCGTCCGCTGCTGGCAGACGACCGGTCATCATCCGAAGACACTTGGTCCGATTCACTTAAGTTCATCTCACCTTGTGTACCCGAAGGAATGGGATAGTTACACACTCGGTGGATCGGGATCGCAGATTGATCTGATTCTGTCTTGAATATCGGAGACCGTGCTGGCTAGGTGTACCTAGGACGGAACTCTTCACCCCAGGTACGTACAGACCAGAAACACTTCCAAAAGATAAATTCCAATAGGTCGATCGTCCAAACGATCTAGACCTGACCAATACGAAATAATAGAGGGTAGACCAATCAACCGGTCTAGCCCCTGACCAATATGAGAGAAGACCAAAACCGGTCTAAACTCCAACCAATGTTAAAATGAGCCAATATGTCCACGTGAAGACCCAATATGCCCGTGAAACTCCACAAACGATATCTCCACGTAAAGACCAATCCAGTGAATAGCACGTTCCAAACGTACTTGACTTAGACTTGAGGAAGTCGACCAATGCGTGCTCCCGTCGAGAGACTTCCGGCTGGCCAAATGCGCGTGTGGCGCGTCCAGACCGGGTATAATGAGCTAGAGGGGATTATTCGACCCTCTGCTCCCAAACACTCCGCGGCGGGCGGAGGCGACTGATGCACATAACAAAGGTTTAAATGACCTCCTGTTGAGGTGTTAGCCTGAAGGCAAAACCAAAAGATTCCAAACGACTTCTTCTCTTTTAGGCAAATCCACAACTCAAACCAATACTACCTCCCTACGGTCCCAATATGTACCCACATGAAAATATGTAAAATACCCAATGTCAGGTGACTCAACAAAACTTGCGTTCTTGACACTCCTTGAATCTGATAGGCTAAAAAGCTCCCCTTGTTTAGACCAATCCGAAATTCGACCAGCTGCCTGGACCAAAAGTGACCAAATTTGTGGTACACTTCACCACAGCCGCCCCTGAGTCCGACCGTGTCGCACAACGATAACGGTCTGACTCACCCATCACTTGGCCAAATGGACCTTGGTCGATCACACTTCTTCACCATGGACCATCCATCTTCTCCACCTGCGCCAAGTACTTACTTCACTGCACTCGATCCTCTTATGCTTCATCTTGACACTTGTTCTTGTAGAAACTCTATGTGCCGAGTCGCCCCACATTGCTTCACCTGTTCGGTCGGCCCGGTCTGACAGCCCACATAATTCTCGTGCACTTCAAACATCGGATGGGTGTCAGAATGGAGCCGAATCCGCCGGCAGCAGTTGGGCGATCAATTGTACAAGACTTCGCTGCGTATGCAAGGCGACGATCTTGAGCGACACCTTACTGAGCTCCAAGTTTCGGTCCAAGACCAGACCGGGAAGGTCCAGTCTTTTCAGGACCGGTCGGACGCTTGGGCGCAGGAATCGGGTCGTCGTCGGGTGGCGCTAGACCAGTGCCACCAGCGCTTAATGAACTTGCTGCATCCGTGCTCGGCTGCTTCCTCCAGCATAGATTGGTCTGCGTCGGCAACCTTAGTCGCCTCGGAGCAAGACCAAGACCGTTTGCAGCAGGACCAAGACCGCTTGCAGCAGGACCAAGACCGCTTGCAGCAGGACCAAGACCGACACCGTTCATTGGATGATATTCAGCAGCCCGAAATCGCACACAAATCGAAGAAGCGCGCGGACGCGCCGGGTAGCTCGAGGGCGCGGGGCATAGCGCGCGACCCCGAACTAGGGGGGAAGCGTGCGGTGCCCCATAAGCGAGCCAAGACGCAGGTGCTTCTCGTGAACCCAAGATTGGGTGATGCCTGCAACCCTGCCAAAACTCAAGCGCCCTCGCGCCCTCGTGCCGTCCGTACCGAGTACACAGGGATCTCGTCCGGGGAGGACTCCAGCGAAGGGTCCTGCGATTCAGAGTTCATGATCGCCATCCCGTCCAAGTCGCAGACGTGTCGGCGTAAAAGTTCCGTCCAAGCGGCATCGTCTTCGGGGTCGGAGCAGAAGACCAGTCGTCCAGGTGACAGCACGCCAGCATATGGGTCAGCTAAATCGGCGCCTTCGTTCCTGCCTGGCACGTCTGGACTGCACCGCCACGCCCGGCTAAAAGATATGGCAATTGGAGATCGCCCACTTCCGCCGCGGACCTCGGAACCCTGGTCCGGTCCGCATCAATACCGAGATCGGCGCCATTCCAAGAGGCGCGCGGGCGCGTCGAGTGGGTCAAGGGCGCGGGGCGTAGCGCGCGACTCCGAACACGAGGAGAAGCAAGCGCCGCCCCACAAGAAAGCCAAGACGCAGGCGCTCCTCATGAGCCAAAAATCGGATGCAAGTGGTGCGCTTAACATCGTCAAATCCCATGCGCCCTCACGCCCCCGCGGGCTCATTCAGGTGGTACGATTTCCCAGCAAAATTCGGACGGAAATCCTCGCCATTCATTGGCTGAAATTCCTTCCTCCCCCCAAAATTCACGCACGCAATAAGAAGAGCAAGGGAGCATCAGGAGGCGCGAGGGCGCGGGCCCTTGCGCGCGACTTAGAGCACGAGAAGAAACCGGAAATGGTGTAATCACTAGCCAAGATACGGGCGCAACTCCCAAGTGCGGTGAAGGATGCAGTTACGGAGAGGAAGGACTCCAAAAATCGCGCGCCCTCGACCCGTTTCGCCGTTCGGTCCAAGTCGGTATTGGTCTCGCCTGGGGCAGCTTCGGAGGGTGGATCGGTGGGTTCAGATGATCTCCTTCCCGCTTTATCTCAATCCCGATCCACCCAGCATCGTCGGTCCGCTGTCGCAGTTGAAGAGCCGACGTCAGAAGAAGACCAAGTGGCGCACTCGGAGGGTGACATCGATAAAGGGTCGTCGAAACTGGCTGTCGACGCGCCCAAACCAACTTTTCTGCCCGGGACTTCTGTTCGATATTGTCATGCTTTGTCGTGGGCATTGAAGGTTGACGTGACTCTTCCTCCTTCTGGTCTGGCCACTGACGACTCTCAAAGGACCCGATCTGTTCTGGCCACTGCCAAGGCGTCGCGTTGAGAGGACCAGGTTGTTAGCCGATGACGGCATATGGTACCCCGGTCTTGATTGCCCTTAGCCGGTCGCGGACCTCAAGGATGCTTTGGTCAAGCTTGACCAGAAGGGACCCCTGGCGCAACCAATTTCAAGACCAAATTGCATGCCATCCGGCGCTGACCATCGGCCGCCTGTGGGGTGATAGCGAATGAAGTCCCAGGTAATCTACCAGATAAGTCGTAATACATGTCATCCTTTCTTTTCATATGTCCGATCGTCAAATCACTTGAACTAATTTTACCATTCTCTCCATAGTTGCAACGAACACGTTGTCGTAAACAGTTCTACCCCCATAACGAAAAATAGTCATCACATTCGTCATTCCGCTACTCCATTTCGTCACAGTTCATCATAATTTCACATCAACTCCGGACCTTCCACATCTTCACACCGGTCTAGACCGACCGATGCTACTGCGTGTCTTGGTCTTGGTCTTCATGGGTCTGCATCACTGCGAAGCGATTACGACTGACTCGTTCTCGTTCTAACTCTCGTAGAAGAGCCCTACAATTCAAGTCGAGCTCGTCGACCCAAGTTGATTCATCATGGTCCTTCCATCGGACCAGGTACTCTCGGTGAGTCCGACCGAACCTTGTCTTCTTGGTCGACCGAACATCCAAGACATTCTCCACTTCAAACTCATCTTCCTCTAATGGTCGTTCCTAACTGTCCTCCGGCAATAACGCTTCATCGAAATCAAATCTTTTTTCTTCGTCTACCAGACAGGGAGTTTTGGGTAGATCCGGAAATTCTCGGACCAGCTTCAACTTGAACACATGCACAATCGGGAAGACCTTGTAATCTGTACCAGTTGTTACTAGACGGGCAGCGTGCTCACCAATCATCTCGGCAACACGGAAAGGGCCGTGCCACATGTGAGCCAGCTTCTTCGCATAGACCTCTTTCACTTGGTCTAGGTATAGTCATACCCTCGCCCCTGGTTCTATACCGTGGGGTCGGACCTGGTCATTGGTCCGGTCTGCCCGGTCTTTGTGTGGCCTGACGCAGCTTTTCGTTGACGACTTCTTTTGCATGCTGGTAGTGTTTCTGGATCTGCATGCGCCAGAGTCGAGCATCGCAATCGAGGGTCCGGGTGCAACCGATAGGTATCGCAGCTTCCAGTGTCGACCGAGGGTCCCATCCATATGTCAGATAAAAAGGCGTTTCTCCTCGGACCCGATCGGTCGACGAGTTGAGTGCAAACACCAGCCTTTCTGCATACTTGTCCCAATCTCGCTGGTCTGGGTCAGCAAAGTACATCTCCCTCGTTATGGTCTGCACCATGCGTTCCGCCGATCCATTTGCTTGCGGACGATATGCCATCGTCGCACTCTGTTTCTGGCACAGCATGTTATTGAACTACCGGAACACCTCGGCCATAAAACCGGGTTCCCGATCGTGCCTGATGACCTCGCTGGCGCCGAATCTTCGGAACATACATTCTTCGTAGCTCTGGGCGATCTGCTCTGCAGACCGAGATGCACTTTCCTTCGCAATAACTAGACCAGTGAACAGGTCTACCCAGATCAGCAGCTCAGTGTTGCCGCGCGTCGATCTAGGCATTGAAGGTATGTGGTACATCGCTATGACCTGGAAAGGGTAGGTAGCTTCGATATTTCCGGGCGATCGCCCCTTGATTACCGGTCTACCCTTTCCGGTCTCGCAATCCGTGCAACAGCCCAGATATTTCTGCACACTGCGGAAAAGACCTCTCCAGTGTAAGTGGGACCTGATCTTGTGATAGGTCCTGCCTATGCCCTGATGTCCCCCTTCTAGACTCACGTGATAGTGATGAAGGACATCCGGCTGCAGAAACTCGGGGATCACTAATTTCGCCAGTCGGTCCCGGTCTGCACTGTCTTGGTCGGCATCACGGCAGTAATACAATAATCCATTATCATCCACTTCGTACCTATCCGCGATCTTGATGCACTCTTTCGCTTGATCGTTCGTCAACTTGGACAGTTCACCACGCAGGTAGGTATTCAGGTTCATAATCCATTCTTCTTCGTCCTGCGCCTTGAGGATCCGTTCCATCCTTAACTGTTGCACTGCATATTCGTTCAAACTTTCATTCGGGAACGGTCGGAGAGACTTCTGAGCTTTCGATCTAGTCGCGACCATCACATGCACCTGGACTGGGGCGTTCATGGGTCCGATCACATCTGGGAGCCTGTTTATATTCACCAATTCATCCAGAACGGCCTTCTCGGTGATCGTAGCCCCGGTCTGGTCTTGCATGGCCTTGGTCGCGAGGTAGTCGGCTCTTCTGTTCCAGTCCCTTTTCACGTGCAATAGCTCGTGGTTGGGGTGGTCCTTCAATGCCTTCATTACTCGATCATTTAGCGTCCTTAGTCGTGGTTCTTCCAGCAGTTTGGACCATCATGTTTGCTCGACCCACAGTGGGAGCACTTCTGACGAGGTCGGTCCGGATCGGACTTATTTCCGTTCCTTCCCTTCCGGTCTACCTGGTCGGACTTCGACCTGGTCTTCGGGGCAGGTCCCGCAACATAGACGTAACGATACCGGTCTTCATCTGATCACTCCTGGCTGGATTGACTTCCACTTTCCCCTTCCGATCCCGTGCTGTCTTCGGCTACGATCGCCTTGACCGCTCGAGTCGGTCTGGTCCAGGGTATCTTGACCGGATCGGTCTGGGTCTGTGTCTTGGATCGGTAGCGACCTGATCCACCAGCACTCTTCGTCCTCAAGCTACGCGACTGCTGCAGCGTCCGTAGAGTCTGTTCAACTTCACCCGCGTCCCTAAGACGCAGTAGAGTAAGCTGGTCCGCCAGTTCTTGATCGTCCAGGGTACTAATGTAGTGACCCACATGTTCCAGAGCAGCACCGTTCGGCGGGTTATTCTCTTTGATTGTTATGCCGGCACGAAGTGCAGCCACGTTCAATCGATGCAAATACTCTATCGGTGTCTCGTCGCTCCGCTTCTGCATATGTTGATACTTGCGGGCACTCGAAAATCCATAGTTACAATATTGCCCTTCAAACTCTGCACATAGTTGGTCCCAGTCATACCGGGCATCCCGACCTAACTGTTGGATCCAGTTGGCAGCCGGTCCTTTCAACAAATCCCGGAAGATCAGACACTTTTCACTTTTCGGGGTCTGGTGTCGCAGGAACGAAGACTTGACCCGACCGAACCAAGACCGGGCCTGGTCTTCATCAGCATCCTTGCCAGTGAAGTCCTTGAGGTCGGTCGTCGCAGCCATACGGATGCGCGGAATAGCAGCAGATCCAAAGTAGTAAGCAATAGTGGAGGCTAGGTTAGCCTTGCGTGGCTTGCCAGCGCCCGTACCTTCTGACCCACAGTGGTCGTCAAGACCGCCGACCGACTCCATGTCACAGTCACTTGTCTTGCTTGGTCTAAGCGGTCTGGACGGTTGCGGCTTGCGCTTCCCTTTGCCGACTTGCTTATCACTTCGAGTGGGCTTGTCCACAGATGTTACCGATTCCATATCCACATCTCGGCAAACATTGGCACTTTGCTGGGTAGACCGGTCTTGGACATGTGGGCGCAGAGGTGGTCTAACCTGGTCTTCCATGAAACGCTCCATCATCGTCTCAAACATGGCTTGGACGTTAGCTGGAGTCATGGGCAACGTGTTGATACCCTCCTTTTGCGGAACTGAGGCCTGTGGGGGCTGCTGGATCCCCGACTGGCAAGCAGCCCTTTGCTGCCGCATGTCCCTTTTTTGTTCAGGCTGGGCATGGTCCACCCCCACGGTCATCCACTCGACACCGGTCTCCAACTTTGATGAGCTGTTAGAGGCCGGTGGAGACTCATAAACCGATTCGTCATCAGAACCAATGTCGACAAGCGCTGTGGAGGCTTCAGCGACCTTCACTGCTGCGGTGAGAGTTGGGCGGCGAACCGCCCCCACCAGTGGGACCAAATGGTCGACATCGACGATTTCAGCCTCCAAGTCTCAAATTCAAATAGTTTTTGGACATCGTCGGGGTTCTGCATTTTAATGCCAACCTCCGCCAACATCGCCACCAAGTTCTTCACCAACAGTAATGGGCGATCACTCTGGATCGGCTCGGTAGTGGGACCGAGAAGATGGTCGGGGATCTGGAGGTTCAACACCCGAAAGACCACGTCAAAGCGAACAAATCGTTTCAGCTCAAAAATGTAATACATCTTGTTTAGGTCTTCTTCGGTGATTCCTCCATCTCCGACCTGCGACTTTTCTTCGAGGTCGTCTTCGTTGGCCGGCATTCCCAACCCTTTATTGGGAATCTTGGGGACCTTGGGGACCTTGGGGACCTTGGGGAGGTTGGTCTGATCGTTCTGATCAGCCTCCAAGTATTTTTCGTCTTTTGATTTTCCATCAACTTTTTTATGCACATACATAGGATCTGGACCAAAGTCCTGATCCTTTCCGGGACTATAGCAGGACTTGCTATAGTCCCGATCGGCTCCGGTGGGAGCCTTTTGGGGAGGAAAACATTTATTAATCCCGATCTGGTCCTCCACCAGGCCAGACCGGACATCGCCATCTTTATCGAGAACGAAGACGTAAGGTGATAGCCTTTCCTTACGCCCTCTCTAGAACGATTCCAAATTCAAATCTTCAAATTCAATCTTTGATGACACCTCGCGGTGATATCCACGATCACCAAGTGATCCGGGCACGCGCACCATTGTGGTGGAGTCAAGTTCGAAATAGAATACATTTGTATCGACAACCTGACCACCACCATCATGCCCAGCCTTCCAACTTACGGGGGGGGTACCCCGCGGACCTCCACTCGAATTCTGGTCCGATCGTCCGCTGCTGGCAGACGACCGGTCATCATCCGAAGACACTTGGTCCGATTCACTTAAGTTCATCTCACCTTGTGTACCCGAAGGAATGGGATAGTTACACCTCGGTGGATCGGGATCGCAGATTGATCTGATTCTGTCTTGAATATCGGAGAACGTGCTGGCTAGGTGTACCTAGGGCGGAACTCTTCACCCCAGGTACGTACAGACCAGAAACACTTCCAAAAGATAAATTCCAATAGGTCGATCGTCCAAACGATCTAGACCTGACCAATACGAAATAATAGAGGGTAGACCAATCAACCGGTCTAGCCCCTGACCAATATGAGAGAAGACCAAAACCGGTCTAAACTCCAACCAATGTTAAAATGAGCCAATATGTCCACGTGAAGACCCAATATGCCCGTGAAACTCCACAAACGATATCTCCACGTAAAGACCAATCCAGTGAATAGCACGTTCCAAAAGTACTTGACTTAAGCTTGAGGAAATCGACCAATGCGTGCTCCCGTCGAGGGCCTTCCGGCTGGCCAAATGCGCGTGTGGAGCGTTTAGACCGGGTATAATGAGCTAGAGGGGGTTATTCGACCCTCTGCTACCAAACACTCCGCGGCGGGCGGAGGCGACTGATGCACATAACAAAGGTTTAAATGACCTCCTGTTGAGGTGTTAGCCTAAAGGCAAAACCAAAAGATTCCAAACGACTTCTTCTCTTTTAGGCAAATCCACAACTCAAACCAATACTACCTCCCTACGGTCCCAATATGTACCCACATGAAAATATGTAAAATACCCAATGTCAGGTGACTCAACAAAACTTGCGTTCTTGACACTCCTTGAATCTGATAGGCTAAAAAGCCCCCCTTGTTTAGACCAATCCAAAATTCGACCAGCTGCCTGGACCAAAAGTGACCAAATTTGTGGTACACTTCACCACACCTGGGGTAGGCGAACTTTTGTCGTTGGATGAGATGTCCTTCATCGAATTTGAAACTGCTTTGAAAGCAGATGAAATCGACGAGGTTGTCGTATTACGTACGGAAGAGGAGTTGAACTCCTCATCCACGATGGAAGAGTCAGTTTTGGTGCAAACCAAACAGGCATTGCATGCCCGAAGCGGCCTCAAGATCCTCGCGGATCCTGAGGACCCTTACTATTCCTTATTAAAGGAATTTGGAAATGTCATTAGTGACAACCCTCCGATGGGGTTACCACCGGATCGGGGAGTCCGAAATGAAATTGATTTGGTTCCTGGAACCAAATACTGCGTCACTAGGCAGTGGCCTGTCTCCAAGGAGCAATGCGACGTCATCGACGCATTCTTCAAGGGGAAAGAAGAGGCAGGGATGGTGCGGGAGAGCAAGTCTCCCCACTCATCTCCAACTTTTGTGTTCGTAAACCTAACGGAAAGTGGCGCATTGTGCATGCGTACAACAAGCTGAATGCAGCTACTGTACCCATGCAGACTCCGATTCCTCGGAAGGATGTCCTCCAGAACAATATGGCGGGCTGTACGGTATTGTCGTGAAGCGGACCCAAGAATTTTGGTCGGTTCCGGTCAACAATGGACCGATCGGCCTGTCGGCGATCCGATTGGTGGAAAGTCAAGAGGTTTTTGGGTCAGTCATGCGCAAGGGGTGTCCAGGACACAAATTCGGGTAGGTTACATGAGATTGCGTGTACGACATATTTTCATGTTTGTTACATATTGGGGACTATAGGGGGTAGGTAGTAAGTTGGGGATTTTCCAAGTTGGGAATTTGCCAAGTTGGGAATTTGCTTTCGTTTGGGTTTTGCTTTCTTTTGGGTTTTGATTCGTAAATGTTTTTGGCTTTTAGCTTCGCTTAAGTGACCGTTGGACCCCCAGCTCAACCGGGGTCGTTTTTGCCTTACGCGTTAGTCGCCTCTGCACGCCGCAGAGTGTATTGGGAGCGGAGGGTCGAGTAATCCCCACCAGATCATTATACCCGGCCGGGACGCGTTATAGACGCATTTTGCCCGCTGGAAGTCCCTCGACGGGAGAGTACTTTGGTCTACCCCCAACGTTAAGTTGCACACGTTTGGAACGTGTTATTTCACCCTATTGGATTATTTCGTGGAGATATCGTTCGTGGATTACGTCACGTTCTTATTGGATCTCCCTATTGGATTGGATTATTGGACCTCATTGGATTACCGGAGTTTATCTCCCATATTGGCCGGGCTTTACGATCGGGTTAGCGATCTGCCTCGGGAGTATACGAATTTCGAGTATAACCGGTATACCCGTACCCATGGTGAAGAGTTCCGTCCCGGGTACATCACCCAGCACGGTCTACCGCATTTAGACCACAAGTCAGTCCCAAGCACCGATCCACCGAGTATGTTACCAGCCCAATCCATCGGGTACATAAGGTGAGATGCGAAAAGAATCGGACCAGGCGTCCAGTGCTGACGATCGGTCGTCTGACAGCAGCGGACGATCCGATCGGATCGAAGACGAGGGTTCACGGGGTACCTCCCCCCGTAAGTTGGAAGGCCGGGCACGATGGTGGTCAGGTTCTCGACACTTCGGTGTTCGATTTCGAACTTGACTCCACCAGAATGGTGCGCGTGCCCGGATCACTTGGTGATCGTGGATATCACCGCAGCGATATTCAGCATTGGATTGATTACAAGGAATTGAATGTGGAATCGTTCTGGAGAGAACACAAGGAACGGCTATCGCCTTATGTTTTCGTTGTTAATAAGAATGGCGACGTCCGATCTGGCCGGGTGGAGGACCGGATCGGGATTAATAAGTTTTTTCCTCCTCATAAGGCTCCCACCGGAGCCGATCGGGACTATAGCAGGTCTTGCTATAGTTCCGGAAAGGATCAGGACTTTTGTTTAGCTTCTGCTATATTTGTAATATATTCTACAAATACAATTTCTTCTACATTTTTTTAATATTAGTTTTTATAAATTCAACAGGATTATTATTAATTACAGAAATTGAATTTTTATCTACGACCAGGAGGTCTTCTTAGTAATAAAGACATTTGTCTATACGCTACTGTCCTGATCTTATGTATTTGAATGAATGTTTGGATGAGAAGAAAATAAAAAGCGAAAACCACATGGAGCCTGATCGGAAAGATCCAGGCCAACCCCCCAAGGTTCCCAAGAAGAGGCTCAGAATGCCGTCCTAAGAAGACGACCTGGAAGAGAAATCGCAGGTCGGGGATGGGGTCATCGAAGAAGAAGACCTGACCATGATGTACTACATTCATGAGTTGAAGCGATTTATTCGCGAAGACCAGGTCATGCAAATAGTAGACCCCCAGATCCCCGATCGCCTTCTCGGACCAACCACCGAGCCGATCCGAAGTGACCGACCGTTGCCATTGGTGAGGAACCTGCTGGCGATGTTGGCCGAGGTTTGCATGAATATGCGGAAGCCCGCCAACGTGCCGAAGCTTTTCGATCTGTAAACTTGCAGGTTGGAGTTGTCGTTGTCGACCTTCCACGACCATTTGGTGCCGTTGGTGGGGGCGGTCCGCCGCCCAACTCCCACCGCGGCATTGAAGGTCGCTGAGACTATTGAAATGAATGATGATGCATGCTCCGACGATAAGTCGTTATATCAGTCTCCACTTGCCTCGGTTAACTCATCGGAGTTGGAGGTCGGTGTCGAGCGGATGACCATGGGGTCGGACCAGACCCCATGGGAGCATAAAAAGGACGTGCGGCAACAAGGGGCTGCATGCCAGTCGGGGCCCCAGGTGCCCCCACAGGCTTCAGTACCTCCAAAGGAGGATACCAACACGTTGCCCATGACCCAAGCCAACGTCCAAGCCATTTTCAAAGCGATGATGGAACGTTTCTTGGGAGATCGATACCGATCACCTCCGCGCCCACATGTCCAGGACCGGTCTGCCCGTCAAAATGTCAATATTTGCCGGGATGTGGATATGGAGTCAGTGGCATCAGCGGATAAGCCTATCCGAGGTGTTAAGCTAGTTGGAAAAGCAAAACGCAAGTCGCTACCAACCCGACCGCGCCGATCGAGCAAGAGCAGCGATTACGACATGGAGTCGGTCGGCGACATGGGTGACCACGATGGGTCAGACGGTACAGGGGCGGGCAAAGCACGTAAGGCTAACCTAGCTCCTACGACCGCATATGATCTTGGATCTGCCGCGATCCCACGTATTCGTATGGCTGCGACTACGGACCTTAAAGACTTTACCGGCAAGGACGCCGACGAAGAGCAAGCCAGGTCGTGGTTTGGTCGGGTCAAGTCTGCTTTCCTACGGGATCAGACACCAAAAAACGAACGATGTCTGATCTTCAGGGATCTGCTAAAAGGACCGACTGGGAACTGGATCCAACAGTTGGGTCGGGATGTCCGGTCTGACTGGGATCTGCTATGTGCAGAATTCGAAGGGCAGTACTGCAACTCCGGATTTTCTACCGCCCGCAAGTATCACCATATGCAGAAGCGGGGCTACGAGACGCCGATCGAGTATTTTCACCGCCTGAACGTGGCTGCACTCCGCGCCGGAATAGTAATCAAGGAAGGCAACCCGCCGACCGGTGCCGCTATGGAGCATGTAGGTCACTACATTAGTACCCTGGATGACCAAGAGCTGGCAGATCAACTTAATCTGCTGCGCCTAAAGGAACAAACGTTGCGGACGCTGCAACACTCGCTCAGTATGAGGGCGAAGGTCGCCGTTGGATCGGGTCGATATAGATCCAAGACCCAGGCCGACCCCGTGAAGAGGCCCTTTACTAGATCGGCCCGTGCTGTCAAAGCGATTGTGACAGAAGACAGCACTGGGTCGGAAGAGGAAAGCAGCGGCCTGTCCAGCCAGGAGTCGGATTAAGACCAGTGCCGCCACGTTTGCATTACGTAATCCGCCCCAAGAGCCCGATCGACGCCTAACCAGGCAGATCGGAAGGGCGGGAGCGGGAACAAGTCTGACCCGGACCGACCTCGCAAAAAGTGTGTTTACTGCGGGTCGAGTAAGCATGACAGTGGGGATTGCTGGAAGAAGTTAACCTGCAAGAAGTGTGAAAGACGCGGCCACCCCACCGATCACTGCCTCTTCGTGTGCAAGTCATGTGGACAGATCCACGAGGCCTGCCAGTGCAATATAGAAGAATTTTTCAATCTGATGCGCATATGGTATGTGCCGAACAAGCACGCGGGGATGCTTCCACCGGACGTAGAAAAGATGTTAAACTAGAACGCTCGCAGGGTTGGAATCTGTATCGAGCCGAGCGGTCTACGTTTGGCATCTATGCATATGTCGGCGAGGAGAATAAAGCCGACAATACATGTTCTCTTCGCAATCGCGTCGGTCTGGATCATTTGGTCTACAGTCTTAAGACCGATGAATATTCCCGATCGAAGGTGGTCATGCAGTTGGATTTGCTGCCGGGGGAGTCTCGCGGATACTGGAAGTATCACGCGCCCGATAAATGGTTTAAGCAGGCGAAAGCCTGTGGCAAGATTAATAACCAGAAGGCGCCGATGTTGTTCGACTATGGGGACGAAGTCTCGATTATCGACTCCGCCTTTGCTCGTAAGGTCGGATGTCGTATAGACGACACCCAGATACAAGAATGCGTCGGAATTGGGGAAAACTCTTACATGACCGAAGGAAGGACGCGCGTGAAGATCACTCTCTCAGGTTCGTTGGTCTACTTCTTCAGCGCTTGGGTCGGCAAGCTGGCCGGTCAGGATGCCCTGTGTGGTGAAGTGTACCACAAATTTGGTCACTTTTCGTCAAGGCAGTTGGTCGAATTTCGGATTGGTCTAAACAAGGGGGGATTTTTAGCCTATCCAATTCATGGAGTATCAAGAACGCTGGTCTTGGGTGAGTCACCTGACATTGGGTATTTTACATAATTTTGTGTGGGTACATTTAGGACCATAGGGAGGTAGTACTATTTGTTAGTTGCGTTTTTTCCAAGTAAGAGTCTTTTGGTTGCGGATTTTCCAAGTAAGAGTCTTTTGGTTACGGATTTTCCGGTAAAGGTTTTTGTTCTAGGAATAAGTGGCAGAAACCTCTGCTGGTCTTGGTCCACACCGCAGCAAGGGGTCGCCGTTCTTCTTTTCACGTACACTAGCCGCCTCCGCCCGCCGCGGAGTGTTTGGGGGCAGAGGGTTTAATTATCCCCTCTCGCCTATTATACCCGGTCTGGACGCGCCGCACGCGCACTTTGGCCACCGGAAGTCCCTCGACGGGAGTACGATTTGGAGATCTCTACACTTTAAGTCAAGTACGTTTGGAACGTGCTATTCACTGGATTGGTCTTTACGTGGAGATATCGTTTGTGGAGTTTCACGGGCATATTTGGTCTTCACGTGCACATATTGACTCATTGTAACATTGGTTGGAGTTTAGACCGGTTTTGGTCTTCTCTCATATTGGTCAGGGGCTAGACTGGTTGATTTGTCTACCCTCTATTATTTCGTATTGGTCAGGTCTAGATCGTTTGGACGATCGACCTATTGGAATTTATCTTTCGGAAGTGTTTCTGGTCTTTACGTACCTGGGGTGAAGAGTTCCGCCCTAGGTACACTTAGCCAGCACGGTCTCATATTCAAGACCGAATCAAATCGATCTGCGATCCCGATCCACCGAGTGTGTAACTAGCCCACTCCAATGGGTACACAAGGTGAGATGGTCTTAAGTGAATCGGACCAAGTGTCTCTGGATGATGACCGGTCGTCTGCCAGCAGCGGACGATCGGACCAGATTTCGAATGGAGGTCCGCGGGGTACCCCCCCGTAAGTTGGAAGGCTGGGCACGATGGTGGTGGTCAGGTTGTCGATACAAATGTATTCGATTTAGAACTTGACTCCACCACACCTGTTAGGCATGGATTTCATGGTGCCGGCGGGTATTCGACTGTATTTGTCCCATGGGGTTCTTACACTCCCGGATGAGGTCCAGATCCAGCTAGCTGGTCGGCGGCCCCTATACGGATCGTACCGATCTGGTCAGGTAGGATCAAGATGTCACCATTCCAGTCGGTCAATCCGCTGAATCCCCGGTCGATAAAGGTTTCAGATCAAGGAAGTTATGGGTGACCAGGGGCGACCGGTAGGTGCAGACCTTTGTGAAGAAAGCCGGCCGGTTTGATTACGTTCGACTCACCAATATCGGTGCAAGCCGATTACTCCCGACAACAATGCTATTGTTGGCATGTGGCTAGCGGAAGGGAAGGTGCCAAGAAAGGCGGGGATCGTCTCGATCGGATCGAGACGGTATGTCGAGTGGCAGAACTTGGCATACCAAGCGACCACCAATCTGGTCAGCAATGATGGACCGGTTGAAGAAGATACCTCACCTACGGTGGAACGACCCAGCTATGCAACCCGGAAGAAGATTCTGGTCCGAAGAAAGGCGCCGCAGTCGCCGGACACGGTGGAACATCGAGCAGATGAGCCAAGTCTCGTCAACATGGTGGCTTCACATGAACAGGCGACAGGGGAGCCGGAACCAGAAACGGAGAAAGGATAACACGGGTTTGCTGGGGCGGACCACGATGGCGCGCCTAAACAGGTCCATGTTGTTGAAGAGCAGCCCGCCGACCGGGAACAGCAGTGTGCAGACGATCGGGACGGGTCGGGTGATGTCACCCCAGAATATGACCAATTTTGCATACATGAGGGCGGGGATCAGTACATTCAGGAGCTGGAGAGCCAGATGGAAGTCCTTCCTGAAGTGTCTGCAAAATTGCCCGAAGTCACCTGGGACGATCTTCAAGTGGGTGATCGGGATGTCAACAGTCCAGACCAGATCGATCAGCTTAAGAAGATCATCTGGAAAAAGAAGCACCTGCTGATCAGGAAAGGCAATGCCCTACCCCCTGCTTCTCGCGGAGCAATCAGCGACATCGATGCTGGTGATGCCAAGCCGATCGCTCAGCGATGCCAACGTGTGGCGCCACAGTACCGGGAGAAATTATCTGATCTGATTAAAGGACTGCTGGCTACCAAGATTATCAAACCGTCGACCTCGTCTTGGGCCTCGCCGATCGTGATTGTAATCAAAAAGAACGGCGTCGACATCAGGTTGTGCATTGACTATCGGTTGGTAAATCGGTTGACCAAGCTTATGGTGTACCCGATGCCGCTGATCAACGATCTGCTGGAAGACCTGGACAAGACCCTATGGTATTGCTCGCTGGACATGGCAAGTGGATTCTGGGTGGTTTCGATGACCGATTGAGCTCGCGAGATTTCTGCATTTGTTACGCCGTTCGGTCTGTTCGAGTGGAACCGCATGCCGTTTGGTTTGAAGAACGCGCCTCAGATCTACCAGAGGCTGATCGACAACGCACTATATGGACACTTCAAGATCAGTACCGATCGGGACCCCACCAAAAACTATGATGTATTTACAGAGGGTGAACCCGATCGGGAAATTAGACCGTCCGTTCTGGGGAGGCGATCATACATCGACGACATACTGATCCCTGCCTCGTCCTGGAGCGATCTGTGCGAGAAGGTTGAACGGTTGTTGGAGACATGTGATCGCTGGAACCTGTCGATCAGTGCTGTGAAGAGTTTTTGGGGCATGTCCAAGGTCGCCTATTTGTGTGGTATATGGTATCAATCAGCGGGCTAGAGGACAATCCTAAAGATTTGGAGTCACTAAGCAACCTCCCGTTTCCCGGATCGCTGAAGGAAATGCAGTCCTTCCTAGGGAGCCTGAATTACTACAACCGCTTCATTGAAGACTTCAAGGTCTACGCGGCCGTGCTGTACGAGCTCCGGGAAGTCGACTATCATATATTGCGCGAAGCAGATCGGGCAACTTTACGAGAGGGCTGCGACTCCGATCGGGCTGCAGAATTGCCGCCGATGGAGGCAGATGACTATATGAAGCGTGCACAGGTTGCTTTTGGTATGTTGAAGGCTAATATGGCGACGGCACCGATTCTCAGGCACTTCGATCCGGAAAAAATGCCGACCGTCATTGTGTATGCTAGTAAGTGGGCCATTTCTGCCAATCTAGCGCAAGAACATGATGAAGTGTACCACCCGGTCACTTTTACGAGCCAGACATTGAAGCCGAACGAAGTCAACTTTGGGATCGTCGAAAAAGAAGTTCTGGTCTTACTACGGATTTTGGATGTGTGCTATAACCTGCTGGTCGGCCGACCCGTAAAGTTCCTATCAAGGAAGTCAACATTGGCCTGGTTGCTATCAGCCAATGGGATGGACGGTCGGCTCGGCAGAAGGTCTGCGATCCTGTCACAGTGGTACCTCGAGGTCGTCAAGTGCTTCAAAGGGGAGGAAGAGATATTAGGCACATTGGCTGCCAGCATCACCCCTCGGTCTGAATTGGATGAAGCTCTGATGGCGATTGCCCCAAGAAAACAACCTCGACAGTCTATCTCACGGCCGCCACCGACCGTCGATCGGGATGAGGAACTCCTGGTCTTGAGTTTCGACGGGTCGGCTAGCGTGAAGAATAAGGTCGGCTCCTATTGCGCCATACTGTGGAAGTTACCACAATGGTCTATAGTTGCAGCCGCCGCCGATTTCATGCCAGACATAACGGTCAACGAGGCGGAATCGGGGGCTCCATCTATGTCTCGACCTGCTGTCATCACAGAAGAAAGGTCAGATCATCATATGTGGTTACTCCAACCTGGTGATAAGGCCGATCACTGGGGAGATCGACTGCAAGGCACCACGGCTGAAGTTGTTAAACGACCGGGTGATGAAAGCGTTAAAAGACTACCCCAACCACGAGCTATTGCAGGTGAAACGGGATTGGAATAGAAGCGCCGACCATCTCGCGACCCAGGCCATGCGGGACCAGATCGGGGTGACGATCACCGAGGAGGCCGTTCTACTCGAGCTAATGGATATAAACAGTCTCCCGGAGGTGATCAAGACCGAGGAAAGACCCGACCAGGTGCATGTGATGGCTGCGACTGGATCGAGGACTCAGAAGTCTCGCCGATCGTTCCCGAAGGAAAAGTGGTCATTCCGGACGTTCGCCGCTCGGATGGAACAACAACCTCAGATACCGGCGAAATGGCTGCCGAGAATCGCGCATACTGGGGGACGGTATACCAATCCCCATCGAACGATCTACGCGACTCCATTCCCATGCTACGTTACGACCCAATGCGGATGCAAGATTTGCTTCGATATACGGAAAAGAATCTGACAGAGGCGCGACGACGGCGTCTTGATGCGCCTATGACAGCTCGAGACTTCTACGATGCGATCGTGAAGTCTCCCAAAGGGAAATCGGCTGGGTTCGACGGTCTCCCTGCGGAATATTACCAACTCTTTACTTCGACATGGGCGTGGGTCTACGAGTTCGTATACGCCTTCAAGTTTCACCATGGTAGAATGACCAAATTTCAACGCCGCGCGTATATCTCGCTACTCTTCAAGGCTGGAGACCGCATTCTGCCTAGCAACTATCGTCCAATCACACCGCTCAACCACGACGCCAAGTTTGGTCCGAAGATCCAAGCATGGCGTATACGAACAATCCTGCCTTCTCTGATCCATACAGACCAGGCTGGGTTTATTCAAGGCCGTTCCATTCGTCATGGTTGACTAAGGCTTCAAGATATGCAGACGTTATCCAAAGTGCTCAACCTGCCCAATGCGGGAGCAGTGCTTTAGGATTTCGCCAAGGCCTTCGACAGTGTTCTATGGCCCGCCCTGGACCTAGTCTTAAGCCACTACGGCTTTGGCTTTATCTTCAGGAACTGGGTCCGAACCTTTTCAACGGAACTCTGGTCGCCGTCCTCGTCAATGGGACGCCAAGCGAGTACTTCGAGCTCGGATGTGACGTCCGACAAGGAGATCCGCTATCGCCAGCGCTTTTTGTGCTGTTCATCGAGCCGATGTTGTGCTACTTGCGTGCCAAGACGGGTCACATGAGCATCAGGGTACCGACCCGTCTGACCCACACCACTTGTTAGCCTTCGCTGACTACTGCAACGGACTCCTTCGTGACCTCAGGGATGCGACGATCTTCGTGGACGCGGTCAGACACTATTCCATCGCGGCTGGCCTCCGACTTAACGTCAACAAGACCCACCTTCTACAGTTCCAGCCTCTACCTTCCGACATCAGACAAGATCTCGAGGGGAAAGGCTGGGACGTAGTAACAAACGATTGAGAAGTAGGAGTTCTTGGGATCTTCATCAACCCTTCCTTGACGACGAACGCGCGCTATCCTCGACTCCTCAACGCCGTGATCACTAGATACCTATTGTGGAAATATCGCGCCCGTACACTCCTCGGGCGAGCGGTTATCTAAGGAGTATTGTGATCCCGCTACTGTGGTACACAGCTGCAGTCACGAAATTACCTGATACGGTCGCAGACCGAGTTCATCGACTGTGCAAAGCCTTCCTTTTCAAGCGTGAAATTTCCATAGATACAAGTTTCTCAGCACCCTTTGCCCAAGAGTGGATGTATGCTCCGATATCTCAAGGAGGACTAAGTATCCCAGACCCCCAGAAATTCGGCCAAGCCTTACAGATCTGCTCGCTACGAGATGCGATGAAAGCAGTCACGACTACCCACGTTGTTCCTCGCTGGTTCGAAGCAGAGAAGGCGCTGTTGTCGCACGAGATGAATGGCGTCGGAGTCGGTTTCGACATTCTTTACGCCCCACTTCCTAATGCAATTGACCCGACATTGCGGTGGCTTAGCCTGGATTCTTTCTGGGTTGAACCGCTTCAGACATGGCTCGCGCTGGTTGAGAGGCACTGCACGCTCGATAACTTAAAGTGGGCCTTCACAGAGCTCCCTTTCTGGTGAAACACCCTCATTCGCGTTGACAACGCAAAAAACATAGCGAAAAAATCGACGAATGCACACTGGTTCTTTGACCAAGGATACCTCCGTCTTCAAGATTTCGTGGACCGACACGGGAAACTCCCGACCACCGCTCTCTGCCTGAACATCCTGGACCGCGTCAAATTTACCTCACAAGATGTCTGGTCCAGAGCGGCCAGCCATTTTGCTAGCACTGTTCAGAGGCTTCTCCAACTCAGCGATACCCCAGTACAGGGCCCCCACCTTCCTGCTGACCAGTGCGCGGCATGTCATGCGTGGACATTCGAGAAGGTGGAGTTTATCGATGGAGGCAATCACGAGTTTTACTACTTGGTGCATGTGCAGCCAAAGATCAAGATTATGAACAATTCCGCTCTTGGAGTCCCTGATGGTCCTGACTGGAAGAACCATCGGCGACGGGAGCGGGCCCTTGACAAAGATCTGCTGCCGATCCTGGGTAACATCAAATTTCGTCTCCAGCACAACGGCCTAAATTTCCGGTCCAAGTATCGATACCGAGAGCGAGACGCTGTTCGTGTCCACGGCTGCGGCACAGATGAAGATGCCCATCATCTCTTGTGGGACTGCCCGGTGGCGAAGACTGTCTGGGAGTCCCTTCTCTCGCCGTTCGAAGAACTCGTGAAAAGGTCAGTGACGTGGCCCATGGTGTTATACCTCTTGAATATTGAGTTCAGGTCTGGAATGATGGCATAATACGGCAGTCACAACATGCTCCGTGTCTTTAACGTGCTGCGCTGTGAAACCCTGTACATGCTGTGGCTTCATCGGAACGACCGCCTGTGGAATAACGTGGCCACAAGAACAGAGTTTTTAAGACGTCGAGCGAAAGCGTATATCGAGTTCCACTTCTGGCGTATGTGCTCTGTAGTCAACTCACGATTACTTACGTTGTGCCGGCGCTGGGTGCCGAATCTAACGGGCCCAACTGAGTACGACGACCCGTCCGACCCTCCGGCAGCAGTCCGTGCGTGAACTGAGGACTCCCCTCGCACAGCCCAGAGGAGCCACGGTACCATCACTAGACATCCCTCAACATGCTCCGATCGCCCCCGACTACCCTGGCCACTCACGTCGGTGACACTGAAGGCCCTTACGGAGGAATGTCTACCCCCGCTCGTTCCAACCGTTTCACCTTCGGCGCAGGCCTAGGCTGTCAAGGGGGCTCTCAGGCACACTGGGGAACCCACGGCGTTGGCTTTCTTGCGGTTCATGACCTACAAATACAATCTTCTCAGTTCACGTCCGAGCAACACAATCCCAAGTTTCTTGCACTTACCTCGCTTAAGTTGCGCGGATCTCGTTTAAGTTGCTGGGGCCTCTCTTAGGTTGACTTGCGCTTGACCTGGCAAAATCTGGAATGACGAGTCCCAAGCCACACAATTTGGGAGCAACCTTCACGTTACCTTGTGATACCTCTGAGACTTGATGAACCTCTACAACTTGGATACCTCTCAAACTTTATATCACCATAAGTGGAAATCAGGCCTTTTGACCTGTCAAAATTTATATATACTTTTTTGTACATATACTTTTTTTCTACAAGTACAAAAAAAGACAGTTTCAAGACAACCAAGGTCACTAGTATAGGCAACCTGCATATCATTCGACATCATTTTTTACGCTCTTTAAAGTATAATGAATTATTATTAGACAAGAGGCGCCGGCAACCGGGGTGATCTGCATCTGCAACGCTGCACCAGCCAACACGGATTGGAGGTACGAGTGGTACGAACGCAATTGCGCAGCTTCATCTTGAGCCTGTCGCAACTCGTCGCGCAGTGCGTCACGATCTACAGATACGTGACTAAGGCGGCGCCGCGCCGTCAAGAGTTCCGACTTCAACTTGGAATTCTTGGCACGCAGACCCTCCAGCTCGGCCTTGCTGGCCGACACCCCATCGAGACGATCACGTAGCTCGTCAACCTGGGATAGGGCAGCGACGTGTTCCTCCATCTTCAAAAGATTGGTTTCATTTTCCTCCCGGATGCGATCACGCTGTTTCTTGCGTTTCTCGGCCTTGGAGGTGAGCCGGATCGCCTTCTCGACCAGACGCTTGTTCTTAGAGACAGCTTAACCATACGCATTTTGTAGCATGCCCAAGCGGTGTCGGAGTTGATCAAACGTCACTTGATCTGGGAGCGCCTCGAGCTCGATATTTCCTGTGCGTGATCAGCGATGGTCTCCTTTTGAACCGGTAGCAGATAACGATCTCGATCACGACCGCCCTCCAGATCGCGGATCTGGGTGCGTTGGCCAGCTATGGTTGCCTCAGCAGCCTTCAGTTTGGCCTTGAGATCGTTTACCGCCGCGCAGACATAATCGCACAGGGGCGCAAGCTGCTCATGGAACCGCTTGATCTCTTCCTCGAGATCAGCAGTTTTACGAACAGCGCGTGCGAGTTGCTTCCGAAGCATCGGGGCGGTGTCCTCGAGCACCGAGAGCGAGTTAGTCAACACGAAAACTTCCTCCTCTCGCGTGCGGAGCGTCTCCTGCTGTGCGCACGCCTGGTTAATCACCGAGATTATAGCGTCTGCTGTAGTCCGATCGAGGGACGAGACACTTTCTGTGATCGCTTGCATGATCGACTTCTCGAAAGAAATTTGGAAATGCATGATCATGAGGACCTGATCAACGATGTCACGGTTGATGGGTGATGAATGCATGATCATAATGATCTGATCATTGAGTGGTAACGACGTGATCGATAGTGACTCGATCGATGGGAGAAAGGGCTGATCATTGAGTGGAAACGACTTGATCGACGATGGCATGATTGATGGGTGTAACGGCATGATCGACCCCCGCCCCAACCGCTGTCCTGATGGGACAAGGTTCAGGGGCGGCTGTGGTGAAGTGTACCGTAGATTTTGTGGCTAACTGTGGAAGGCGTACAAAATATTTTGGGTACAACTGTGGTGAACATGGACGGGGTATCGGATTAGAAGCGGCGACTGGTACAGTTACCTAACGTAAGCGACGAACGACTGTGAAATCAGATTAACTGGTCGATGGAGCACATCGGTATGGGTAGTTCTGATTGGTTAATATTATGGAATTGGTAGTTTTTAGGATATAAGCAATAAAACAGTTCTCCTTTTGCGTCTGATCGATTAGATCAACCCGAGGGACGGCTTGTCACATTCGCGCCTCCTTACTTTGCACACGAAACTCTTCACGTCCCGGGCGGGAGCACCTAGTGCACTTTTTGGTCCACCGGAAGACGTGGAGTTCTTGGGAACTCGACTTCAACTCCGCCCGCTGTTTCAGCGGTAGTTTTCGTAAAGTTTTTTGGGAAAGTGATCGAGCAGTGCGCTCTCACCTCTTCCCCCATTGGTTCACATCTGGCCCCTAGAATTTCGACTGCTTTAAGCGCCCCACGGGAATTCTAGGTAGATTTTTGTGGATACGTCGATCTGCACATAGGAAGTGCAGGTCGACCCCCCCTCCTCTTATGTCTAAGCTAGGAATACATAGTATATTGGGTATTCCGTTAGCGAACTAGGCTTAAGAGGCTCGGCGATCAAGTGGTGAAGACTTCCGTGTGGTAAAGTGTGCCATAAAATTGGCCCTAATTGAGGTCTTAATTGTGGGCCTAATTAAGGGTGTGACTGCGGACACAATCGGGTGAGTAATTGCGTGTACGATTGTGTGTACCACGGTGTATACAGTTACGTGTACAACTGCGGTGTACATAGACAGGACATAGACGGGGTATCGTGAGAAGGTACGACTATGTACAGGTACCTAACGAACAGCGACGAACGACGGATAAATCAGGTCGACTGGTCGACGGAGGACGTTGGAATGGGTGGTTCTGATTGGTGGATATTAGGTAATTGGTAGTTCTTAGGATTTAATCAATAATAAAGTTCTCCTTTTGCGTCCAACCTCATAGGACACCTCAGGGACGGCACCTTTGCGCCTCCCTTACTTCTAAGTACCTCTACATCCCGGGCGGGAGCACTTTGTGCATTTTTGGACCACCGGTAGGCGTAGAGTGTTGAGAACTCGTCGCAACTCCGCCCGTTGTGTCAGCGGTTCTTCTGTAAAGTTTTTTTTGGTCTCGGGAACGTTATTGAGCAGTGCGCTCTCACCTCTTCCCCTTCGGTTCACGTTTGGCCCCTAGAGTTCGGCTGCTATAAGCGCCCCACGGGAACTCTAGGTGGATTTAGTGAAATTCACCCCCCTCGTAGGTCTAGGCTAAGAATGCATTGTACTTTGGGTATTCTGTTAGCTGATTAATACTAGAGGCTCCGTGATCGGGAAGTGAATACTTCCGCTGCCTGATAAAGTACCCCCTTCGCCGGTCAACACCTGATCGACACTCTGCAACTTGCGACCCGCGTTCATCTGCTCACAACTCGCGCCAACTAGTGCCTGATCGACTAAATCTATCAGACCGATCAGGTTGATCACGATCTGATTTTTGATTATTGGCTCTGATCAACCCCTATCACCCCCTGATCAACGACCAGAGGCCCTGATCATCGACTATTTGCGCCTGAACAAGCCTGATCGACAACAGTCGCTTCATCACAAGTCAACTCAATCTTGCAGCAAGGAATTGCAGCGGTCCATCCCCACCACCTGGAGAGCGACCCACGCCCAAGCCGACGGGTACACAATGTGAGCAGGAACACAAGCAGTCAAGAGAAAACCGGAGGACACCCTTAGTTAGTCGGCAGTCCGGGTGCCGTGGTAACGCCTGATCAAGCGTCAAAAACTTTGATCAGCCGCTCCACCACAATGGTGCGCGTGCCCGGATCTTTGGGCGACTCGGGATATCACCGCGATTCTACGAAAGATGGCGCTGATGCGGACGTAAAAACGGAAGCGGAAGCAGAAGTGAAGATAAAAGTTGAAAAGGAGGAGGTGGTTGTGACGGCGGAAGGCAGTCGCCGTCGTCATGTCTGAGGAAGAAAGGAAATGCTGATCATCAGGAACTGGGGAGGTATCTTTATGAGATAAAGGAGGAGAAGCCTCAATCACCTCCCGAGGCTCCTTCGGGAGCCCATGCGGATCATAACGCAAGTTATGATCCGCCAAATATATGTGTGTATAAGGATCCGGATTGGGATCCGATGGTGAAGTATTACAAGAACGACCAGTCGAAGGCGTTGCTAAAGGCACCTGGGTCGGAGAGCGACGAAAGTCGATCAAGTACGCCGCCAACGGAATTGGATCTGGTGAAAACGTTTTACCGAAAGGTTTACAAAGGAGAATTGGAAGATTTCTTATTGACGAAAACGATCATGAACCTCATCGGGTTCACGATCAGCGGAGAGCTGAAAGGACCGGTCGATTGACCAGTGAAGAATTGCAATGACAAGCTTCGGATGGTGTTAGGCTAATACGCATGATTAAGAAAGCTGGTCTGTCGACAAGCGCCTATGATGCCGAAGAAATGTTCGATCAGGACCTAGGGGATATTAGGACCGCTACACTTCGACTATACGAGTTTCTGCTACCTATCGTGGGTCGATCTACTATGGAAGAGCCCTTCATTTCTCCGCTAAAAATTGAAGCGGTTCCGTAGATCAACGTGGCAGAACACACGGGATCATCCTGTTACGAATCTGCCCCCTCCGAAGGCGATGAGCCTGAAGTGGAGTCGAGCAGTGCCGGAAGTGTGGAGCCCAAGATTAATAGAATGACAGTTTGCCAGAAAAATGAATCCAAGTTCTCGGTTATCAAGAAGTAACCTCAATCGATCAAGGTGGAAGATAATCAAGCATCGCAAGGTTCACAGCTGCAAACATTTTTTGACAAGGCTATGGAGCGGTTCCTGGCTGAAGAAAGAAGCAACTTGACACCTGGAGTGGTTCACGCGAAGAGTTACCAGCCGAGGCCAGGAAGAGCTGCGTCGATCAAAGATGTCGATATGGAGTCAGTACATTCACTTCATGATCGTCATTCAAAGCCAGGAAGATCGACGACGGTTAATGATGTCGACATGGAATCCGTATATTCGCTCCATGATCAACGATCCCAGCGTGATTAAGTCTATCCATACATGCCGATCACACTGCTTCGACGAGCCACAGCTGTGTCCGCCTATACGGAAATGCCTGATCAACAGCCGATTCCCAGAATCCGGATGTCTTCGATCAGTGATCTGAAAGAATTTTCGGGAAAGGAAGAAGATGAAGATCAAGCGCGGAATTGGATTAGTCGCCTCAACTCAGCATTTATGCGTGATCAATCTTCTGATCATGAAAAGTGTTTGATCCTGGGCGATCTGCTAAAAGGGCCAGCGCGCAATTGGCATCGCCAGCTGAGTAGATCTACTCGATCAAGTTGGAGAAGTCTCGTGGATGAGTTTGAAACTCAATACTGTGGAAGTGGTCAATCGGCATCCCGCCAGTATTATTACACGAAGCAGCGATCGGATGAAACGCCTATTGAGTATCTGCACCGGTTGAATGTGGCGGGAATGCGAGCCAAGTTGCCTATCAGGGACGGATCGTCTACGATCTTACGCGAGAATGTGCAACATTTTCTGGACACATTGGCCAATCGCGAACTCGCTGATCAACTAGCACTACTGCGGTTGGATAACGCCACGGATTTTGAAGAGACGCTACGAGCGTATGCACGCAATAAGTGGTTCCAGCCAACAGCGGCGGTAGGTACCAGCCGATTCCGCCAGAAATTTGGCGAAGATCGGGCACCTGCATGGCGCGGGAGCCCAAAGCAGTACGCGCGATCCATGTGACGTCTTGGAGTGAAGAATCAAGTGCCGACGACAGTGGAAGTGATGGTGATCAGCGCCGTTATATGATTGCTGCTATGCGCGATCAACCAGGGGCGCATGAACAACCTGGTGAGTCCCGATCGGGAAAACGAATTGATTCAAGTTGATGAAGGGGCGATGAAGAAGTGCAGTCATTGTGAATCTATCAGGCACGATAATTTACGTTGCTGGAAGCGCCTGACATGTCTGAAGTGTGGCAAGAAGGGACATCCGACCGATCAACGCTTGTACGTCTGCCGAGCATGCGGCGAAGTTCACGATGCGGGAAAATGTCCTATGGAAGAATCGCATCCGCCAGTGGTACAATCTCACCAAGCATGCTGGAATGTTGCCCAAGGAAGCCGAAGATTTGTTAAACTAGGACGCTCTCCAGGTTGGAATCTGGTACGAGACGAGCGTTCTAGTTTGTGTATTTTTGCATATGTGGATAAGAAGGCTAATCGAGCAGAAGAAAATGATAATGAAAAATGTGATCAGCCTGATTTACCACGTTTGACTAATTTCCGTATTGATGAGTTTTCTCGGTCCCCGGTGATCATGGAGTTTGATCTTCTTCCGGGTGAATCACGTGGATATTGGAAGTACCACTCGCCCAAGAAATGGTTTAAACAAGCCAAGGCGAGTGGTAAAATTAATAACGAAAGTTCCACGTTGTTATTTGATACTAGTGCCGAAGTGTCGATCATCGACTCAACCTTTGCTCGTAAGGTGAGTTGTCAGATCTACACGAGTCAAACGCAAGAGTGTGTCGGTCGGCATTGGAGAAAGTGCATACCTCACAGAAGGGCGCACTAAAATCAAGATTACGTTTGCGGGATCGTTGGTTTATTATTTCGATGCATGGGCAAACTTGTCGGTCAAGATGCTATATTGGGTATGAATTTTATGATACCAGCTGGTGTTCGATTAGACGTCGCCCATGGTGCACTAAGTTTGCCTGATGAAGTATCATCCCATTAGAAGGACTTCGACATATGTACGGGTCGAGTGGAAATTACATGAAACTTGATCAGTACGAACAGATCCCAGTCGGTCGATCTGCTGAGGTTCGGATTCGTGATTAGCGATCTCGAAGTTGTGGATTGCTCTTGGAAGAGATTGGGTCCCCACCATCACTAGAGGCGTGGGTAATTTACGATATCTGCGTGTTACGAACGTCGTTGATCATCCGATCATTGTACAAGAAAATACGATTTTACGTATCTGGATGAACAAAGATGACGTGCCCGTCGCCCTGGATTTATTTTGGTGGGGTCCAATCGCTACAAGGAGTGGCAAAATCTCTCGTATAAAGCGTCTACCAATTCTGTACATAACGATCAAGAGAGTGTCGAGCAAGGTCCCCTAGTCGAGAAGAAGGAGTACCCTACTCCTCGAAGTATTCTAGTACGACATACGGACCCGATCGTCGCATCTGTGGCATTAGTAACCGGAGGGTCACAAAAGGTGCAAGAAGTGCAAGAGCGGTGCGATCAGGATCCGGGGGTGAAAGATCCGACCCTGGATCACGAAGTTGAACAACCTGTTACAAGAGATGAGCTTGATCAAGATATGCGTGATCTCTCCGTCTCAGCCGATCATAGTGAATTTTGTGTAATTCCTATCGATGATCAAGTTTGCTACCATGACGGTGGAGATTGGTACGTGGAAGAATTGGAGAAGCAGCTCGCTACGTTGCCTGAAGTGTCCGCAAGTTCCGAAGAGGTGACTAAGGATGATTTGCAAGTTGGTGATCCCTTGATCAACACGGCAGAAGAAATTGATCAGCTTCGCGAAATAATTTGGGCGAAAAAAACATCTGTTGATCGGGAAAGGGAACGCGCTACCTCCTGCTGCACGTGGAGTTGTTTGTGATGTTGACGTAGGCAACGCACGCCCGAACGCTAAAAAGTGTCGGAAGGTTGCTCCACAATTTCGCGAGAAGTTATCAGCCCTGATCAAGGGATTATTGGCTACAAATATTATCCAGCCATCTATTTCACCCTCGGCATCACCTATAGTGATCATCGTGAAGAAGAATGGGGTTGATATTCGATTATGTATCGATTATCGCGCAGTGAATCAACTCACACGCTTGATGGTGTACCCAATCCCCTGATCTCTTATCTGCTCGAAGATTTGGATAAAGCGTTGTGGTTTCGCTCTTTGGATATGGCAAGTGGTTTTTGGTTCGTGTCTATGACCGATCGAGCACGTCAGATTTCGGCTTTTGTTACCCCGTTTGGACTGTTTGAATGGAATCAGATGCCCTTTGGTCTAAGAATGCTCCGCAGATCTACCAGCGGTTGATTGATAATGCACTGTATGGGTTTCTGAAGGTTAAGGACGGTTCTGATGATTCAACTGACGTATTTACTGCGGGAGAGTCTGATCAAGCGCAAGGCCCGTCTGTGCTGCAACGACGGTCATATATCGATTATATTCTGATCCCTGCACCTACATGGACGACCTTTTGTGATAAAGTGTGGAAAAGTGCGATCAGTGCAACTTGTAGATCATCGTGGCTAAATCGTACTGGGGGTGAAGTGAAGTCCCTTATTTAAGACATCACGTCTCTAGCCGCGGTTTGGAAACAAATCCGAAAATTTTGGATGATCTGATGGATTTGCCTTTTCCTGGCACTTTGCGTGCTATGCAATCGATTTTGGGAAGTCTGAATTACTACCGTCGATTTATTGAAGACTTCGCGATCTACGCTGCTGTACTCTATGAGTTACGAGAAACGGACTAACAAGAACTAACGGGCCTATCATCGATCAATGAGAATCCAGATCACGAAGGTGACCGATTGTACAGGGCACAAATGGCATTCAGTATGCTGAAGGCGAAGATTGCATCATCCCTAACCCTACGCAATTTCGATCAAGCCAAAACGCCGGAAATCGTGGTTTATGGCTGCGAGTGGGCAGTGTCTCCCGCGTTATTACAAGAATATGATCAAGTTTATTGCCCCGTCGCATTCGCAAGCCGGACACTGAAGAGCGGTGAGCTGAATTACAGCCCCGTCGAAAAGGAAGTTCTGGCACTTCTGCGGGGTTTGGATGTTTACTTCACGATGCTGGTCGGAAATACGATCACTGTCTTCACGTCGATCCACGTTGAAATGGTTACTAACATCCAACGGGCTAGACGGATGATTGGGAAGATGGGCTGCGATCCTATCACAATGAGACCTTGAGATTAAGAAATGTGTACATGGAGAAGAGGAGGTACTAGGGGCGTTAGCCGCAGGTATCACCCCTCGCACCGAAATTGATGAAGCTCTGATCGTGATCGCACCAAACAAGCAACCTCGGCAGATGATGTACCACCTCCTACGGTTGAGAAAGGCGAAGAACTCTACGTGATCAGTTTCGATGGATCTGCAAGTGTCAAGCGACGTGTGGGTGCATTTGGCGCTATCTTGTGGAAACTACCGGAGTGGAAGATTATGATCGCGGTTGCTGATCATGCACCTGAAATCACAGTGAATGAAGCTGAATACCATGTATTGCTTTTAAGTTTGGACCTACTGTCGCGATATCCCAAAGGAAGGATGATCGTGTGTGGAGACTCGAATTTGGTGATCAGGCACATTCGTGGTGAAGTAGAGTGTAAAGCGCCGCGATTGCAAGTGTTGCAACAGCGTGCTATTAACCTCCTTCGCGAATGGACGATCATGATCTGTTTCATGTCAAAAGAGAGTAGAATAAAAGTGCTGATCATATCACCGCTATGACCATTCAGGGTGGAACAAGATGTTAGATTAATGACGAAAAACAGCTGGAGGAATTGGTTGATCTTAACAGATTGTCGGAAGTGATCACGTGGAATGAAGATCCCACTGTATCACAAGTGCTGGTGACGACTCGATCCCGTAACCTCCGACAACCGCGACTGTCAACGTGGCCCGACATATCCATAGAAGGGATGGATGAGGGCGGAACGTGTGAAAAAGGCTCAGGACGAAGAGAAATGGATTTATAATTTGCGAAGTTACTTGCACGGTGACGTTTCACAATTGAGCGCAGACGAGGTAAAGGATTGCGCAAAAATTTCCAACAACTACGATGTCGATGAACAAGGATTGTTGATTTACTGTGGAAATATGGCTAAAGGAAAAGCCAGCGATGATCAAGATGATCAAGACGATCGACGCTCTTCGATCAAGCTGGTCTTACCCGAGACCCTACATGCGGATGTCCTCCACCATTATCATGTGAGCTTGGAAGGAGGACACCAAGGCATAGGGCGTGCATATCTGCGGATCAGACGATACTTTCATTGGCGTGGTCTATTTTGCAGCGTACAAAGATTTGTTGGACAATTCGTAGATTGTGAGACGGGGAAGGGTGTGGTGGAGTCAAGTTCAAAATCGAACACCGTAGTGTCGAGAACCTGACCACCATCGTGCCCAGCCTTCCAACTGACGGGGGGGGGGTACCCCGCGAACCTTCGCCTACGATCCGATCTGATCGTCCGCTGCTAGCAGACGATCGATTATCAGCATAGGACGCCTGGTCCGATTTTTGCATCTCCATCTCACCTTGTGTACCCGATGGAATGGGCTGGTTACACACTTGGTGGACCGCTGCTTGGTGGAGAATTAAGAGAAGATCGATATGGATGTACCACTTGTGGGGTACTGATCCAAAATTCCAACGAAAGATAATGCTAACTAGCCGATCTGAAAACGAAGCGGAAATCTTCACTCCGAATGCGATTAAATCTGGCACTTGACCGCCCGAGGCAGTGAGTAATCCAGCCAATAGTAAATCCTGCCACTTGGGTGCAGATCAATGAGTAATCCAGCCAATAAATGTTTCTGGTACTTGACCGCAGATCGCGATGTGTAATCCAGCCATTCCTGGGACTTGATCGCAGCAGATCGCGATGAGTAACCCAGCCAAAAATAACCCGCCTCCCTTGAGCGGGGCCGAAATTGAGTGGTGAGTGAACGTAACCAGTGCTCCCTGTCGTGGGTCTTCCGGTGGAGCTCTGTCCTGACCGGGCTTATAAGCGTGAGGGGACTCTGTCAGCCTCCCGCTCCCAATGACTCAGATAGGATCCATTGGCGACTTACGCAACCCAAGTAATACGAACACTGTATTTAATATCCAATAAAAATCCAATATGTAAACTATATGTAAACCGTGTGCCTTACATCAAATCCGCGTACAAAACACTCCAAGCACACGATTGGCCCAAAATACTCCGTCCTTTCAGCCAACCAGATCGATCCGCCTTGAAACTGGTACACTGGTACAAACTGGTCAAATATTTTCACGTGCACTTCACCACAAGGGCCAGCCTACGATCAAGGGAATGTCGCCGGGGAATATCGAGGCCACGTACCCATTCCAAGTGATAGCCATGGATCATATCCCGTCACTGCCCCGATCAACTGATGGGCATAGGGAACTGCTGATTTGGACTGATCTGTTCACGGGTATGGTGATCGCGAAAGCTCGTCCCGCACAGCGCAGAAAGTCGCCGAAAACTATTAAGAGTGTGTATTTCGACGATTGGGAGCTAGTGAGGTGATCAGGCATGATCGAGAGCCCGGTTTTATGTCGGAAGTATTTCGTGCGTTCAACAAGATTGTGGGACAACGGCAGAGTGCCACTATGGCATACCGTCCACAGGCGAACGGCAAGGCGGAAAGAACGGTGCAGACGATAACACGGCGATCAAGATGTACGTATCAGATTTCGGCCAGAAGGATTGGAGCTCGTACGCAGAGCGACTGGTATTCGCGCTAAACTCAACCCCTGATCGCATTTGTGGAGAAACACCATTTTATTTGGCGTATGGGTGGTATCCGCGATCATCGTTGGAATCAACATTACAACTGGGTGGAATTCGGCGTAAAGACCGGGATGCTCGCCGGTGGAGATATAAGCTGCAAAAGGACTATCGTTACGCCCTTGATCAATTGAACGCTCGATTGCATCAAGCGATGGCTGAGCGAGCTGAGAAGCACAATGATCAAGTGACACCACACAAGGTCGAAGCTGGATCAAGGGTCTGGTTATATCTCGATCAGGTTAATGAAGGTTTCGCGAAGAAACTGGAGCATATGTGCATGGACCCTTCAGAGTCGATGAGGTGATCGGTAATCATGCGGCTAGATTGGTTACAGCCGGCACCGACTATCGCATGTTCCCAGTGGTGCACCTGTCCAAGTTGAAATTGGTCAAGGAATTTCCAGATCGCCCTACTACTGTGCTAGCGGCTGGGGTAGAAGATCGTTTTGACTTTGACGAAGCTTTGTTACCCGAAGAAAGCTGGGAAAGGACGCTAGATCCAGATGAATTTGAAGTTGATCGTATCACCGATGTCCGATCTTGTCGAAAGACTAGGTATGGAAGAACGTTACGCTAATATCAAGTCTACTGGAAAGGTTATGCTGAGCCGTCGTGGGTAGACGAGGCAGATCTGAACTGTGATGCTCCGATCAAGGACTTCGAAAGGAAGATGATCAACAGACATCGGTTTGACGTAATGCAAGTGGACGAAGAGTCCAACTAATGCGTGATCGACGGACTGATCATGTGATTATGATCGAAGAACCTCCGATTGAAGAAAATGATTGATGAAATTCACAATTGATGAAGAAATGATGAATGGTTTGAAGTGGTGTATTTACGATGGATATTGCGAGGTATGGTGATGGAGTAACGGCAGATGAGTCTACAGAAGACCGATTTATATTATGCATTGAAAAGTAACGAAGCAATAGTTGGAAATGGCATGATCAAGAGTGTTTATTGATTAAAGAGAAGTGATCAGCCGACTAATCAGACCCATAAAACTTACGGCGGATGCGAGGGATTTTCCGGCCAGGGTGATCCTCAGGAGAAATACGATATTGGATTCGCCAAGGTTCAAAGTCATCTGTTCTGCGCGTCTGATAGGGTCCGAGGTGGCGGGTCCGATAGGAACCCAGGGTACCACGCCCCATCGTCGGCCGGGGCAAACGTCAAGGGACGGTTTCGAGCACAATGGGTGATCAACGTGTCCGGGAAAATGTCGAGATCACACTTCCCGTCGATCATACCCTGCAAGACAAACTACACAACTCTCTTCCATGTTTCCCCGTCACGACTTCTGCGCTGACGTCGACCGTTTTAATAGTCTCGGAAGAAGTCATCGTTCTCGCGAAGGCCTTTCTCGATGGGAAGATAATGTGTCGACTCCCAGATCGTCTGCGCGTGATGGTTGAGAAACGACCGGTACTTCGCTTCAAAGTCGGCAAACCACCGACTGAGATGAAATAAACGGGTGGCAACATGGTCGTGAAAATTTCCCAGGAGCGTTGGAAATATGACCGCTCTACCTCCGGCTGGGTGATCAAGTGACAAAACCACTGATCATCCGAAGGGTCGTGCGTGGCGACTGGGAACAACCATCTTCGGGGTGGGTCAAGTAATTAAAGACCACTTGAGCCGTGACGCTACGCAGATCGAAACCACTGAGTTGGCTTGGAGTCCACGGCAGGATTTCTGCGTCTGCTGCACCATCCAGCAACATGATCAACGACTTGAAATCACCCGTACGAAAAAAAAGGAAACCGGCGGAGCCTTGATCAAGCGGACCCTCGCTCCCACACTCGCTGATCGACGGAGTGGATGGAATTGATGTGATCAGGTCAGGGGATCCACCTTCATCGTCCTGATCAGGACTGGGAGGATCATAATCCTCCGACTTTGCCTCCGAAATGGGAGAAAGGAGGCGTGGTCGCTTGGACCGAGATGAAGATCGTGAACGTTGAATGCGTCTTTTTGACGTAGAAGCGACTCGGTCTATCGAGCTGTCTGGAGAATCAGCGGGAAGGTCAGCAGGCGATGCAGCCTGATCAGAACCTGCAAGAGGGGTGCTGGCGACCGGGGCGATCTGCATGTGAAGTGACATGCCGGCCAACTGGGCTTCAAGGGCCGAGTGGAAAGAACGCAACTGCGTAACTTCATCTCGAGCCTGTCGCAGCAGATTGCGCAGCGTGTCGCGATCTGTAGAAACTTGATCGAAGCGACGTTGCGCTACGGAAAGCTCCTTCTCCAGCTCGGATTACTCGGCATACAGACCCTCTAGCTCGGTCTTGAGGTCCGACACCCCCTCGACACGTTCGCACACCTCCTGAATCTGGGCTATGATGGCGGTATAATCGTCCATCTGCAGGCGATTGGCCTTATTCTTTTTCCGGAGGCGATCGCGTTGATGCTTGCATCTTTCAGCTTCGGAGTTGAGACGGAATGCCTGCTCGACCAAGCGCTGATTCTTGGAAGAGGCCTGATCGTACTCTTCTTGTATCACGTTCACGCGCTGCTAAAGTTGATCAAACGCCGCTTGATCAGGAAGTGCCATGAGACGTGAGATCTCTTGCGCTTGATCAGCGATGGTCTCTTCTTGCACCGATCGTAGATAGCGATCGCGATCACGACTGCTATCCAGATCGCGGATCTGGGCGAGTTGATCGGCCATGGTTCTCTCTTGATCGGCTATGGTTTTCTCGGCGGCCCTTAACTTGGACTTGAGATCGTTGACTGCAGCGCCGACAAAATCACGTAGTCGTACAAGCTGTTTCATGGCGGCCCGCTCGACCTCGGCATCACGTTCCGCCACGTTACGGTTGGCGCGAGCGAGCTGTTGTCGAAGCATCGCGATAGTGTCTTCGCTCACCGCGAGCGAGTTGGATAGCATGACGATCTGCTCATCACGTGCGTGGAGTGTCTCTTGCAGGCTGTAAGCCTGATTGATCGCGGTGATAGCCTGCTCAGCCGCGGCCCGATCTAGGGCAGCAGCGTTGGTGCTGGTCGCTGGGGCGCTGTCCGTTATTGCTTGCATGATGGAAATGCAGAAATGCCTGATCGAGAGAGTCTGATCGCTGATGTCACGGTTGGTGGAGGATGAGCGCTTGATCGTGATGGGCATACCACCAAACGGTAACGGCCTGATAGATTGTGACCTGGTCGACGGGAGAAAGGGCAGATTAATGGGTGCTGACCGCCTGATCGATGATGTCATGATTGATGGGTGTGGCCAACACGATCAACGGTGGCATGATCTACAGTAATCAACGGCATGATCGACCCTCGCCCCAACCGCTGTACGGCTGGGACGAGGCTCAGGGGCGGCTGTGGTAAAGTGTGCCCTAAAATTGGGCCTAATTGAGGACTTAATTGTGGGCCTAATTAGGGGTGTGACTGCGGACACAATCGGGTGAGTAATTGCGTGTACGATTGTGTGTACCACGGTGTATACAGTTGCGTGTAGAACTGCGGTGTACATAGACAGGACATAGACGGGGTATCGTGAGAAGGTACGACTATGTACAGTTACCTAACGAACAGCGACGAAAGACGGATAAATCAGGTCGACTGGTCGACGGAGGACGTTTGAATGGTTAGTTATGATTGGTAGATATTAGGTAATTGGTAGTTCTTAGGATTTAAGCAATAATAAAGTTCTCCTTTTGCGTCTAACCTCTTAGGCCACCTCAGGGACGGCACCTTTGCGCCTCCCTTAGTTCTAAGTACCTCTACGTCCCGGACGGGAGCACTTTTTGTGCATTTTTGGCCCACCGGCAGGCGTAGAGTGTTGAGAACTCGTCGCAACTCCGCCCGTTGTGTCAGCGGTTCTTCTGTAAAGGTTTTTTTGGTCTCGTGAACGTGATTGAGCAGTGCGCTCTCACCTCTTCCCCTTCGGTTCACGTTTGGCCCCTAGAGTTCGGCTGCTATAAGCGCCCCACGGGAACTCTAGGTGGATTTAGTGAAATTCACCCCCCTCGTAGGTCTAGGCTAAGAATGCATTGTAATTTGGGTATTCTGTTAGCTGATTAATACTAGAGGCTCCGTGATCTGGAAGTGAAGACTTCCGCTGCCTGATCAAGTACCCCCTTCGCCGTTCAACACCTGATCGACACTCTGCAACTTGCGACCCGCGTTCATCTGCTCACAACTCGCGCCAACTAGTGCCTGATCGACTAAATCGATCAGACCGATCAGACTGATCAGACCGATCAGGTCGATCACGATCTGATTTTTGATTATTGGCTCTGATCACCCCCTATCACCCCCTGATCAACGACCAGAGGCCCTGATCATCGACTATTTGCGCCTGATCAAGCCTGATCGACAACAGTCGCTTCATCACAAGTCAACTCAATCTTGCAGCAAGGAATTGAAGCGTGTCATCCCCGCCACCTGGAGAGCGACCCACGCCCAAGCCGTCGGGTACACATGGTGAGCAGGAACACAAGCAGTCAAGAGACAACCGGAGGACCCCCTTCGTTATTCGGCAGTCCGGGAGCCGTGGTAACGTCTGCTCAAGCGTCAAAAACTTTGATCAGCCGCTTCACCGCATCCGCCACCTGATCAAGTACCCCCTTCGCTGATCACCACTAGATGGACACCGTCGATCTGCGGTCATCGATCTGCGATCTGCGATCAAAGACCCGCGATCTCGCCAATTGGTACAATATCAACAGTGGTCAACGATCATCGACCCCTGATCAGTGATCTGCAATTATCGATCTTGATCATCGACCCGTGACCATCCGAGATCCCGTCGATTCAGCACAAGATCAGATAGTTCGACCCCTGATCATCGATCATCGATCATTGATCATAGTTCCCCGATTCTGATCATCCCTGATCATCGATCTGTGATCATCGATCTTGATCATCGACCCGTGATCAATTGAGATCTCGCTGATTCACCGCAAGATTATCGGTCAGCGTTCTTGATCATCGACGTTTTGCACTTGATCGACGCCTTTCGATATACTACGAGTTTATCCCAATCTTGCATCGGAACTGCGCGGATCTACGTCCCGGTCACTTGGAGAGAGACCCACGTCCAAACCGTCGGGTACACAAGGTGAGCAAGACGTAGGCCTGTCACAGGACAACCGGAGGACCCCCTTCGTTAGTCGGTAGTCAGGGCTCTGTGGGAAAGCCTGATCGAACCTCAAATTCCGATCAGCCGATCTACCACACTCGATTGCATCAAGCCATGGCTGATCGAGCTGAAAAGCATAACGATCGAGTGTCACCGCACAAGATCGAAGCCGGATCGAGGTTTTGGTAATTCCTTGATCAGGTTAATGAAGGGTTCGCGAAGAAACTGGCGCATATGTGGCATGGACCTTTCAGAATTGATCATGTGATCGGTAATCATGCTGCAAGATTGATTACGGCCGGCACCGACTATCGCATATTCCCAGTGGTACACCTATCCGAGTTGAAATTGGTCAAAGAATTACCAGATCGACCTACTGCTGTGCTAGCATCTGGGGTAGAAGATCGTTTTGATTTTGATGAAGCTTTACTACCCGAAGACAGATGGTAAAGGAACTTAGAGCCGGACGAATTCGAAGTTGATCGCATCACCGTTGTCCGATCTGGTCGAAAGACTAGGTATGGCAGAACGTTACGCGAGTATCAAGTTTACTGGAAGGGTTACGATGAGACATCATGGGTAGATCAAGGCAGATATAAATTGTGTTTCTCTGATCAAGGATTTCTAAAGGAATATAATGAACCGACATCGGTTCGACGTGATGCAAGTGGACGAAGAGTTCAACTAACGCATGATCCAAGAGTCCACTATTGAAATTGTGACTGACGAACCCTCGATTAGAGAAAATCGATTGATGAAATCACGATTAATAGAGAAGTGACGATTGACTTGAAGTGGTTAATGTACGATGAATATTGCGAGATATGGTAATGGAGAAACGGTAGATGAGCCGATGGAAGATCGATTTATGTTATTCATGAAAAGTGAAGAAGCAACAATTGGGAATGGTATGATCAAGAATGTTTACTGATTGAGGAAGAAGTGATCAACCAGCTAGCCGGATCGATAAAATTTACGGCGAAGGCGAGGGATGTTATGGCCGGTATGATCATAGGGAAAGGAGATACTGGATCCGACATGGTTCCTCGGCGTCAACTTCACGTAGAGCATCCTTCAAGGTCCGAGGTGGTGGATCTGATAGGTACCCTTGGTACCATGATCCACTATCAGCTGGAGTATACTTCAAGGGGCGGTTCCGGGCGCAGTGCGAGATCGACGGGTCCAGGAAAATGTCAAGATTGCATACCCCGTCGATCATGCCCCGCAACACGAACTACACCAGCTTCTTCCACAATGCTCCGGCACGAATCCTACGCTGACGTCGACTCTCGTAGTAATTATGGAAGAAGGTGTCACGCTCCCTGTGGTCTCGATCTATCGGGAAATGATGAGTCGACTCCCAGATCGCTTGTGCATGATGATCCAGGAATGTCTGGCACCTCGCTTCGAAGTCAGCAAGCCAGCCGACCGAGCGGAAAGAAATGGGTGACAGCATCCGTTTGCAGAACTACCAGGGGCGTCGCGCATACAGTAACTCCACTTCAGACCGGGGATCAGGTGACTACCCCACTTATCAGTCGCAGGGGCGTCCATAGAAACTGGAAACAACCATATCACGGGGCTTGTCAAGTAATCGCAGACCACGCGTGCTGAGACGTTATCCAGATCGAAGCCGTTGAGTTGATCTGGTGTCCACGGCAAGATGTCCACATCTTGCGCACCATCAAGCACCAAGAACATCGACCTGGACGCACCCGTGCGAGGGAAGAGAAACCCAGAAGAGTTTTGATCGAGCGAATCTTCACTCTCGAGCTCGCTGATTGCAGGGCTGGACAAATTCTGCGTGCTGACCGATGGAGAAGTGTTATAACCACCTTGATCATGATCCGGCTGATCGGGACTGGAAAGAAGCCCCATACCTTGGACTGACTGAATGGTAGAAGCTTTAAACGGACGATCATCATCCGACGATCCATTCTCCTCTGTAATAGGAGGAAGTCGACGTTGCCGCTTGGACAGAGGAGTAGATCGTGATCGCCGAGCACGTTTCATGAGCGAAGAAGTTGGGCGGATGAAGGAATTTTTAGATGAATCGCCCTGAATATCAGCAGGCGAGCTTGAGGCCTAATCAGGATCTGCACAAGGGGCGCCTGTACTCGGGTCGATCTGCATGTGTAACGCCACACCAGACAAAACGGATTGGACGTAAGAATGTTGTGATCGCAATCGCGTAGCTTCGTTCTGAGCGCGTTGCAACTCGTCGCGTAGTGTGTCACGATCTGCTCATACTGACTGAAGATCACGTAACTGAGAATCTTGGTGACTCTGGAGGCGCCGTGCTGTCAAAAGTTCCGCCTGCAACTTTGAATTCTGGGCACGTAGATTCTCCAGCTCGGCATTTCTGATCGATACATCATCGAGGCGTGCAGATAGCTCTTCAACCGTGGCTTTGGCAGAGACGAATTCATTAATCATGACAGGAATAGCTTCACTGTCCACCCGGACGCGTTCTCGTTGGTCTTTGCGCTTACTTGCCTTAGATTCCAGCTTAATCACCTTCTTGGTCAAGTGCTTGTTTTTGGAGATGGCATGATCACGATCTTTTTGCATCATGCCCAAGCGTTTGCGGAGTTGATCGATCGTTGCTCGATCTTGGAGTGCCAGCGCCCGTGCGATATTGATATTGGCCTCGCCGAGCTCTTTCTCAAGGAGCGAGATCCCCTGAGCTTGATGATCGATGGGCTCCGCTTGAACTGATAGCTGATATCGATCTTGATCATGGCAACACTCCAGATCGTGGATTCGATCATGTTACTCAAGTATCGTTCCCTCGGCGGCCTTCAGGCTTTTCTTTAGTTTGGACTCTCTGGCCCGGAGCTTGTTAACAGTCGCAAGAATGTGATAGCGTAAAGGCGCAGCTCTTCCGCAGAGCCACTTGATGATCTGCTGCTCACGATCAGCGCGTTTTCTGGCAACGTTGCTTTTGACCTCTGAAGCATCTTGATAGAGTCTTCAAGCATCGACAGCGTGTTTTTCAGCATGTCGATCTCCTCTTGTTGCGTGCAGGCTCGGTTGATCATCGAGATCAGATCGTCAGCCTTATATCGATCAAGGGATGATTTGGCGTCCATGATCAACTTCATGATAGACTTGTTGAAAATGTACTTATGGAAATTGATGATCAAGACCGACATGATCGATGATGACCTGATGGGGAAAGGGATGATCTATCTATCTGCGATCTGCGATCTACAGATCCGCAATCTCGCCAATTCGTACTAGATCAACTGGGTGAATCGGCGATCTGCGATCATCGATCATCGATCTTCGACCCCCAGTTTTTCCCCGGGGCCTCGAATCTGCGATTTTCCACCAGATCTACACCTGTAGATCTGCTACTAATTCGCTTTATCTGCATTGGAATTGCACTGATCTACGTACCCAGTGACCTGGAGAGCGATACACGCCCAAACCGTCGGGTACACAAGGTGATCAAGACATAGACCTGTCACAGAACAACCGGAGTACTCCCTTCAGTAGTCGGTAGTTAGGGCTCTGTGGGAACGACTGTCCAAGCCTCAAAATTCGGCCAGCCGCTCCACCACAAGAACATTAGTACTCTTTTAATTGCAAGTACATCTGGCAGTCTGGAACGTGGGGTGTGGTGAAGCGAAGAAGAAGTTGTACGGTCAGTTTATTTCGGTATATCACCATCGGTTTGGAGCGATCGGGTTGGTTAAAAGGGAAGGGGCTTTTGATCCAATCGTGTGTTAAAAGTATCAAGTATGCAGTTCTAGGTAAGTCACACGATGTTTCATGTAGTTTACATCTTAGGTTTTTTAATGGATGTAAATACAGTGTGTGTTTTTCCAAGTTACTACTTACGCAAAAATCGCTCCCGCCTGCCGCGGAGTGCTTGTGAGCGGAGGGCTAACAGGGTCCCCTTCAGCTCCACTTTCCCGGCCGGAACGCGTTACAGACGCACTTGGCCTGCCGGAAGTCCCTCGTCGGGGACGCGTACTTGGCTCATCACTCACTTCAGATCGCAAACTTTTGGAACGTGTTATTTACATCAATTGGAAAGGTTTACGTGTAGATCTCGTTTGTGGAAACATCAAGCTTTTAGATACGTTTGTTTGGTTGTTCTCGATTGGATTATCGATCTCTTGTTTTGGTTGGGCTCTGTGAGAGGCTATACGCGCTGAACTGGAATTATACTGAAACTAAGTATATTTCTTATATTCACGTATTTAGGGTGACGATTTCCGCCCTAGGTACACCCTACCCCAGAAGTGGATCGTTACATATTGATCCCTAACAAATTCATATTGCGCGACGGTCCACCGATTGTGTAACCAACCAAACCAGTTGGTACACAAGGTGAGAAACGTGAACGCCAATCGGACTAGGCGTCCTACAGCCCTGATCGGTCATCAGACAGCGACAGTCGATCCTATCGGAGGTAAGGCGAAGGTTCGCACCGTAAACTGGTCGGCTGGGCACGATGGTGGTCGAGTTCAGGACACTTCGGTGTTGCATTTGAACTTGACTTCACCACAGGTATTTTGTGGAGCGTGGAATTATTTTTCGGTCACGTTTACTCTATGGAGATATCGTTAGTGGAGTTTAAGTGGAGAAATAAAGTTTGTTTTATTCGCTTTTACCTCGCGTTGCTACACTGGTTATTTTTGTTTGGAAGTTATGTTTGTAGTACATCTGCTGCAGTTGGAGTCGACGCAGGCCGCAAAACAAGTGAAGAATGAGCGATGTCGAACAGCCTTGTATACGATTACATTGTGTAACCCTTGGCTTAGGCGGGTTGTGCTCTTGCTCATCAACCCAAAGACAATCAAGCTTGGGCGTAAAACTTAGATTTTTTCTTTATACACGCAGTCTAAGCGGATATTCTTCGCCCGGTGTAACTTTTATATGGTGGGAGACTGATCAAGCTGACACTTTCCTTGGTCAGTAATATCACTTGTCTCGATGTAGCTAAATCCTCCCAAGGTATTCCAACCCAATTTGCCGCATAGAAGAAACAATAGTACGCCGATAATACTACAACAGCAATCCATTTATTCCTTCCCTGGCAGGTGCGTTGACTCTTTGTGTGTGATCAAGTGCTAAGTGCTAATTAGCGTCTCTGTGGGCCAATATCAATCGCGTTGACATCAACTGATTTTATAACAGCGCCCCTGATATACCAGAGCAAATATTTTAGGTGATGAGCCTTTAAAAAGAGGTAGAAATGGGGATTTTTCTAATACAATATATTGTGAAGGATAAATATTGCAAATACAAGGAGGGAAATGAAGAAAACATTCGTCCCGATTGAATGCAGATCAAGAACTTGAGTACCTAACCACTACGAAACGAAATTTATGGATCGTATTTTGTGGGCTGTCGAAAATTTATTTCGGGATCTTTAAGATAGTTATTAGAGCGTACGATCCGGATACCGCATGCATTATGCGCTGTCAAATCTTGTTGGACGGGTATCCATTTATGATTTATAGAAGATCGTCAAGAATAATGAGATGATTGTACGCTCAACCTGTTGGAAATGCGTGCTTTTTGCGCAGCAGCTCGCGTCGCCATTTTGGTTTTCAAGCGACTTTTAGGTGAAAAGGTGATGTATTGTACATAAGTTTAGGTTAGGTACAAAACATTGTGTATTTGCATATTATTAGTTTTAGGTGTAAACTTAATTCTAATAAATCACTTCTGAATTTGTTTTTGACTTACGTCGACTATTACGAGTGGATAGCAAGCGCGCAACTGTGCGCGCCTTGCTTGGAGTTACTCTACGTGGATTACCTAGTACGCTGCAGTGGCAGTAGCAGTGGTTATTACGCATTGGATTCTCGTGCTTTACGTTGGTTGATTTGAGTTGCTGTTCCTAACGCTTAAGTCGCTGAAGGACAGTGGATAATTGGATTACGTTTGGAGTTTGATTATTCATTGTTACGCTAATTGTTAGCCTTTTCGTTTGTATTGGAACATCACGCAGTAGTACGTGGTACTCGGAACCCGCGTGTCCAAGTACGAACAAACATATGGACGACGAGCAGTTTCAACACAACCAGCCGTGTAGCATTGTATTCAGCAAAGTTTCGAGCTTTCCGTGTACCTCGGGATTTTCCACTTCTCAACCTCGGACGTGTTCTCGCCGTCTCCACCTCCTTCGGGATTGACGACTTCTCCACCAAAGGAAGTATCCACGCCGTCTCCACCTCCTTCGGGATTGTCGACTTCCCACCTTTGGACGTGTTCATGTCGTCTTCTCTTTCTTCTGGATTTTTTTTCGACTCTTCCACCATCGGACGACTCCACGGCGTGCGTCTCCACCTCCTCCTCTAGGATTGTCAATTTGTCCACCATCAGATGTGTCCACGCCGTCTCCACCTCCTCTAGGATTGTCAACTTGTCCACCATCGGACGTGCCTATAACGTCTTCGCCTCCCGAAACTCCCCAGCTTTGTCTGATGATGGGTTCTATCATATCACGTTTATAAATGGTTCGTACTCACGAAAACATCTCTTCGCGATGCTATTGGCCATGGAGTCTGGACGTCTCATGAACCTGAAATGTGTCCAACGAGTCCAGACACGAGCGTACAAGGTCGTACTTGATTGAGGCGCCGACAAGATATGTGCTGATGACCGATTCATGTGAGGGATAACGTAGATGCACAAGTCCATCGTGGCTTACGACGAATAGAGTGATTATGTACAAAATACGTTGAATGATATGAAGCCCTTGGTGACGACGGAAGATGCGGTAGAGAGATTCATATTATATATATAATACCGTTCCTAAATCCATTTGGTGGCAGTTAAATAGTTTAGCAACGTAGTATTACTTTACTCACGAAAAAAATGACAGCAACACAAGAAACAGTTAATGCGACTGCAAGACTTGGATGACTAACTTCGACTATTACTAAAAGCGGTGATTTTCTCTGTGTAGCTCTATTACAAGCGACAGGAATCATCAAACGATTTCAAGTTTTCAAACTTGCTGAAATTTGTAAGGTATGCAGTCAACTATATATATATATATATATATATATATCATGTTTCAACGACGCTTTAAAAAAAGGCCAACATGATGTATCTGGAAAGAAATTAGGCATCTCGATGGATTGACATATAATTCTTAAGATGACTCTACACCACGATGTAACGAGTTGCTTAAAACTAACTGTTCGATATCGATCATATTCGTCTCCGTTCTCCAACGTGCACTGGTTCCGACTTCGATTAGTGTACTACGCGCGTGACTTCAAAACGAGACAAAAGAAGGACAGCAAAGCAGAATCAAAACGAAAAATAATATATTCCAAGTTTAATCCACTTAGATATCTCCTCAAACGAAATGTGACCGAAACAAATTCCACAATCCACAAATAATCCACTTCCAGCTCGTGAAAACCGTACTAGTGACCAAATGTGTACTTGCGTACTTTAAGTAAAAATCAGAAGTGATTATATTAGTGTTAAGTCTAAAACTCAAAACTAACAGAGTGTATATATTAATTTTGGTGTACTCAACATAAGTTAAGTATTACCCAAATTCCTTTCATCGAAAAGTTGCAAAGACCCAATTAATCCGACGTGCGCTGTTGGAAGAAATGCGCGTCCCTTCAAAACTGAATTCTTGATACTATATTAGGGTATATTGTCAAGAGCAAGTTTAAAATGGATAAGTGTAACAGGGTTACATTATGGTTTTACATTTAGTTATGTGGTGTACGTGAGTACACTACAGTTGGGGTCAGTATTGACCGGTCCGAAAAGTTTGGACCTATTGGTTATTTTAACCAATCAGGGCAGGAGCCCTTGGTGGAGGCGTGGCAGCCAGCCACGTGTTAGTACACAGGTGGAGTACACTACATTTTGGCTAGGTACGAATTTAGTAAGTTCTACTTAATATTACATATAGTTTACATTAGTTTAAATTAATTTAGGCTAATTACATATTAAATATACATTCAGCTTACATTTCACTCAAAAGACTGCAGGACGCACGACCTTGACCGGTCGCGCGCGCAGTGAGTGTTGTAGTTTAAGGGAAGTCCTTCCCTTAGATACCCCCTTATTAAGGGAGCTTTGTGTTAAGGCCTTAGCTTACACTAACTTGTAAACCAAAGTGGAATCTTGGCCCAGAGTAAGAGAGTACTCTCTTACTAAGCCCTCTTATAAAGGCCGTATCGGCTAAGTAGCGGCACATCGCCGCTTTAGGGAAAGTCTTCCTCTGTGCGCTAGCCGCACCGTGCGTGTACGCACCGGCTACAATAAGGGCACAAATCATCGTACCACAACACAGAGAACGAGCTTTCGCTTTCGAGCAGGGACGAAACAACAAGAATTGAAATAATATAACAGCATTATGATGAGCTGAAGTGCTATTGAAATTTTTTGACCAACATGTAGCAGTGTACCAGTTGTCAAGTCGGAGCGATCGGGTTGCCTAAAAGGATGGAGTGTTTTGGGCCAATCGTGTGCTTGAATTGTAAGGTACGCACATTTAATGTGAGGCACACGGTTTTGCATGTAGTTTACATATTGGATTTTAATTGGATATTAAATATAATGTTCGTTTACTTTGGGTTGCATAAGTCGCCGCTCCGCAGGAGTCATTGGGAGCAGAGGGCTAACACGGTCCCATCTAGTTCATTTTTTCCCGGCCAGGACACAGCTCCACCGGAAGTCCCACGACGGGAAGCACTCACTACGTTCAATCACCCTTCAAGCCCCACACGTTTGGAACGTGTTATTCTCTTTCGTATTGGCTGGGTCTCCACATCGCGATCTGCGATCTGCCCCAGATATTGGCTGGGTTCCTCACTGCTGAGCGCAGTCAAGCCCCAGGATTTCTATTTTTTATTATATTGGCTGGGTCTACGCGCCGTTCCGCCACAGAATTTCTATTGGCTGGGGCCCCCACTGCTGTGTGTAGTCAAAATCGAGAATTTCCCCGCATTTGGAGTGACGATTTTCGCTCCATTTGCAGATCGATTTCATTTGGATTATCTATCGTTGGTTTTCGGTACAAGTGCTCCAGAAGCGGTACACCCATATCGGTACCTACCAATATCCCTACTAAGCGACAGTCCACCGAGTGTGTAACCACCCACACCAATGGGTACACAAGGTGAGATGATTGAAGACAAATCGGACTCGGCGTCCTGCAGTGCTGATCGGTCGCCCGATCGGCACACAGGCGAAGGTTTCGCGGGGTACCCCCCCCGTAAGTTGGTCGGCTGGGCGCGATGGTGGTTAAGTTCCGGACACTTCGGTGTTCGATTTCGAACTGGACTCCACCACAATAACTTTACGACCTACACAGGTTAGCCTATGTATTTTACAGTGATAGCCACGATACTTATCTTTTGGGTGAGAAATTGACACATATATCTTATCGCACAAAGTCACAAGAAATCATATCATTTTTAGCCATAAAATATTAACTCGATAAATCTACAATGGTCATAGATTGAACGTATTTTCACTGTTGAAGAGCTACCCCTACACGCCACGTTATTGTTTTTAAAAGTACAGTTAACACCGCCAAGTAGAAACAACGCAGACCACAGAAACATTTAAGCGCTATAAGTTGTCGGGCATGCCTCTCAGTAAATTAAAATTAGCGGCCGCCCTTAGTGTTTTCCCAGAATATGTAAATGTTAAGGGTCTCTGTTGTTGCTATTGTGAATATTTAGGGCTTATCGGTTGCGGTTGTACCAGTTCTACGTTGCTGTATATGGAAGCGCGTAAAGATTGATGATAGAAACAAAAGTTTCTTTTCAATCGATAAACTCACTACTAATAAAAAATGACTTCTTAACAACTTTGTATAATTAAATTTCTTCTTCGTTTCAAAAAAGTGTAGCAAATGATTTCAAATGAATTAAAAGATTATTAAATTTATAATCCCAATTTATGCTAGCAATAAATGTCCAAAATTAAATAATCAGATTAAATAATAATCAATTATATTTCGACTTAAAGGGCTTAATGGGAATCCACTTACATAAGAACCAATGATATTTAAGTTGAAATATCATTGTTTTAATTGGAAAAAATAAAATAAAATTATCAGGTTGTTCCAAAAGAAAAATATTTGCATTATAAATTCATATAATCTATTAGTAATTGGGAAATGGTATTCGCCGCCACACTTTATATGTTTCAAGTCTTGACAAAACACAACGCTGTAGCGAGATGGACGACGTACAGAAGCTACTCGAGGATACCTTCCCCTTCAAGCATGACATGGTCGACCGTTTAAAACGGCACTTCTCAGCACAGGGGACCAGGTTGGCCGTCGAACGCTCCGACAGCAGGAGGGTTGTTCTAAAGTGTCACTTTGGTGGCGCCTATCAGAACACTCTCGACTTGGAAGGCGTCACAATACCAGCTCGCGGGCGCTTGGTGCCCGTTCAAGGTTGTAGGCTACGCCTCGACAAAGACAGGGACGTCAACATGGCGCGTCAATTCAATTTACGACCGAGACTAGTTCCATGAGAGGATTTCCCCAAGGGACACAATGACTGAAAGGCAGCGCAACATGGCTGAGCATCTCCTCGAGGGTGGTATGAACGCAAATTAAGTCACGCGATAACTCAAGGAGACTGAAAGCATCAATATCAATGCTCGCGATGTCTACAAACTCCAAGTCTTTGGCTTTGCGTGACATCCTCTGCGACAGATCGACAGTCGAAGCACTGATGGACAAGCTGTGCCAAAAAGAGTTCGTGTACAACACGAAACTTGGCGAGGATGGGGAAATCAGGATCTAGCTTTTCTCGAAGCCGGACGTCATGGCCCTTGTTTCAAGGTTCCGTTGCGCCCTTCGGATGGACTGCACGTACAAGACCAATAAGCATGGTATACCGCTTCTCAACACGCCGGAGTGGGCTGTTGGGGCCTTAGTTTAAGCGTCGTGTTTGCTTTTTTGGCCGAGGAAACAGAGGAGGGTTCTGCAGCGCCTCAGGCTGCACCTCAACCTGGAGCCGGGCGTTATCGTGGCAGACCGAGGGATGGCCTCATGAACGCCGTGGCGCAAGTCTTCCCGGGTATCCATGGCTTGCTGTGCCAGTTGCACATAAACAAAAATGAGGTTGCCAGTGCAAGAAGATATTCGACGACGCGGCAACTTTCAATGCATTCTACAGCAGGTGGAGTGGTTTGGCCAGAGTTGCGACTCAGCAGGCCTTCAATGCGGAGTGGAGATTGTTGTACGCCGATGCATCGGTACTGATGCAGACACGTACTATATATTGGAAACCTGGATTCCCCACAAGGAGAAGTTCTTGTCTGCGTAGGTGAACCGATTGAAGCATATCGGTTGTACCGTGACGTCGTGAGACGAGCGCTCGCACGCTGTGTTCAAAGAGTACATACGCAACTTTTTCTGCTACCAGTTCACGGTTGTCAAACGCATCAGCGAGATGTGGATCGGCCTGCTGACAGAATTGCGCGACAATGAACAGAGCGACAATTCTCGGGTCATACCACTTCTTCACCAAGCAGATGTTCCACGATTTTCGTGATGAATATTTCCCGCTGCTCGCTGAACTAGCTCAAGAAGGAGTTTTACGCAATCAACGATGGGACAGACTGCTCCTGCTCGATGGAGATGGTCTGGGGGCTTCCTTGCCGCCACAAGAGGAAGGCCAAGTAGCAGAAAGGGCAGTGTCTACAGCTGGAGCATGTTCACACCCAGTGGTGGTTGGACTGGGCGCGCCTCCGACGGGAGATCGCACATTGGTGTGTCCAAGTGCCGGCGAATCAACTTCCAACGTTGATGCCGGACTGCGGAAAACCCAGGAGAGACTTGGTTCAGCTGTCATCTAGCTGCGCAGGAGACTAGCGGAGGTTGTGCTGTCCCGTGCGAACAAGCTAATCGATGCTCCGTCCCCGCAAATCACTGAGCCTTCTACGTTTACCAGGAAGCGTGGTCGTCCACGAGGATCAACCTCCACCCGCAGACTCCCCTGCTTTGAATACGTACAGCATCTGCACTCTGCCCGAAGGTGTACCCGGTATGGCCAGCAAGGCCACAACTCCAGGACCTGTACAACCCACAATGGTTAATGTTAATGAACGGATTGTCTAGAGCATGGTTTTGTAGCTGATGAGTCGATTGTTTAGGTGACAGTATGTCATGATGATGAAGTGCCAACACTTTAAGGAATAAAAGTGTGGCGGTGACAATGGTTAATGTTAATGAACGGATTGTCTCAAACATGATTTTGTAGCTGATGAGTACTAATCACCAGATGAGGTAGATATTAGAAAGGCGAACCCTATCCGCACCCCATGTTTCTGATATCCGCACCCCATCTTACCAGACTCACCCACTTCTCTATTTCCGAATTATTTTGCTCACAACATTCTCTATCTCTTAACTATCGATTTCTGTTCTTGCTCATGCAAACCATGGACCTCTCCCCTCAGGTCGGCTCTTTAAATTGTGTGGAAGTCATTAAAATGCAGTTCGTGCAAACAGAGAGCTATAACCGGCTGAGTCTTTGAGTCTTTCTTAAAGAACTTATTACTGTGATAATGCTTCCATTCTAATACCACACATACTCTCTGGTTTCGGGGTCTTACCCGAAAAGTGAAAGGATTCATTCTTACTCATTATAACCTCGTATGCGTAATCCTGAGCGGTTAGACATTTTTGTCCAAAGACAAGTTGCAAAACTAACGCCGAACACCGAGGAAGCATTAACGGCACGACCTCAAAATACATTTGCATCCACACGCGGACAAGTTTTTTCCGACCCAAATACTCTCTCCCTGTGCTGAGTGACTGATTAATCTCGCCAGTTCGAAAGAAACAGCTTATTGCTTGAGCAAACATCCATTCGTCCATCAATTAGCAAGCCACCCGAGGTAGTAGAGCATTATAATCGTAACGATCAGTTAGTCGCTCGGCTTAATAATCAGTCGTAACTGCATATCAACTCTCTTGCCGCTTACTTCCACGTCTTATCAGACATAGCATCAGGAAGCCAGATTTCAAGTCATTGAGTAAAATAGAAGTGAGGGAGCCCGGTAAGATGGGGTGCGGATATCAGAAACATGGGGTGCGGATAGGGTTCCGCATTAGAAATGTTATTTGATCTAGCAGGTTAAGATTAGTTGTGTGTCCGCATCTTCCTTGAGTTTAGTACTCCACTTTTTAATTACTATCATACAGAGAAGTAATTTTTTTGTTTACCTTCCTTCCCGCGCGTGGCTTATACTCCCTTTGGACCTTTCTCATTGGATGATGTTGGAAAGATCACTTTTTCCTAAATACTCATCTTGTGTACGGTGTATCTGTTGAAATAGCACAAAAAAGGTTGCAAACACTTAACGCGATCAATACTCACCACTTGGCCAAGTTTCAGTGTGGGAGGATCAGCGGAAGGTGTCAAAAGGTGTGCGCAGCGTCGTAGCCCTTGTAAAGATTCAGTCAGGCACTGTACTTTATAATGCAAAACGGAAAGTGAAATATGTTATGTATAGTTACTTAAGTCGCTATCCAGTCCTTACTGCAACTTTAAACTGTAACTGCTTTTTATATGAAAAAATGTATGGCTTACCTGCAGCAGCCAATGGGCTTCCACTATACGGAAGAGTGCAAACTCCAAAATGGGTACACACTCTTCCAACACTCCTCCTGGAAGACCGGAGGCTGTAGCTTCATCACTGTAAGCCCAGCGCCGCACGCAACACTTGGATCCGCTGCGCTCCTAAGTCCTATGTCAGCAAGTCAGCTAGCATGTCCTCACTTGGCACGTGGTTGGCCACAACAATGCCCTTCTTCGTATAATCCTTGAGAAATTTTAGCTTGACATCGACATGCTTGGAACTTGATCCACTTGCCTCATCCACCAGCTGCTGTATCGCGGCTTGGTTATCCATCTTGAACATCAGTGTGTCTTTGCGTGCATCCCAATTTCAGCGACCAGTTGTCGCAACCCCAATGCTTCTTTACCGGCCATCGCCGCCGCAACAAATTCTGCTTCCGCAGTCGAAAGCGAAACTGCAGTCTGCTTCCTGCAGGCCCAGCTTACGAGAATCCCATTAATAAAAAACAACCATAGCTGAAACGCTCTTCCGATCGGTCTTGTCAGCAGCGAAATCTGCATCGCTGTAGACCATGATCCGGAGTGGCATGGGCAAATCTTCATCGTGCTTTAGCACCAACTTTAAATCCATCGTGCCCTTGAGGTATTTCAAAATACGCTTCGCAGTCTTGTAGTCACCCAGCGTGGGTGCATGGGTCTTACGCGTGGCTCGGTGCACGGCGAACGAAATGTCAGGACGCGTGCACCGAGCAACCCATAGCAAACTGCCCACAAGCGACTGGAACTGCTTCATACTCGGCAAATTCTCCTTTGAATGCACCAATAATAATTCTTGAAATTCCTTCACATCATCCAGCGCCAGCACCGGAGTTCGGGCTGGGTTCATCTTCTCGAGCTTGTTTGTCTTGAGGATTTATTTGATCGTTCCTTCCTGATCCAATACGTATCCAGTCTTTGGATCGCCTTGAATTCGCATCCCCAGGAACCTTGTAACGCTTCCCAAATCTTTTAACTCCAATACATTCATGTCTTCAAAAAATTCCATCACAATCCCCTCACTGGTTCCAGTAACCAGGAGGTCATCCACATATGCGCCGACCACCCCGTTTCGGCGTCCTTGTGCTTTACAAAAATGCACGTATCGGTCACGCACTGCGTGAAAACAAACTTCTTCAATGTCTCGCATAAGCACTGGTGCCATAGGCGCCCAGCCTGCTTCAAACCATAAAGGTTTCTTTTCAGCTTCAATGCAAGCTCCCTTTGAGAATCGACGCCAAAATTTCGCAAAGTATCCACCGAGATTTCCATGCCTTGCGGCACCTGTAAGTAAATCTCCACATCTTCTTCAGACTTGGCTTTGGGGTAGGCACTAGGCACATCGCCGTGGCGTGCCGCTACCCCCCACACTTGCGCCAAAACCAGAATCAACTTCACGTTGTCTAATTCCATAACAGTGGAAAATGTAAAAAAATAATCGTCCCCGAAAACTTGCTTGTCGCCCCTGGCGACCAACCTCGCCTTGTACCTCTCTACCGACCCATTTGCACAGACTTTCGTCTTATATACCCATTTGGTCGGGAGAGGTAGTTTGCCCTCAGGGCGGCGAACAACATCCCAGGTTTCCAAATCCTGGAGGGACTTAAGCTCCTCCATTTCCGCTTGTCTCCACATGCTTGATTGTGGGCCACCGTGCGCCTCGCGGTAATTCTTCGGATCCGGCAGTGTCATCGAGCCACCTGTTGGCTCACAACCGGGGTCACATACTGCATACGCGCATAAAACGCATTCCACATTTTCATTTATTCCAGTATTTTTTTCGGGAATTTCCACACTTGGTGTCACCCTCTTGGCCCTTGAATCTTCATATTCTTGGCCCTTCAATGTTTTCTTTGTCTTCCTTCGTGTCTTTCTCGTGCCCTGCACTGGTTTCTCGGCGCGCTTCGGCTCGTCTGTAGCCTCCGGTATTCCTCGACTTCCGCGCCTTTTGTTTTGTGTATTCGAACCAGCATATCTTGAACGCGACTCGGCCATTTCCTCGAGTTCTTGGCTGCGTTCACCTTCCAACATCTTGGTTATTTTCTCACTTGTTCCTGCACTGAGTGTCTCGATCGCGGTGACGTGCCTCGTCACCACGACCACTCTGTCCTTCATCAGCAGCACCTTGAAACCCATGGTATCATCACTCTTGCCCAGAATGAGGGCGCGCTCGGCATGTTTTGCCAGCGTCTTCTTCTTCGGGTCCCGCCAAACCATGCACGGGGACCCAAAAACCACGACATCATTTACTGCCGGCCTCTTGACGGTCAGTACTTCCAATGGCGAAATTCGCCCAACGTTCGATCTCGTCGGAGTACGGTTGAGTATGTACGCAGCATACTCAGCCGCCTCCGACCATTACGTGAGGGGTACGCCTGAACCAAAATCATGCACCGGACCATATTGAAAATGGTCCGGTTCATCCGCTCCGCCTTCCCGTTTGAGGCCGGATTCCCTGGCTCCGTGATTTGGCGGGGGATACCAGTCTGCTTACAAAACAGATCCACATTTCGGTACTCTCCGCCGCCATCCGTCCGCAGCACGTGCACGAGAATTCATTTTCAAACCAAGCCAGGAAATGTCCAAACATCTTTGCTGCTAAATCCTTGGTGCGTGCTGCAAAAACTCTGACGTAACTCGAATGATGATCCACGAAAACAACCAAGTATCGGTTGCCACGTCTGTCGAGGGGAGTGAACGGACCTTTGAGGTCACTGCAGATCACTCCTCCAATGCGGTCAATTGGTGCATTTCCACCCGAATCTGTCTTCGGTTGCGCCCTTCTGGTAGCCTTCCCTTCGGCGCACGTAAGGCAATTTGGCCTATTCGTGTCCGTTAAGGCAATACCAGACCTCGGGTCCCTGGCCAACCTTTCAATGGTATCGTAGTCCAGGTGACCCAGACGCATATGAAAATGGTGTAGGCTGCCAGTGTGGACGTCTTTACTGACATCTTCCGACAAACTGTTGACAACCATGTCACCAAAATTTTCCGAAAAACTTTGCGCCTTTTCGGCCTTCAACTTAGCCACAAAGACAGAACCATACGTCATCACGTCGAACAACTTTTCGCCTTTTATCATGAGGCGCATCTTGCTGCCATCATCAACCATGGTGCAACCCTTCTCGCGCAACCTACCAAGCGAGATCAGGTTTCGGGCTAGTTGCGGAGCGAAGTATACTTCGGTCAAGACAACGACCGTTTCACTTTTGTCGCACGTCCGCAACGTAAGCCGCCCGACCTTGGTTGCCTGAAGTGTGCCACCATCCGGCAAAGCAAAATTATCATTGGGACTGCAATCCCTAGCGTCTTCCAACAAACTGGTGTTCGACACCAAGTGTCTACTAGCCCCACTATCGATAATCCAGATATCTTCATTTGTGCTTCCATTTCCACAAGCATTTAAAATACCATCCATGGTCGAAAGCACGAAACGCTTTGACGAACCTTCATTTCCACCACGGCTCTGCCTTTGGGTGCGTTCACCTCCACTCTTACGGCGCTTTTCGGGGCAATACCTCTGTATGTGCCCCTCGCCACCACAGCCGTAGCACACGCGCCTCCCCTGACCAGATGTTGCTGCATGCACGTGCAACTTAGGGGCGGGTATCGACTTCACCATGTCGTCCTCGAGCTCCTTCTCCCATGCGATTAACTCTTGCGCATGGCTTAGGTAATCCCCCCTTCTCGGGTCATACCTAGCCATCAACACTATCTTGAGTCGTGGCGCGGCATACTTGACAATATTTTCAACTATTAACTTTTCACTTGACCCGCTTTCGCGAGCCAGAGCTACTAGGTATAAATAGTGCTCTGTCCAGCTGCGTTGTGGATCATTTTCACTTGCAAATCTCGCAGCGGCTTGGTGGTGGGATATCGTCGTCCTAAATCCCAACCACATTTGATCATGACGTGGATCAACGTCGGCCGCACCCGCAACCACCACGCAACGTTTGTGCGGTAATATTCGGCGGCGGTGCCCTCCAAATGCTCGCCGAACTTGTTCACCTTTAATCGTTCACTCCACTGGAAGCCAGAGGTCATCTCTGCGATCTCAGTGGCTTCCATGAACAGGTACGCCCACTGGCGATACCCTGCACCGAGCCCGGGATATAACTCGCGTCCCGAAAATTTGTCGATGCTTATTTTCGGTATCTTGTACCCGGTGTACTGCACCGGTACACTTGGCTGCGCGGCGGGCACTTCGACACCGCCTGCACCTTGAGCCGCAGCGGGCGCCTCACGAGGTACATCATGCGCTCTCGGGCGTGGCTTCGCGCCAGCTTCCACCCCTTCGTCCTCGGCCAGATCATCCAGTTCCATCTGCTGGCCGAACGGACGGTAGTTTCTGAAACTTTCACTGAAGTTACTTTCCGGTATACACACCGGCGCTTCTCTCTTGCGCTCGGTCGACCTCCTCGCTGGTGCGGGCGTAGCTTGCCCTGCATCAGGATCATTTGCAGCTCTTGCTGCTTCACGCCAATTGTTCAATAGCTCCCGGAATTGCACCGGAGAGGGCATATCATCTCCATCAAAATCAATCATCATAAACTTATTTAAAAACCTTCAATCACGTCCGGCAATAGCTTCCCCTTCAACAGAGGGCTTTCCACAAGCTCCACGGAACGTAACAATAAGAAAAACGTAATGCAAAGTGCTCCAAACGACCAAGAAAACTCCACTGGGTTACTTGACGCAACTTGGGCTCATAATCTGTTGAAATAGCACAAAAAAGGTTGCAAACACTTAACGCGATCAATACTCACCACCTGGCCAAGTTTCAGTGTGGGAGGATCAGCAGAAGGTGTCAAACGGTGTGTGCAGCGTCGTAGCCCTTGTAAAGATTCAGTCAGGCACTGTACTTTATAATGCAAAACGGAAAGTGAAATATATTATGTATAGTTACTTAAGTCGCTATCCAGTCCTTACTGCAACTTTAAACTGTAACTGCTTTTTATATGAAAAAATGTATGGCTTACCTGCAGCAGCCAATGGGCTTCCACTATACGGAAGAGTGCAAACTACAAAATGGGTACACACTCTTCCAACAGTATCTACATATCCGGTTAACGGCTCGGGAAGTATATTGAGCCTCTGCGACGCCAACGCAATCTAAACCCTGTGATATTTAAGTGGGAATAACATTGGAATACTTATGTATTACATTGGACTATAAACCTTATAAATTCCACTGAGTTAGATTCGGTACTCTTTACCGAAGGGAAATGTTATTTGCCGCCACACTTTTATTCCTTAAAGTGCTGGTACTCATCATCATGGCATATTCTCACCTCAAAACGCGTGCCGCCGCGTAAGTTTCACATACAAGGAAGCTCATGATACTTTATAAGTTTGCACACAGTCCTCTTCATAGTGCCCCTGAAATATGATGAACCTGGATACACTTAGTTGGTTAGTGCTAAGTCACCTGCTGCTAGAGGCCTAGCTCCCACAAGCTCGAGTGCTTTATAGTAGAGAAAAAGTTATCTGTAAACTTCGGCGATGTGTATAGCTGATGTTGTTGTGTGAAACATTTTTATGAACTTCATTGATGCGATCAAATATAGGGCGGGACTATGACCCACAAAACCTTTCTCTTATGCCCATAATTTTGTAATTTACACCCAAAGCGGACTAATGAAAACAAGACGTCGTCTGGGCCGTCACGGCGCGAGCACAGGGTGATCTTAAGGGCGGAAACTTATATACGTAGACTTTAAAAACGTTCATGCTGCGCTAGAGAACAGACATTAATAGCTACATGAAGTCTTAGCTCTACATTAAGATATCCGGTTTCTATGACAGACAATACGCCGCTTCAACACCTGTAGTCTTCCGATGAGAAAAGTTTTCATGATGGTTGAGATATGATCGTCTCGGAACTGTTGTCTGAGTGTTGGCGGACTGTTTATTCGTTGTCTGCATACTGAAAGGGACCGAGTATTGTTGTTGGGGCCTTGTATGTATGTTAAAACGCAATGGGTAGTACTGCGGCGGACGCGCCGGCTGGTACCTTAGATGATCCGGTCTTCGTTCGTGAGGCTGCAAAGATTGGTACGATCGGCTAGGTCCGGGCTCGCTCGGACCTGATTCATAAAACTGATGGCGATCTAAGTGAAACTGGGAGCAGAATTCAAATTGCTCGTTCCGGCGGTCATAAAAGTAATTGTCCTCTTATTGATTTCCAAAGCGATCATTGTCGTAGTAATAGTCGTCATAACGTTGAGTATGGTACTGTTGATTGTACTGGTTGATGTTGTACCGGATTAGGGAGTAGCGTACCGTAATGCTATAGATAGTCGGGGGATATATGGCTTTCGTGCAAGCTGAAGGATAAATACGAGAGTGGGGGCAGCTGGGATTGGTCTGTGCGCTGCTGTGTCATGATAAAAGGAGTTTGAGGAACGCTGCTAAGGGAACATTGCAGGGGGGTGGTATCCTGGGTGGCGACAGGGGGGTTGAGCATCAACCGTTGTCTGGGTAGAACCCTGGATGGGGACGTGCTCAACGATTGGGAAACGTGCTCAACCACAGGGGCGGAGGAGGATGAAGGAGCAGACACTTCTTCAAATCCACTTACAGGTAGATTTATTGTGGTTCGCGAACTGCTTGCATCTACCACATGTTCACTTGTTGACCTCTTTTCCCAGGCGTTCTGTTCCGTTCTCAAAGCCACTTTTCCGCCTCTTGTGGGCGTTTTCTTTTCGTAACCTGAGGCAGATTGAATAGAGTGAGACGGCGTTTCACCACAGCTTTCGTATCATGATACCACCAAGGGTTGATTGAATCCAGTTTAATTCTTCCACGGCAGCGAAGATAGGGCAGATGGTCATTGCTACATGGCAGTCCGTATGTCCACCGATGCTGGCCACTGTATACTGATGGGACAAAAACCTTTCTTTCCTTTGCGCTCTTTATGCAGATTTGACTCTGCAATTTCGAGCTGTTTTGTAGCCAAAATCTGCTTTCCAAGTGATATCTTCTTCCACGTCCAATAAAATGTCGGGCATAACCGAGCGTGGTTTATTTTTCTCGTTATTCTTATTAATTTTGCTCTCTTTGAACTACCTGGCCGATCGATATTTGAGCTTCAAGTAGATCTGGAACATCCCTTGATTTGCGCTTCCTACGATTTGATGCTATGATGCGCACTTTCCACTCTAGAAGTAGCACGATGACCCAAGTAGAATACATTGAGCAGCCAAGGGTTAGCAAAACGCTCTTTGTGGGTATTGATCCATATGTGCTCGATATAGTCTGCTACTTCAGAGTCGATGTGATGCGTGATTTCGTTCCAATCTTTCTCAAACGCTTCTTCGGTTGGACTGTTCAAGAAAAGGGCCGAAATTTTTTTCATGAAAGTATCCCAGTCGTACATGGGATCAGACTTCGGAGTTATAACTGAAAAGTTCTTTTTGTGGTTGGCAAGAATGTTCATCTGGATATACCAGATGCATAATATGTTTTTATCCTCGGTAAATAAATCATCCACAGTATTGATCGTCGCTTGCTCGGCATCCTTCAGTATGGTTTTTGGCTCGACAATGACACCAAAGTCTACGCATGCCTGCAACACCAACGAGAATCCTCTTCGGTTGTAGTCCTCATGAAACAGTATGAAAAACTGTGTAGGACTTGTACGAGTTCGTATGGGCCGGAATGTGGAACATTTGGATGCCGTACTTGTTTGCGCAAAAAGTGCCATCCATATGAAGGACTAGGGTGGAACCTTCTTGCTGAACAATCTGAGCAATGACGGGAGGTATAATCAGGATGTGGGTTAAGTTGGAGTCGCTGTCACTTTGATAGCACGCATGGTCCCGTCCGCATAGATCAGGTTATGGAACGCATGCCATTTCCTATAAAACAGGTACAGACTGATAGAGGGCTAGAATTTTTTGCCTATGAAGTTCAGGAACGCCTAAAAAATATGCAATAAAGTTCCGTCCTATAAAACCTGCCTCGCCTCATTTAAACGGCAAAGTTGAGCGCAGTCAACGCACTAATCTGGATGAATTTTACGGTAAGTAAATACTACTATAAGTTATACACAAAACTGTCAGGTTGTCGTCTCCTTGTATCAGACCTTTTTTGTATTCGGCGGAGCGATTGTACAGATCTTTGATTGTCATCTTGGTCTCAGGGAGAAGCTTTTTCCAGGCTATTCAACATGTTTCGAGGGGACACGCCTGATTGTATCTCGTTCATGATATGCTTCAACTCATCTTCTACGGCAGTTCTATTGACAGCAAAGACCGCAATATCATCGGTCAGCTTTTGATGTTGGTGCACTTAACTCAATAACGAAAGGCGCGTGTTGTCCGTATTGTTTGACGTGAACTTTGAACGGGCGGTCTTTTAGATAGGTGTGGGTGTTCTCACGACGCGCAACGATTTTGGCAGAGCCTCTTGCACGATATTTTCCAGCGCGACAGCAGAGAATTTCATGGCGGATCTCTTGTTCTTCAGGGGCCAATTTCTATTGAACTTGATGTCAAATCCAACACTGACTCCATGCGTTTTCAGATCATCAAGGCGTCATCGTAACTAGCGTGTTTTTTTTTCAACGAAGATCTCACCGTCGAATCCAAAAACCACACAAGCTTCTGTAGGTTTTACCAGCCGTCTTTAAAAAAGTCTATCCAATCATTGATCTCATTTAATTGGCATACATGGAGTAGAGTCTTCCATATCCGCGTTGTCGCTCTCCTCTTCTGCCTTTTGTCCTTCTGCATCCTCGTCTCTGGGGTCTTCTTGGTCCGCTTGCTCAACCACTTCGTCTGCATTGTTATCTTTCTCTTTTCTCTGTTGTCCTCATGTCCACTTTGGCCCCTGTCCTCTCCATCATGGGAATGCGGGTCATTATACCGACTAGTAACAATATCAAGTAAATCGTCGTCAATAGTTCTGGGAGTAGGCACTTCACTTCCGACGATGCAATGCCCCTCAGAGCGGCGGACATTTCAATTGGTCATCCACCTTCAATGAGATGATTTGTGGGATGCATGCTCAATGTTAACTTCGCCACTTTGGGTGCAAATTTCAAGATTGTGGGCGAGAATTAGGGGGTGTCAAACCTCAGAAATTTTTAGTCGATAAACCGGGGTTTCGAATACGATTAGACGGTGGTTCGATTAGAATAATTTGTACCTCTAAAACTTATCGGTCGCCTCCGGAGGTGACCGATACGATTAGAGTAATCGAACCCGAAAACTCGGAGTAATCGAACCCGAAAACTCGGAGTAATCGAGCCCGAAAACTTGGAGTAAGAAGTAAAAGTGCTCTGTTTTGAAGCGCACCGCTGATTCTTTGCTATCTTTGGCTTCACCCGACGACGGGGTTCCGGCCGCCGTCGCTTTCGGACGTGTCATGGTTGTATGGTTGTGTGTGGTTGTGAGGTTCTCAGGGTGTTCTGCTCCGCGGTTGTTTACGCCACCGTGTACGCCAGCACCGATAACAGTTAATCCAACCCCCTCCCCCCGTCTTATAGGATGGGCACTCAAGGTTTGTAAGGGTCGATAAGGGCAACCCCAGGTTCAAATTATTTGTACAGATAACTCGGGGTAAAAAATACTTTTATTTTTCTGGTTTTGACACCCCCTATTGTTGGCATTAGCAAAAAGTTTTCTGGGTGATAACCCCGCAAACATATGAGATTTAAATGATTTTGGTCGATCGAAATTACATAGCAGTGACTAGGAAGTGATTTTTGGACCATTAATTTCGACTGCCCTAACCCTGATTGAGCGTAAGTGAACTGTACGTGTTAGGTATACTACCGACCAGAACTGAGTTTACTGTATGCTTCGTCCTTGTACTACCAATCTCGGGATTTGTTTTTACTGCAAGTAAGAAAACCTAATAGTGTGTTAAACCGAATATCTATTGGCTCCAGATATGTCATTTGAAGAAGGTATTACCGGTTGGACAGTGTAACGTATAGATATTCTTTCTCGAGCCATGAAACAGCATTATTTACTTTTTGTGTTAAACATTGTCAACGCAGTCACATGGAATGAAGATATTATACTTAGCGAAACATTTGGTGGCTCCAGTCGGGGCGTAGCGTTCTCGGATATTGAATTGGTCAAACTTGGTCAGAAAGCTACGTCACTTGCTATCAGTGCCAAAAATCGCATCATGGGCGTGAATTTTCGAGTCGAGACATCGGCCGATATCATGTTCACCCATGGTGGATCTCGTGGAACAGACTACACCTTGCCCCTCGCGGATGGCGAATATGTAAACTCAATGGAGATTCATTGGGAACACAGCAAATGGAAGTGGATGATCTATTATCTCGAATTCAGCACGAATCAAGGCAGTACGATCGCTGCAGGAACAAAGACAAAATACAACGCTACGGCTGTTGCCCCTGAAGGTTTTCAGCTTGGCGGGTTTTTTGGTCGCTCAGAAGGTGAAATTTATCAATTGGGTGCCATCTGGATAAGGAATAATGGGACTGCCAAAGCACTTACAGATATAATGGGATCTGACTGGTATGGCAATCGAATTCGGAACTGGATTGGCCCGACGATTGGTGTTGCCGCTGACTCGGCGTGTTATAGAAGGAAGGTGAATTTTGGCAGCTCCAGATCGTGTCCTTTGGGATACAATAGCAATGGACACAACTGTTTAGCGCAGTGTCCGCTCTCATATCCCGTGAGTTGCTTCAATGAATGTATTCCGCTCAACGATGACTGTGTTGGGGAAGTTCTCAACAAAGCTATATCAGTGGCATACACAGCGTTCAACTTGGTAACAGCTGAAATCTTTGGTTTGATATTTTCATCGTATCACAAAGCCAAGAAAGGTTTTTTATGCGCTGCAAATATCGTAAGTGTGATCAAAGCGCTTCTCTACTATCTCAGTTTTGTGCGAACGACAGTTCCAAAAGGAACGACGGAACAAATACTTGCTCTAGCGTATCAGTCCGACATTGTGCTCTTTTCGTTACCAATTGCTGTCGCTGATTGCCTTGGCAAAAAGTATTCTAAAAATGTAATTATTGCCAATGTTGTGTATGTTGTTGTGGAGAATATAGTGAAGCAAGCAATCATTAACGGTGACGAAATCCTCTCGTCTGCCAATAATGTCCTTGCGCTGCTCAAAAATACGAGTGTGCTTACATCCACCGATGATTCCACAGTGGAAAAGCTCCAGGACCTCCTCGACTTGAACACAACTTGCGGGTACCAGCTCAAAAACGTCACGAACTATATCGTTGCCTCCATCACTGATATCCGTGAGAAGAACCCCAAGATCTCTACCAATGACCTGCGCGTCATAATCAGCAAGTCACCTCTTGTCTTAAAAGACATTCCTATTGCTACGAATAATTGCATGCGTGAGCTGATGGCGAACAAAACCTTGAAAACGGCGTTTGAAACTCGTAATCTGATTCGAAGGACGCTCGGAGTGATTGTTGACCAGCTCATTGAAACAAACCACACAGACTATGGTCAATCCGTTGCTAAAGATGACTACACACTCGAGGCGACCAACTTGGCCCTTGTCGTATTAGGTGGCATGGATCCAACGGGTATCGCTTGGATGCTGTCACAATTTATACAGCCAACTTGTGGACCTACCTCTTATGTAGGTGAAATAGACGACGGCACGTTGTACGATGCGCTTGGACTGACAACGAAAGACGAAGTGTTTAAGGGCACCTATGGCACTTGGAAGAAAAAAGGGGACGGCATGGCGAATATCATTTTTGAAAGCACAGTTACTAAAGATATAACGATCGGCCTTCACTCGGGTGCTGAAGTATACGACAAAGTGGTTGTACCTGCTGGGGGTGTGGTAAAGTGGACGGAAAAGATTTTGCGGTTACAAGACAAGCCCTTATATCTGGATCCATGGCGAGTGAGTATGTTAGGCATTCCATTAACTGCTGGGGGCTCACTGGTGCTTTGGGTCTCGCGGTCTTCTGAAGGTGGCCACCTTTCCATGCATGTTCGAATCAACGCAAGCTAAATATAGAATGTAAATCTCTAGAAATCCTCAGTGTCACTCAACTCGGAGCCCTCCTCTAATGACATCAACCCTACTATGATGCGGCGGCAAATCTGACGTTCGTGCTGTATCAGTTGCTCAATGGCTTTCACTTGAGCGACATGAGTAGTTGGAATGGACGCAAGAATGTCTTCGTATTCCTTGTCTTTGCGTTGCAGAACCACGACCAATGCATCGTACAGTTGCTCAGTAGGTAACTGGGATGACATGACGAAGTTCAGCAGCGCATCACGTAGTCCAAACTCCCGTTCAACATCGTCGTGTAGCAAGAAAAATGAAGAGCTCATGTCCTTCTCTGGTTGAATTGTTCTTTTCCGACGCTTAGCGGGGTCTGGTTCATCTGTCCTTTGTCCGGATGAACATCTTCTCGCTTGTCGTGCTTTTCTTCTCCCTTTTGCGAGCATGCTGCGAAAGCGTTTGTGAGCTCGAAACTGGTAATGTGGATCGAATCAGAAGGTAAAACTACGGGAAGTACAAAACCGTAGCGGCATAGGAGCTAACATGCCCATACCAAAGCGAAGTTTACCGAGACAGCTGCGTGCATAAATTTGTTTTTAATACCTGTGCGTTTGACAAATCACCGTAGGATATGGTAACGGGCTCTCCTTTCTTCACCTCGCGCAAAGCAGTTAACTGTTCAACGTCCCATAAGTCAACAACAACCTCAAGATAGGCGTAACTGCCAAAAAAATCGTGCACCTGGAAGCTACCTGAACCGGTTTTGAGAATATGGGCCGCTGGGTTGTCAGTGTCGTGGTTGGCCATATCAATCACTGGAAACAGTGTAGGCTCTGATAAATCGTTGACTCCGAAGGCGGTGTTTCGGTACAAGCTTTAGAAATGACCCCTGAAACCAAATCTTGACTTACCGCGAAGAAACAATTGAGTACGCCCACTGAAACTTTCCCAGCGTGGATACTTCACTTGGCCAGATTGTCGGAAATTTCTTGGCCAACGGCCCCACATAATTCGAATGCATTTTGAGCACGAAATCGTCATCCAGAATGGGGAATCCCAAACACCACATTATCAGATTAATACCATCCTCAAAAACTTGCAACCAACGCTTTCTCTTACGGTGTTGTTGGTCGAAGCATATTTCTAAGTTTTTCGTTCCAACTTAAAGGTAGTGAAATGGTCATAGGAAGGCGCTGAGTATAGCCGTTAAAGTGACTATTTTCACCTTGTGCTAACTCTGCCAACAATGCCAATGTCGTTTTCATTGTGCCATTTAACTGCAAAGTGTCAAAATGTTCCTGCAACTCGATGTTGCTTCGGTTCAGCCAGTAACTGCCATTTAAAAACGCTCCAGTTTTCAGCGTCACCAATATTGAACCAGGTTGGATTGCACTTCGCGCAACAATTGAGGAATCATCTTTGCCATACTTAGCAACAATGGACTCAGGGTCGATAAGATCTTGCGCTACCGACACGACGGACTCATGCTTAGCCACCCAATCCAGAAGCGGGGACTTAGTCGTCATAAAAGTTTGCCTTTTAAGGTGCACAAATACATAATAGAAACGGGTAATCTATGCATCTAAACAGTTAATCAATATACGGTCATCCCTCTGAAAACTTATTCCCTGCTACTTAACAATTCCAGTACTTTCTAAGTTTTGTCTTCCACCACTGTCGTTCCTATGTGGAAATCTTATACATTGCTTTTTTCCGCTAGTTTATACTCTCCGATACGTTATAGGTTCCACCTTCCACCTAGGCTATAAAGTTTCGGAGGGTCATCTGTAATTAAAAGCATAAACCCTCTTGGGTGCCCTCTCAGCCAATCAAATACCTCGATCCCCCTCGCGATGTGCCTCCTCTACCTGTAATCACTTTCCTGTGCTCTCATTGGCCAGTGAGGGGGAGTCACAGAATTTGATTGGCTGAGGGGGCAGTGAGGGCACCCAAGGGGGGGCTACGCTTTTACTTATTGTGTAAAGTTGTGGCTATGTAGACTATCAATCACGGCTAGGACAATTAGAGGGCTCCAGTTACTTTGTTGAATACATGCAGTCAAATGTGAAATATATATGCAGCGACTTCAGTGAGCACTATGTTAGATACCTTGTGGCAAGCTCGAAATCAATTAGATCAGCAGGGTAAGCAGTGAAGGCGCGAGTGTATCTGGCCTTTATATGGAAAAAGTATCTGTAGCAGTTGAACTGCAGCGTACTGCAATTCGACGGTGTACGATTGTAAATATCGTTCGAAATAGTATGATTTCAATGACACAACGATTTCATACGACAAATAATTGTTGCTTGTTTATTTAGGGCGTGACTGGGTACACCCCCCCTTGCTGCGTACACCCCCCTAGGGTTAGGGTTAGAGTTAGGGTAACACCTTCCCTTACACCAAGCCTCGTCAAATTTGGCATTTGAATAATTTATGCAAAATTTGAGTGTCAGAATGTGCCAAAAATGAAAAGTGTTTTTTTTATTTTGTTTGGTGTTGAGGTGGTAAATTCATTCTGGTATAAAAGCACCCGCCCCCAGCACACACACCCCAGTACCCCCCCCCCCCAACCTGGCCAGTCTACAAGCAAGTTTGCCTGATCACCGCAATATGAGCAAGCGCAGCACGCCCTTCAATGAGTCACACGTGCTGGAGTATGGGCCAAAAATTGTTGACCGACACGCTACCAAGAAGTACGTGGCCGGCGTTCAGTGGCACATGTGCATAACCTTCGACAAAGAGGAACTCGATGTGAACCAGGCGGTCGGGTCGAAGCGCAAGACACCAGCTCCAACAAAGAACGCGAAGGGCTGGACGGGACCACCCTTCCGCTCGGAGCTCTTCAGGTCCCATATGGCTGGTCAGCATCCACGCAAGTGGGCCGAGTATTGCTCCGCCTCCAATGAGGACAAGAAGACGTTCTTCGATGTGCAGACGCCGTTCGTCAACACGATCTTCAGTCACTTCGGCCATTCCCAGCCAGTTGTGTTCATGCTATCGCTCCCTGTAGTTGATGTGATCATCAGCGATCTGTTCTTCGATGCAGAGGAGGAGGGTTGCATCGCCAAGGCGCGCGCCCTGGATCTGTTCAATCCTGTTCTCGCTGACGACATGGATGTGCCCAGCTCCTACGCTGTGTTTTAAATCCGTTGCAGTTCCGCCTTGCAGTCAGGTACCTGTCCCATGGCTTGTCGTTCCGCCATGTTGCGGTGGTGATGAATTCTACCTGTAGCCGGTGCGTATACGCACGGTGCGGCTAGCGCACAGTGGAAGACTCTTCCTTAAAGCGGTGTCTACCGCTACTTAGCCGATACGCCCTTATAAAGGGCTTAGTAGGAGAGATCTCCTACTCGGGGCCAAGATTCCCGGGTTGGTTTACTGATTAGCCTTGACGGCTATGTTCCCTTTACGGGATGTAGGTAAAGGGAGGGCTCCTTCTTACCTACGACACTCACTGCACGCGCGACCGGTCGAGGTCGCGCGACTGCACTTTAGAGTGAAATGTAAACTGAATATATTTAATATGCAATTAGCCTAAATTAATTTAAACTAATATAAACTATATGTAATACTAAGTAGAATATTCCAAATTCGTACCTAGCTAAAATGTAGTGTACACACCTGTGTACCGACACGTGGATGGCTGACACACCTCCACACCAAGGGCGCCTGCCCTGATTGGTTAAAATAACAAAAGGTTCGAAACCTTTCAAACCGGTCAATACTGACCTCAACCGTAGTGTACTCATGTACACTAATGTGGAGAAGCGTGCCCAAAATTTGGCACACTTCTGGTCAAGTTTCGTCAAGGCATTTAGTCTAATTTCGGATTGGTTTAAACAAGGGGGGCTTATCAGCCTATCAGACTCAAGAAGTGTCAAGAACGCAAGTTTTGGTGAGTCACCCGACTTTGGGTATTTTACATATTTTTGTGGGGGTACATTTAGGGACTATATGGCAGTAGTATTTTAGTTGTGGTTTTACCTTTTAGGACAGAGGTTATACCTTTAAGTAAGGAAATATTTTAGCTTTCGGATAAGTGGCTGAAACATCTTCTGGTCTTGGTTCACACCACAGCTAGGGGTCGCCGTTCTTCCCTTTTTGTACACTAGTCGCCTCCGCCCGCCGCGGAGTGTTTGGGGGCAGAGGGTCGAATTATCCCCTCTCGCCCATTATACCCGGTCTGGACGCGCCGCACGCGCACTTTGGCCCACCGGAAGTCCCTCGACGGGAGTACGATTTGGCGATCTCAACACCTCAACTCAAGTACGTTTGGAACGTGCTATTAACTGGATTGGTCTTGGCGTGGAGATATCGTTTGTGGAGTTTCACGAGCATATTGGGTCTTTACGCGGACATATTGGCTTGTTTTAATATTGGTTGGAAACTAGACCGGTTTTGGTCTTACTTCGTATTGGTCAGGGGCTAGACCGGAACGGTCGGTCTACCCTCTATTTTTTCGTATTGGTCAGGTCTTGATCGTTTGAACGATCGACCTATTCGAAGTTATCTCTTGGAAGTGTTTTTGGTCTGTTTGTGTCTGGGGTGAAGAGTTCCACCCCAGACCCAGAGATACCTACCCAGATCGGTCTTCTATATTCAAGACCGGTTCGATCCAATCTACGATCCCGATCCACCGAGTGTGTAACTAGACCATTCCATCGGGTACACAAGGTGAGATGGACACTAAACAATCGGACCAAGTGGGTTCTGATGACGACCGGTCGTCTGCTTGCAGCGGACGATCGGACCAGATCTCGAGTGGTGGTCCGCGGAGTACCCCCTTCAAAAGTTGGAAGGCTGGGCGCGATGGTGGTAGTCAGGTTATCGATACTAATGTTTTCGATTTCGAACTTGACTCCACCACAATGGTGCGCGTGCCCGGATCACTTGGTGATCGTGGATATCACCGTGCTGATATTCCATCAAAAATTTGATTCGAAGATTTGAATGATTTGAATATGGAGTCGTTCTGGAGAGGACGTAAGGAAAGGCTATCGCCTTACGTTCTCGTTGTTGATAAAGATGGCGATGTCCGATCTGGCCTGGCGGAGGACCAGATCGGGATTAATAAGTTTTTTACTCCCCAAAAGGCTCCCACCGGAGCCGATCGGGACTATAGCAGGTCTTGCTATAGTTCCGGAAAAGATCAGGACCTTAGTCCTGATCCTATGCGTATGAATGAAAAAATTGATGGAAAACTAAAATATGAAAATTACTTGGAGGCTGACTGGAACGATCCGGTCTACCTCCCTAAAGTCCCCAAGGTACCCAAGGTGCCCAGAAAAGGGCTGGGAATTCCACCCGACGAAGACGACTTCATAGAAAAGTCGAAGGTCGGGGATGAGGCTATCACCGAACAAGACCTGGACAAGATGTATTATTTTTTGAATTAAAGCGATTTGTTCGCCAAAACCAGGTCTTCTGGGTGTTGGACCTCCATATCCCCGACCGTCTTCTCGGTCCCACTACCGAGCCGATCCAGAGTGATCGACCATTACTGCTCGTCAAGAACTTGGTGGCGATGTTGGCGGAGGTTGGCATTAAAATGCAGAACCCCGCCGGTGTCAATAAATTGTTTGAATTTGATGCTTGGAGACTGGAGGCATCGATGTCGGACCTCTACGACCGTTTGGTGCCACTGGTGGGGGCGGTTCGCCGCCCAACTCCCACCACGGCAATGAAGGTTGCCGAAGACTCCACAGAGCTTGTTGACATTGGTTCCGATGATGAATCGATCAACCAGTCTCCACCGGCTTCTAACAGCTCATCAGAGTTGGAGACCGGTGTCGAGCGGATGACCATGGGGGTGGACCATGCCCGGTCTGAACTAAAAAGGGACATGCGGCAGCAAGGGGCTGCTTGCCATTCGGGGCTCCAGTAAGCACAACAGGCCTAAGTTCCGCAAAAGGAGGGTATCAACACGTTGCCCATGACGCCAGCTAACGTCCAAGCCATGTTTGAGACGATGATGGAGCGTTTCATGGAAGCCCGGGTTAGACCACCTCTGCGCCCACATGTCCAAGACCGGTCTACCTGTCAAGGTGTCAATGTTTGCAAAGATGTGGATATGGAATCGGTAACATCTATGGATAAGCCTATTAGAAGTGATAAACCAACCGGCAAGGGAAGGCGCAAGCCGCAACCGGCAAGACCGCGTAGACCAAGTAAGATAAGTGACTGTGATATGGAGTCGGTCGGCGGTCTTGACGACCATGGTGGGTCAGATGGTACAGGCGCAGGCAAGGTGCGCAAGGCTAACCTAGCCTCCACTACTGCCTACGAATTTGGATCCGCTGCGATTCCGCGCATCCGTATGGCCGCGACGACCGACCTCAAGGAGTTCACCGGCAAGGATGCTGATGAAGACCAGGCCCGGTCTTGGTTCAGTCGGGTCAAGTCTGCGTTCCTGCGAGACCAGACCCCAAAAAGCGAACGTTGTTTAATCTTCCGGGATTTGTTAAAAGGACCGGCTGCGAACTGGATTTAACAGTTGGGTCGGGGCGTCCGGTCTGACTGGTACCTGTTATGTGCGGAGTTTGAAGGTCAATATTGTAACTCCGGATTTTCAAGCGCCCGTAAGTACCACCATATGCAGAAGCGGGCCGACGAAACACCGATCTAGTATTTGCATCGGTTGAACGTGGCTGCACTTCGCGCCGGCATAACAATCAAAGAGAATAACCTGACGAACGGTGCCGCCTTAGAACATGTGGGTCACTATATTAGTACCCTTGACGATCAAGAACTGGCGGACCAGCTTACTCTACTGCGTCTTAAGGATGCGGGCGAAGTCGAACAGACCCTGCGGACGTTACAACAGTCGCGTAGTATGAGAGCGAAGACCGCTGGTGGATCAGGTCGCTATCGTTCCAAGACCCAGACCGATCCGATCAAGAGACCTTGGACCAGACCGACCCGTGCGGTCAAGGCAATTGTAGCTGATGACCGCACGGGGTCAGAAGGGGAAAGTGGAAGTCCATCCAGCCAGGAGCCATCGGATGAAGACCAGTATCGTTACGTCTATGTTGCGGGACCTGCCCCGAAGACCAAGTCGAAGTCCGACCAGGTGGACCGGAAGGGAAGGAACGGAAGCAAGTCCGATCCAGACCGACCTCGTCAGAAGTGCTCCCACTGTGGGTCGAGCAAACATGATGGTCCAAACTGCTGGAAGAAGATGGTGTGCAGGAAGTGCGAGAGACGCGGCCACCCGACGGACCACTGCCTCTTCTTATGCAAGTCATGTGGAGAGATCCACGAGGCCGGCCACTGCAATATTGAAGAATTTTTTAACATGATGCGAAAGTGGTACGTGCCGGACAAGCACGCGGGAATGCTGCCGCCGGACGCAGAAAAAATGTTAAACTAGAACGCTCGCCAGGTTGGAATCTGGATCGAGCCGAGCGTTCTACGGTTCACATCTATGCATATGTCGGCAAGGAGGATAAGACCGACAATACACGTTCTATTCCAAATTGCGTCGACCGAGACCATCCGGTCTACAGTCTGAAGACCGATGAGTACTCCCGGACTAAGGTGGTTATGCAGTTGGACTTGCTGCCTGGAGAATCCCACGGATACTAGAAGTATCACGCGCCTGATAAATGGTTCAAGCAGGCGAAAGCCTGTGGCAATATTAATAACCAGAAGGCGACGATGTTGTTCGACTCTGGAGCTGAAGTATCGATAATCGACTCCGCCTTTGCTCGTAAGGTCGGATGTCGTATAGACGATACCCGGAGACAAGAATGCGTCGGGATCGGCGAAAACTCTTATATGACCGAAGGAAGAACGCGTGTGAAAATTACTTTATCGGGATCGCTGGTCTACTTTTTCAGCGCTTGGGTTGGCAAGCTGGCTGGTCAAGACGCTTTACTAGGAATTGATTTTATGGTCCCAGCTGGTATTCACCTAGACCTGTCACATGGAGTGCTTAAGCTCCCGGATGAGGTCCAGGTCCAGTTGGCTGGTCGAAGACCTCTGTACGGTTCGTATACCGATCTGGTCCGGTGGGACCAATACCTCACTATCCCAGTTGGTCGGTCTGCCGATACCCCGGTCGAGAAAGTTTTTCGTTCGAGGAAGTTGTGGTTGACCAGGGGCGATCGGTGGGTCTCGACCTTCGTAAAGAGTGCTGGTCGACGTGATTTTGTCCGTGTTACCAATATAGGTGACAAGCCGCTGACACTGGACAATAACACTATTGTCGGTATGTGGTTAGCAGAAGGGAAGGTACCTAGGAATATGGGGCTCGTCTCGATTGGGTCGAGGCGGTATGTCGAGTGGCAAAACCTGGCGTACCAATCGACCACCGATCTTATCAGCGATGATGGGTCGGTGGAAGATGATACCTCACCTTCAGTGGAAAGACCAAGTTATGTCACCCCAAAAAAGATGTTGTTCCGAAGAAAGGCGCCGCAGTCACCAGGAACGGTGGACCATCAAGTAGACGAGCCGAGGCTTGTCAACGTGGTGTCAGCACAAGACCAGGCGACAGCGAAGCAAGAAACGGAAGAGGGGGAACATGAAGTTGCTAGGTCGGACCATGACGGTATTCCTAATCAGACCGATATCAGTGAAGGACAGCCCGTAGATCAAGACCAGGGGCGTTCATCCGGTCCAGATGGTCTAGGTGATATCGCCCCAGAAGATGAACAAGTCTGTATACATGAAGGCGGGGAACAGTACATTCAGGAGCTGGAAAGCCAAATGGCAGTCCTCCCTGAAGTGTCTGCAGACTATCCCGAAGTTACAACGGATGATTTACAAGTGGGTGATCAAGACCTTAACAGTCCAGACCAGATCGAGCAGTTGAAGAATATCATATGGAAGAAAAGACATCTGCTGATCGGAAAGGGCAACGCCTTACCACCTGCAGCCCGTGGTACGATTTGCGATATTGACGATGGAGATGCCAAGCCGATTGCCCAGCGATGTCGACGCGTGGAGCCACAGTACCGTGGAAAGCTTTCTGATATCATTAAAGGACTGTTGGGCACCAAGATTATTAGACCGTCGACCTCGCCATGGGCCTCGCCGATCGTAATTGTTATTAAGAAGAACGACGTTGACATTAGACTGTGCATCGACTATCGGCTGGTAAACTGGTTGACTAAACTCATGGTGTACCCGATGCCGCTGATTATGATCTGTTGGAAGACCTCGACAAGACCTTGTGGTATTGTTCGCTAGATATGGCAAGTGGATTTTGGGTGGTCTCGATGACTGATCGAGCCCGTGAGATTTCCGCATTTGTGACGCCGTTTAGTCTTTTCGAGTGGAATCGTATGCCGTTCGGTCTGAAGAACGCGCCCCAGATCTATCAAAGGATGATAGACAACGCATTGTACGGACACTTCAAGATCAAGACCGATCGGGACCCTGTTTAAAGTTATGATGTGTTTAGAGAGGGTGAACCCGATCAGGAAAGAGGACCGTCCGTTCTAGGGAGGCGGTCGTACATCGACGACATTCTGATACCTGCCTCGTGATGGAACGATGTGTGCGAGAAGGTTGAACGATTGTTGGAGACATGCGACCGCTGAAACCTGTCTATCAGTGACGTGAAAAGTTTTTGGGGTATGTCCAAGGTCGCATATTTAGGCCATATGGTCTCTAACAATGCTCTAGAGGCTAATCCCAAAGACCTGGATTCGCTGAGTAATCTCCCGTTCCCCAGATCGCTGAAGGAAATGCAGTCCTTCCTGGGAAGCTTGAATTATTATAGCCGATTCATTGAAGACTTTGCTGTCTACGCGGCTGTGCTGTACGAGCTCCGGGAAGTTGACTATCATATGTTGCGCGAAGGAGATCGGGAAACTTTACAGGAGGACGCCGACTCTGGTCTTGCTGCAGTTTGTCCGCAAGTGGAGGCCGAAGATCATATGAAGCGTGCACAGTTTGGCGACGGCACCGATTCTCAAGCATTTCGCTCCCGAAAAAGTGCCGACCATTATTGTATATGCCAGTAAGTGGGATATCTCAGCCACTTTAGTGCAAGATCACGATGGTGTGTATCATCCAGTCACGTTTACGAGCCGTACACTAAAACCAAATGAACTGAACTATGGAATTGTCGAGAAAGAAGTTCTGGCGTTGCTACGAATTCTGGATGTGTGTTACAACCTGCTGGTTGGCCGACCTATAAAGGTCCTGTCAAGACGGTCTACGTTGGTCTGGCTATTATCAGCCATTGGGATGAACGGACGTCTAGGCAGATGGTCGGCGGTCTTGTCGCAGTGGACCCTCGAGGTCGTTAAGTGCACCAGGGGCGAGAAAGAGATATTGGGCACATTAGCTCCCAGTATCACCCCTCGGTCTGAAGTGGACGAGGCATTGATAGCGATTGCCCCGAGGAAGCAACCTCGGCAGTCAGTTTCGAGACCGCCACCGACCGTCGACCATGATGAAGAGCTCTTGGTCTTAAGTTTTGACGGATCGGCAAGCGTGAAGAAGAAGGTCGGCGCCTATAGTGCCATATTGTGGAAGTTGCCACAATGGTCTATAGTTGCAGCCGTTGCCGATTTCACGCCGAATATTACTGTTAACGAGGCGGAGTACCGAGTTCTACTTCTATTTCTGGACCTGCTGTCGTCGCAAGAGAAGGGGCGAGTCGTCATATGTGGTGACTCCAACCTAGTGGTCAGGCAGATCACCGGAGAGATCGACTGCAAGGCTACACGGCTGAGGTCGTTAAATGATCGGGTAATGAAGGCATTGAAAGACCGTCCCAACCACGAGCTGTTGCACGTGAAACGGGACTGGAACAGAAGCGCCAACTACCTCGCGACCAAGTCCATGCGAGACCAGACCGGGGCTACGATCACCGAGGAGGCTGTTCTAGATGAATTGATGAATATAAACAGGCTCCCCGAGGTGACCGGACCCAAGAACGCTCCGGACCAGGTGCATGTGATGGTCGCGACTAGACCGAAAGCTCGGAAGTCCCACCAACCGTTCCCAAAGGAACGGTTGAGTGAATCTGTTGTGCAACGACTAAGGGCAGAACGGATCCTCAAGGCGCAGGACGAAGAAGAATGGATTGTGAATTTGAAGACCTACCTGCGCGGCGAATTGTCTAAGTTGACGAACGGTCAAGCGAAAAAATGTGCCAAGATCGCAGACAGTTACGAAGTGGATGAGGATGGTTTACTATATTACTGCCGCGATGCCGACCAAGACAGTGCAGACCGGGACGGATTGGCGAAATTGGTGATACCTGAGTTGCTGCAGCCGGATGTCCTCCATCACTACCATGTGAGTCTAGAAGGGGGACATCAGGGAATAGGCAGAACGTATCACAAGATCAGGTCCCACTTTCACTGGAGAGGTCTTTTCCGAAGTGTACAGAAATATGTGGGTTGTTGTACGGATTGCAAGACCGGAAAGGGTAGACCGGTAATCAAGGCGCGATCGCCCGGAAATATCGAAGCTACCTACCCTTTTCAGGTCATAGCGATGGACCATATACCGTCGCTGCCTAAATCGACATGTGGCAATACTGAGTTGTTGATATGGGTAGACCTGTTCACCGGTCTAGTTATTGCGAAGGCAAGTGCGTCCCGGTCTGCCGAGTAGATCGCCAAAAATTACGAAGAATGCGTGTTCCGAAGGTTCGGCGCCTGCGAGGTCATCAGACACGACCGAGAACCCGGTTTCATGGCCGAGGTGTTCCGGTCGTTTAACAATATGCTGGGCCAGAAACAGAGCGCGACGATGGCATATCGTCCGCAAGCGAATGGATCGGCATAACGTATGGTACAAACTATTACAAGAGCAATCAAGATGTACGTTGCCGATCCAGACCAGCGCGATTGAGACGAATACGCAGAAAGGCTGGTGTTTGCACTCAACTCGTCGACCGATCGGGTCCGAGGAGAAACGCCTTTTTATCTTGCGTATGGATGGGACCCCCGGTCCACTCTTGAAGCCGCGATACCTATTGGCTGCACTCGGACCCGCGATCGTAATGCTCGACGTTGGCGCATGCAGGTCCAGAAACATTACCAGCATGCAAGAGAAATTGTCAACGAAAAGTTACGTCAAGCTACACAAGACCGGGCAGACCGGAACAACGACCAGGTCCAACCCCACAGTATAGAACCAGGGGCGAGGGTATGGTTGTACCTAGACCGAGTGAAGGAGGGATATGCGAAGAAGCTGGATCACATGTGTCACGGTCCTTTCCGTGTTGACGAGCTGATTGGTGAACACGCTGCCCGTCTAGTAACAACCGGCACGGACTACAAGGTCTTCCCGATAGTACATGTGTCCAAGTTAAAACTGGTCCGAGAATTTCCTGATCGTCCCAAAATGCCCTGTCTAGTAGACGAGGCAGAACGGTTTGATTTCGATGAAGCATTACTGCCGGAGGACAGTTGGGAACGACCGCTGGAGAAGGACGAATTTGAAGTGGAAAATGTATTAGATGTCCGATCGGTCAAGAAGACCAGGTTCGGCCGGAACCACCGAGAATATCTGGTCCGATGGAAGGGCCATGACGAAACAACTTGGATCGATGAGTCCGACCTGAACTGTGGAGCACTACTACGAGAATTCGAACGGGACCGAGTCAGTCGGAACCGTTTCACAGCGATGCAGACCCCTGAAGACCAAGACCAAAACATGCAGTAGCATCGGTCTTCCCGACCGGTGTGAAGAGGTGGAAGGTCTTGTGTCTTGTGTATTGTGTATTGTGAATATGTGACGAATTGGAATAGTGGAGTGACGAACGTGGATTGTTTTTTCGCGATGTAAGTAGAACGGTTGGTGATAACGTGTCTAGTGCAACTATGTAGAAAGTGGTGGAATTAGCTCAAGTGATTTGATGACCGAACATGTGAAAAAGAACGATAATATATATTAAGTGTTATCTGGTCGACTACTTACGACCTCACTCGCCATCACCCCACAGACGGCCGAAGGTCAACGACGGATGCTTTTCAACTTGGTCCTGGTACTGGTTACGCCAAGGTTCTTGTTGGTCTAGTTGGACCAAAGCATCCTTGAGGTCCAAGACCAGTGTAATGCACCCAAGACCGGGGTACCATGTGCCACCGTCAGCCAGCAGCCGGGTCCTCTTGACGCGACGCCGCGGCATATGAAGTACAACTGGATATAAGAACACATCGACGTCGCACTCGTGGGCCAGAATCCCGTCCAAAACATATTGGCACAGGGACTGACAGGCCTCACCCGCTCTGATCCGACGCCGCTTGCGCTTGTCATGGATGGTCGCCAAGCCAGGTTCTTGCCGAACTCGTTCAGGGGGAAGCACCAGATAGTGGGATGCCTCCCAGATGGATTGAGCGTGAGTCTTGTTAAAATATTTCACCCGACTCATGAAATTATTGGCCCACGGAGTCGAGTGGAAGATGAACCCCAGCTTGGGATGCTCGAAAATCTTCCACGGCTCGTCAGCGTACAAGCAGGAGATCTGTGCCGACGTGATCAAGTCCGGCCGCCATTCCGAAGCGGCAGGAACTTTCTTCGCCGGCGGGAAAATCCAATGGTCTGGACGAGAGAAAGACCGGGCCAGGAGCTGCTTGGTCAGGGTGGACCAGCGTAAACAACCGATCTGCCCTGGCGACCACGGCAAAGTATCCTCACGCGTTCGTGGCGGAAGGGAAGAACTGTCGATTGCCACGTTGGCCAACAAAGCATCTTTGTGGAGCTTGGACGTTCCAGGCAAGACCGTAGGTGCTGACTTTGTCGACGCATGAGGTGGTGGAACGCCACCATGCGGACCGGTCTTCTTGGTCTGCTCCGCAGTAGATGCAACTTGAACAAAACTTTCATGTGGACTTGTTCGCGACTTGGTTGGGATGGGGACAGCAAACTCCGAATCACCGGAGTCTTCGCCGGAGTCATCCAGGACGAGACCTCTGAATACTTGGCATGGTCAGCACCGGCGGTCGAGGGCGCTTGATTTTTGGAGATGTTACTGTCTTCATCCTCGTCCAAGCTTGGGCCCACGAGGGGAGCCTGTATCTTGGCTCGCTTACGAGGCACCGCACGCTTCCCTTCGAGTTCAGGGTCGCGCGCTGTGCCCCGCGCCTTCGAGGGACTCGGCGCGTCCGCGCGCTTCTTAGACTTTTGACGAATTTTGGGCTGGGGAATTTCGGCCAATGAACGGCCTTGGTCTTGGTCCCGGTGTAGGTCCACCAAGGCGGCCGACACAGACCGGTCTACGCTGGAGGCAGCAACCGGATGCCGACGAGGACGCAACAGGTCAACCAAGCGCTGATGACATTCTTTTAATACCGCACGACGACCGTTCGCTGCCTGCGTCCAATAGTTCGACTTGCGTTCACAAGACTGGACCTCCTCGGTCTGGTCTTGAATCGAAATTCGGAGCTCAATGAGACGCCTCTCGAGGTCGTCGCTTTGAATGCTCAACGTGGTCTGGTCAAGCAGGTCTTCTGCTTGCTGCTGTTGGACCAGCACTAGCTGCTCCCGAAGATGAAGATGATGAGCCTCCAAGCGGGTAAACCTATTGCGCGCGTTTATTAGTCCGGTCAATATCTGACGCAGCTGGAGGTCATGCGTGTTCGACTGCCGATCGGCGAAAAGCAGGGCATTGATCGCCTTGCTGATGCCAGGAGGTATACGGACTGGAGGTATACGGGCTGAAGACAAACGAAGGTTAGAACAGTTCTAAGGTGAAGACCGGACATGCATGCTTACGTTGTGTCGCCTGTTGAGCAATCTGCTCCTGGAGACGTGCGATCTCTTCAAGTGCGTCTTGCAACTGCGCGTCGGTCCCGGTCTGATGCCCTGTCGATGTCTGAGGTGCAGTAGAACGATGAGGGCTGCCAGACCGGACCGACCGGAGGGGCGAAGTGACATGCGATGATGTGGTATGCGAGGTGCCTACAAGAACGGTCGTTAAGGAAATACAAGAAGGTAAAGTCCAGAAGTGCAAGTACCTGGAACGGATGAAGAAGATGGTTGCTCCATGTCGGAAAAGTCTGAATGACCAAGGTTCAACTGAATTAGATGGACGAGGTCAGACCGTTGCCGTTGTGCGACACGGTCTGACTCAGGGGCGGCTGTGGAGAAGCGTGCCCAAAATTTGGCACACTTCTGGTCAAGTTTCGTCAAGGCATGTGGTCTAATTTCGGATTGGTTTAAACAAGGGGGGCTTTTCAGCCTAT
>CM047582.1:22255787-22357114 GCA_026184515.1 Peronosclerospora sorghi | reverse complement strand
CTTAACGTTGGGGGTCGACCAAAGTACGCTCCCGTCGAGGGACTTCCAGCGGGAAAAATGCGTCTATAACGCGTCCCGGCCGGGTATAATGATCTGGAGGGGATTACTCGACCCTCCGCTCCCAATACACTCTGCGGCGTGCAGAGGCGACTAACGCGTAAGGTGAAAACGACCCCGGTTGAGCTGGGGGTCCAACGGCCACTTAAGCGAAGCTAAAAGCCAAAAACCTTTACGAAGCAAAACCCAAAAGAAAGCAAAACCAAAACTAAAGCAAATTCCCAACTTGGCAAATCCCCAACTTACTACCTACCCCCAATAGTCCCCAATCTGTACCAAACATGAAAATATGTAGTACACGCAATCTCATGTAACCTACCCGAATTTGTGTCCTGGACACCCCTTATACATGACTGACCCAAAAACCTCTTGACTTTCCACCAATCGGATCGCCGACAGGCCGATCGGTCCATTGTTGACCGGAACCGACCAAAATTCTTGGGTCCGCTTCACGACAGCCGCCCCTGAGTCGTGTCGCAGCCGCGCAACGGTAGCAGCCCGATCTCATCAAATCCCGATTTCCGTCGAAGCGGACTTGACCAATGGACGGATCTCCAACTTCAACTCCACCAGGTACTTGTTCTGCATACCCGATCGCCTTGTGACCTCTCTTGACCTTCTTGCTGCAGGCTCCCTGCGTCCTTCATCGCCTCATGTTGACTCGCCGACCAGATCGGCCCGATCTGACAGCCTTTTTAGCTCTTCACCCAACACTCCGGGGTCCGATACACCGGATCGGCATCAGATCGAGGCCGATCAACTTCGAAAAACAGTCGAAGATCTCCGGTCTCAGTTGGCCATTAAGGAGTCTGCGATCTTGAAACTGCGGGATGAAGTAAATGGTTTGGTCTCTCTGACCGCGAAGTTGCAAGAGGTAACCACCGAAAATGCACGTCTCCGGGCCCAGGTCGTCCAACAAGCAACGCGAGGTAGGTCGACCGGTATGCTGCCATCCTGGGTCTGGTATGACTTCCTTTTGCATATAGACCAACTGTCTGCCGATATCACCAAGGCGTTCGACGCCTTATTCGCGGCTAATCGGCAGTCTCGTGATCACCGCGATCAGCTCCGACCGATCTTGGACGGACTGATCGGCGCACGCCATGACTTGTCCCGTATGGAAACTTATCGTTCACATCTCCTAGAACAGCTCGGTAGTCGGCCGACAGATGCTAGAAGACCAGTCCGACCGGTTCCTGCTCCGCACCCAACGTGGTGACCTGGAAAGGCAGACCATCAAATTGCAGGTCATGGTCCGGGAGCAGATCGGGAAGGTCGAGTCCTTCCAGGCCCGATCAGACGCCTGGACTCAGGAATCAAATCGTCGCTGGGCGGCCGTAAAAGTATCTTATCAACAGTTAACTGACTTGTTCATCAGCGTCCGGATATTCGTTCCAATGCTGACCGGTCTGCATCGGCCGTTCCGGTCGGTCTACATCAAGACCAGACCCGGCGCCATTCATTGGACAAAAGTGGCCCACCAAAAATTTCACAAACTTCCCAGTCTAAAAAGCGCAAGGACGCGCCGAAGAGCTCGAGGGCGCGGGGCATAGCGCGCGACTCCGAACTCGAGGAGAAGCGCGCAGTGCCCCAGAAGAAGGCCAAGACGCCGGCCCATCTCTCAAGTCCCGAATCGGTCGCGGATGACAAGTCTGTCCCCGCCAAATCTCGTGCGCCCTCGCGCCCCCGTGCCGCGCACACCAAGCGCATAGAGTTCTCGTCTTTAGAAGGATCAGAGGGCGTATCCAGTGACTCCGAATATCTGATGACCGCTTTATCCATGTCTCGGTCGGATCGGCGTCGAGGTTCCGTTCCAGCGGAGCCCGCATCGGGGAATAAAAAGCCGACCAGCTCCCAGGGTGATGGTGCTGTGCCGACGTGCGGGTCGACCGGATCGGTTCCTTCGTTCCAGCCCGGCACCTCTGGATTGCACAAGCATGCCCGATTGCAAGGGTTGTTGGCCGGAGGTCGGCCCCTCCCATCTCGGACTTCGGATGCTACTCTGCCGTGGTCACCAGGGCAGATCAGTGAATTGCACCGACCGGCCCTGACCAGATCGAAGATCATCCGGCATTTACCATCGGCCGCCTATGGGGAGATAGTGATCCTTGATGCAGCAGTTAGCTAACCAGATAATTCGTAATATATGTCATCATTCCTTTCACATTGCTGATCATCTAATCTCTTAACCAAATTTCACCATTTCCTCCAAGCTTGCACCAACACGTTATCATATACAATTTCCATCCACATCGCGAGAATCATCACTACGTTCGTCATTCCACTACTCCAGTTCGTCACGGTTCATCACAGTTCATCATAAATTCACAAAGTTCCGACCTCACACATATTCACACCGATCGATATACTGATCGGCGCTACTGTGGGTCTTGGTCTTCGTGGGTCTGCATTACTGCGAGGCGATTCCGACTGACTCGGTCTCGCTCGAACTCTCGTAGCAGTGCTCCACAGTTTAGGTCGAGCTCGTCGATCCAAGTTTCTTCATCATGATCCTTCCACCGGACCAGATATTCTCGGTGGGTGCGTCCGAAACGGGTCTTCTTGACCGATCGGACATCCAGCACCTTCTCCACTTCGAACTCGTCCTCTTCCAACGGCCGTTCCCAACTGTCCTCCGGCAGCAGAGCTTCATCGAAATCGAATCTCTCTGCTTCGTCCACCTGACAGGGCATTTTAGGCCGATCGGGGAATTCTCTAACCAGCTCCAACTTGGAGACGTGCACGATCGGAAAAACTTTGTAATCCGTGCCGATCGTGATCAGACGGGCCGCATGCTCACCGATCGGCTCTGCTAAACGGAAAGGACCGTGCCACATATGAGCCAACTTATTCGCATAGCCCTCCTTGCCCGATCGAGGTATAGCCATACCCTCGCCCCTGGTTCAATACATGGAGTTCGGACTTGGTCGTTGTTCCGGTCTGCCCAATCTTGTATGGCCTGACGCAACTTTTCGTTGACGACTTTCTTCGCGTATTGATAGTGCTTCTAAGCCTGCATACGCCAACGACGGGCATCGCGGTCGCGGGTCCGAGTGCAGCCAATCGGTATCGCCGCTTCAAGTGTCGATCGAGGGTCCCATCCATACGCCAGATAAAAAGGCGTTTCTCCTCGGACTCGATCGGTTGAAGAGTTGAGGGCGAATACCAGCCTCTCTGCATACTCGTCCCAGTCACGTTGGTCCGGATCGGCCACGTACATCTTGATCGCCCTTGGGATTGTCTGCACCATGCGTTCAGCCGATCCGTTCGCTTGCGGGCGATATGCCATCGTCGCGCTCTGTTTCTGGCCCAGCATGTTATTGAACGATCGGAACACCTCAGCCATAAAACCGGGTTCGCGATCGTGTCTGATAACCTCGCTGGCACCGAACCTTCTGAATACGCATTCTTCATAACTCTGGGCGATCTGCTCCACATATCGGGGTGCACTAGCCTTCGCAATCACCAGACCAGTGAAAAGGTCGACCCAGAACAGCAGATCAGTGTTGCCGCTCGTCGATCTGGGCAGCGACGGTATGTGGTCCATTGCTATCACCTGGAAAGGGTAAGTAGCCTCGATATTCCCGGGCGATCGCCCCTTGATTATCGGTCTGCCCTTTACGTTCTCGCAATCTGTGCAACAGCCCACATATTTCTGCACACTCCGAAAAAGTCCACTCCAGTGAAAGTGAGCCCTGATCTTGTGGCATGTCCTGCCTACGCCCTGATGTCCCCCTTCTAGACTCACATGGTAGTGATGAAGGACATCCGTCTGTAGCAACTCAGGGATCACCAGTTTCGCCAGTCGGTCTCGATCGGCACTGTCTTGGTCAACATCGCGGCAGTAATATAGAAGTCCATTGTCATCCACCTCGTAGCTGTCCGCGATCTTGGCACACTCTTTTGCTTGATCATTCGTCAACTTGGCCAATTCACCGCGCAGGTATGCTTTCAGGTTGACGATCCACGCTTCTTCGTCCTGCGCCTTGAGGATCCGTTCCGCCCTTAGCAGTTGCACAACGCGCTCACCCAGCCTTTAAAGTTAGACAGGGTCGGGGAACGGAATAAATACGCGCTACCACGTTCGCCTTCGGATACATCCCTGTCGAACTTGGCTTTCTCGCAGCGACTGGTGAAGTATTCGTCGAGCGACAGCAACTCCGCTTTTGCTGTATCCATTTCAGCCCTAGTGGCGTCCGATGGGCACGAAGAGTGCATTTCCTTGGCTAAATTGAGCTCCCGTTGAAGTTCTTTGCGTCTATCGTCGTCCTTGTTCTTCACTTCCCGCTGCATTTGGCGTAGGAAGTTGCGATCGGTACGCTTGTGCTCATCTAGCATTGCTCCTGGATTTGAACCCGGAAAGAGTCAGATACGTTGGCAGAGTTTCTCTAGGGTATGTTCCAAAGTTTCTTTGACAATGGGGACGTCAATCAGCCACCGCGGGAATTTCCAGGGTAGCTTCTTGGATTCGGTCATCGAGGGGGATGTGAGGTGAAATTCCACCGGAAGATGATCTTCTTGAATCCACCGTTCGTCTGTGAGGTTTCGCGACCCAACGTAGTATGTCTGTAGGAGGCCCTTCGAGATCAAGCAATAATCTATCCGACGGGTATATGCTTTTCCGGTGAACTGCCAACGGTCCCGGAATGTAAGCCTTCACGGTTCAAGTACTCCCAGCTCCAGCATCCAAGCCTGGAGCTCCGTTCGCGCTTGATCCCGACGATCCGGCGTTCGTTCATCCAGTAACGGGTCCAGCGGTGTATTAAGATCTCCAATTACAATGTTTTCTGCCTCCTCCGGAAACCGGGTGGGTAGAGCGTCGAAGAAATTTTTACGATCCGCTGGCTGTACTGGGGCGTAGACAACGTGAATGAAAACCCAAAGATCATCGATTCGCGCTTCCAATACAAGGTAACGAGTGAGTTTCTCGTCACCGGCGTACTTAGAGGTCACATCCTCCACGTCCGTGAAGGGATGAGTTCCAGATAGTACGACTCCAACTCCATTGCGGAAGTTGAAGGTCGCTTTGTTACGGTTGGACCAGAAAGCGCGCGCCTTCGAGTCTGAGACATGGATGAAGTGTTCTGCAGTGTTGATGTTATCGGCTCTAGAAAACCTTGTTTCTTGAAAAGCGATGAGTTGATACTTGGCAAGCAAGCGATCAAACATAAGCTTGAATGTAATACGTTTCTTGTCCGTCTTGGGCGCGTTCAGTCCATTAATATTCATGGACAGCCCAGAGAGGGACCAGGGAGACTTAGAGATGAGTGGTCTCGTTGGAGCCGGAGCTCATGGTGTCGTCAGCAGTCTATGCAACAGGTTCGTCCGTAGACGAAGAATGATCAGACGAGGCCATGGAGTCGTTGTCGTCTGAGGGGATGGCCTCACGGTCATCAAGGAACATCGATATCGCGTCCCTGATAGGAGCACTGAGGAGCTCAGCGTAGTATGAACCTACTTTTGACGCACAAAACGCCACCAGCGCTTGATCAGACCAAAGCAGGAAGTGGCCGTATTGTAGACACGTCACTGGCGTGCCGCCACTCAGAGCTGCCACCTTAACTGGGTGGTAGTAGATGGCAGGGGCGTGCGTGCGCAAGAACACGTCGATACGGGCGTACGATCGAGCCAGGTCACGGTCCGATTCGTCAGGTAGCTGGTCAGTCAGAATAGTCGAGAGATCTTCAGTTTGTTTCGTGTAATCAACGCAGAGACGTGGGATAAGGCTGAAATCCGGGCCGTATTTGGACGCAGGGAGGCCGCTGTAAAGTCGAAGTAGTGCGTGCTCCAGATCTACATGGGCCATTTCGGGTAGACTCGCGTGAACTGTGGGCGCGTAGGCACATGGTTGTGCCATCATAGATGACACACGATCCTCAGGCTCACAGCTGTCAAGTAGTTGTTTGGCCTCCTTGCGCGCTTTCATGCGCTTCATGTTGAAGCGCTCGGTAGGTCGAGCGCTTCATCGAGGTGGTCTTGAGGCCCAAAATTGACCGAGAGACCACAAGGGCGCCAGTAACTTCTGGGGTAGTCGTAGGGGTGGCACACACCGTGTCATCATTTACGTACACAACGCAGTCCGCATCCCCTGCGGTATCTTCGTCGTCGTGTTCACTGAAAGCCAGTTCGAACCCTGTAGGCGTGACTTGAAAGCCAAAGACCAGATGACCATCGTCGAAAGGTTTGGCGTAGAAGTCCACCGTCTTTGACACCTGAGAGAAGGTTGGCTCCGTGCAATGTGCATGACGGCTGTTTTTAATCTATTCCTGCACCGGTTCGGTAGCAGAGGGTCTCTCTAGAATGATGAGACCGTCAGAACTACCACCGTCGGCGACTGGGGAAGAAGAAGCCGGAGCTGTAGAGGACTGTGGCTTCGGTGCACCTGGTATGGTTTCCGGCTTGGCCTCCGCCTCAGCCTTATCCTTACCCGCATGTTGCTCGGTTGCAGCGCGCTTGGCGACAATGGAAGGCGGAATAACACGGTTCAGCACGCGCTTCTTGTGCTGGAATAGACAGGATTTGCAAAATCCGCGAAGTGGATCTCACGTAGCGGTTGGCCGTCCATGAACAGCGCATCCAGCACATCTACTTGCGGGAACCACACGGTGCAGTCACGAGACATCAGCGTGCCGGCCTGGTGAGTTGGCGCGATGATGGGCTGTAGACCCAGAATTACGAAGTAGTCGTAGATCAAGTCGTCGTCAAGCTCCGATGGTACCCGTGTCAGATCCACAAAGTACAGGCGCTCGTAGACGCTGTACGGCTTCACGATGAGCTTCTCTCCCATGATTGAGACCACAGTGCCTCCGAGTTTTATCGCGATGTCGCGGTTAGTGCACGTAAACCGGATGCCATATCCCCGTACACACATGAAGTCGCAGAGCGAGTTGAGCGCGCCGTCCCCTGTCGGCGACAGCGTCTCGCGGTTGATCGCATGGAGTATGTCTTCGATCGCGTACGTGCCAGCGATTTTCGGAGCGGGGATAACAGCTTGAGCTTGTCCGTCGGGGCCACCCGGGCACGCTGCACTTCTTGGAGAGCCAGCATAAGGATTTACTGGGCGGACGCGTCGCGTTGACGAAGTTCCTCAAACGCAGCGAAAAACTTGTCAGTGGGAACGTAGCGGGTCGGGCGCCCGAACTTCTCGCGGTACTCCGTGAGAGGGGTTGGAGCGGGCGTGCCAAGTATTGCCGGTGCCGCTTGTGCAAGTTCTGGTCAAATTGCAAGCTCGTCTGCTGACCCTCAGGGTGACTCACCAGAACATTCTTTCGTTCGGTCCACTTCTTCGCCTAAGAGACGTACCCAGCGTTCACCATCCAGATCTCGGTCCAAGCGGCGACGTCAAGTTCCTCCTGCTTCAGAGGAGAAGTCAGATGATGATCATCCACTTACTCCCGATCAGCCAGATGACGATTGGGGCGGCTCTTCCGCATCAATCAGCACGCAGATCTTATCCAGTCCCACGATCAGCGAGCACGGGAGTGAGAGGTTGATTGATCAAGTCTCTGCTGGGTTTATCTTACCTCTTACGGGTTCATACAAGTCGCTGATCTTGGTGCCTTATGGTGCATCAGATGCAGACATCTTGCCGTGGACTCCTTCTCAACTTAATGGTTTCTATCTGCGCAACGTCTCGGTACACGAGGTATTCGACTATTTGACACGCCCAATGAGATGGTTGTTTCCATCAGCCACGGACGCCCCTTCGACTGATCAGTGGTGCACTCACTTGATAACCCAGTCGGAAGTGGAGTTGCTATACTCGCGACGACCCTGGGAATCCTTCAAGTGTATGCTGCCGCCCGTCTCTTTCCGCTCGGTCGGCTGGTTTTCTGACTCCGAAGCGAGGTACCAGACGTTCCTGGACCAACATGCGCAGGATATCTGGGAGTCAAGTCATTATCTACCCATAGATCAAGGCCTCAGAGAGCGCGACGCCTTCTTCCGTGAATATTACCAACGTCGACGTCAGCGTAGGTGTCGCGCCGGGGACTTTTGGAAAAAAGATCGTGGATTTCATCGTGCAGGGCATGATCAACGGGGTGTGCGATCTCGACATTTTCTTGGACCCGGCGATCTCGCACTCCGCCCGGAATCGCCCCCTAAAATATGCTCCAGATGATGGTGGATCATGGTACCCAGGGTACCTATCAGATCCACCAACTCTGACCCTGCAGGATGCGCTGCGCGAAGTAGACGCTTATGAAACTTGGCGGATCCAGTATCGTCTTTCTGTTGAGAATCATCCTGGCCGTCAATTCCCTCGTCTTTGCCGTAAGTTATATGGGTCAGGCTAGCTAGCGGATAACTTTTTCTTTAATCAATGAACACTCTTGATCATACCATTTCCAACCGCTGCTTCGTCACTTTTCATGCATAAAAAATCGATCTCCCATAGGCTCATCTGCCGTTGCTCCATTACCATATCGCGCAATATCCATCGTACATTCACCACTTCAAGTAAATCGTCACTTCTCCATTAATCGTGATTTCATCAATCGATTTTCTCTAATCGATGGTTCGTCAGTCACAATTTCAATAGTCGATTCGTCGATCATGCGTTAGTTGTACTCTTCGTCCACTTGCATCACGTCGAACCGATGTCGGTTTATTATCTTCCTTTAGAAATCCTTGATCAGAGAAACACAATTTATATCTGCCTCGTCTACCCATGATGGCTCAACGTAACCCTTCCAGTAAACTTGATAATCGCGTAACGTTCTGCCATACCTATTCTTTCGACCAGATCGGACATCGGTGATGCGATCAACTTTAAATTCGTCCTGCTCTAGGGTCCTTTCCCAGATGTCTTCGGGTAGTAAAGCTTCATCGAAATCAAAACGATCTTCTAACCCAGCTGCTAGCACAGTGGTGGGTCGATCTGGAAATTTCTTGACCAATTTCAACTTGGATAGGTGTACCACCGGGAATATGCGATAGTAGGTGCCAGCCGTAATCAATCTTTCAGAATGATCACCGATCACCTCATCGACTCTGAAAGGTCCATGCCACATATGAGCCAGTTTCTTCGCGAACCATTCTTTCACCCGATCGAGGTATAACCAAACCCTCGATCCAGCTTCGATCTTGTGCGGTGTCACCTGATCATTATGCTTTTCAGCTCGATTAGCCACTGCTTGGTGCAATCGAGTGCTCACTTGATCACGGGCGTAGCGGTAGTCTTTCTGCAGCCTATCCCTCCACCGACGAGCATCACGGTCTTTACGCCGAATTCCACCAAGTTGCAATGTTGATTCCAACGATGATCGCGGATACCACCCATACGCCAAATAGAATTGTTTTTCTCCACGAATGCTATCAGGAGTCGAATTTAGCGCGAATACTGGTCGCTCTGCATACGATCTGCAATCCTTCTGACCGACGTCTGATACATTCATCTTGATCGCCCGAGTGATTTTTGCACCGTTCTTTCTGCCTTGCCGTTCGCCTGTGGAGGGTATGCCATAGTGTCACTCTGTCGTTGTCCCACGATCTTGTTGAACGCACGAAATACTTCAGACATAAAACCGGGTTCTCTATCATTCCTAATCACCTCACTAGCTTCAAATCGTCAAAATACACATTCTTCGTAATTTTCAGTGACTTTCTGAGCTGTATGAGACAATCCAGCTTTGTGATAACCTTACCCGTGAACATATCGGTCCAGATCAGCAATTCCGTATGCCCGTCAGTTGAACGAGTTATCGACGGGATATGATCCATAACTATCACTTGGAATGGGCACGTAGCTTCAATGTTTCCCGGCGACATACCCTTGATCGTAGGTTGGCCTTTCCCCGTTTCACAATCTACGCATTGCCCTACAAATCGTTGCCCGCTGCGAAATAGACCACGCCAATGAAATATCGCCTGATCCGATGATATGTACGCCCTATACCCTGGTGTCCTCCTTCCAAAGTCACATGATAATGGTGGAGGACATCCGCATGTAGGATTTCAGGTAAGACCAGCTTGATAAAAGAGTGTCGATCATCTCATTCATCTTGATAACCGCTGGCTTTTCCTTTAGCCATATTTCCACCGTAGATCAACAGCCTTTGGTAATAGACATCATAGCTTTCGGCAATTTTCGCGCAATGTTTTACCTCGTCTGCGCTCAATTGTGAAACGTTACCATGCAAGTAACATCGCAAATCACAAATCCACTTCTCTTAGTCTTGCGCCTTTTTGACACGTCCGCCCTCATCCCTTCTATGGATACTTTGGGCCACGTTGACGATCGCGTTTGACGAAGGTTACGTGATCACGTCGTCACCAGCACTTGCGGGACAGTGGAATCTTCCTTCCACGTCATCACTTCATACAATCGGTTGAGATCAGCTAGCTCTTCCGGCTGGTGTTCATCAACAATCTCCCATCGTTTTCCATCCCGCATGGCCGTAGTGGTGATGTGATCGGCACTCTTGTTCAAATCCTTTTAACGTGCAGCAGATCGTGATCAGGCCATTAGCGAAGGAGTTTTAACGCAAGCTGCTGCAATACTTTCAATCGCGGTGCTTTGTACTCTATTTCTCCACGCATTTGCCTGATCACCAAGTTCGAGTCTCCACCAACGATCACCCTTCCTTTGGGATATTGCGACAGAAGATCCAAACTCAGAAGCAATCCATGATACTCGGCTTCATTCACCGTGATGTTAGGTGCATGATCAGCGACCGCGATCATGATCTTCCACTCCGGAAATTTCCACACAATAGCACCGAGCGCACTAGCACATCACTTAACACTTGCAGATTCATCGAAACTGTTCACGTACAGATCTTCGACTTTCTCAACCGTGGGGGGTGGTACTTCAATCATCCGCCGCGGCTCCTTTTTCGGTGTGATCGCGATCAGGGCTTCATCAATTTCGGTGCGAGGGGTGATACTTGCGGCTAACGCCCCGAGTACCTCCTCTTCTCCATGCACACATTTTTTGATCTCCAAGTCCCATTGTGACAAGATCGCAGTCCATCTCCCCAATCGTGCGTCTAGCCCGTTGGATGTTAGTAACCATTTCAACGTGGATCGACGTGACAAGACAGTGATCGTCTTTCCGACCAGCATCGTGAAGTAAACATCCAAAACCCACAGAAGAGCCAAAACTTCCTTTTTGACGGGGCTGTAATTCAGCTCACCGCTCTTCAGTGTCCGGCATGCGAATGCGACGGGGCAATAAACTTGATCATATTCTTGTAATAACGCGGGAGACACTGCCCACTTGCAGCCATAAACCACGATTACCGGCGTTTTGGCTTGATCGAAATGGCGTAGGGTTAGGGATGATGCAATCTTCGCCTTCAGCATACTGAATGCCATTTGTGCCCTGTACAATCGGTCACCTTCGTGATCTGGATTCTCATTGATCGATGATAGGCCCTTTAATTCTTGTTAGTCCGTTTCTCGTAACTCATAGAGTACAGCAGCGTAGATCGCGAAGTCTTCAATAAATCGACGGTAGTAATTCAGACTTCCCAAAATCGATTGCATAGCACGCAAAGTGCCAGGAAAAGGCAAATCCATCAGATCATCCAAAATTTTCGGATTTGTTTCCAAACCGCGGCTAGAGACGTGATGTCCTAAATAAGGGACTTCACTTCACCCCCAGTACGATTTAGCCACGCTGATCGACAAGTTGCACTGATCGCACTTTTCCACACTTTATCACAAAAGGTCGTCCATGTAGGTGCAGGGATCAGAATATAATCGATATATGACCGTCGTTGCAGCACAGACGGGCCTTGCGCTTGATCAGACTCTCCCGCAGTAAATACATCAGTTGAATCATCAGAACCGTCCTTAACCTTCAGAAACCCATACAGTGCATTATCAATCAACCGCTGGTAGATCTGCGGAGCATTCTTAGACCAAAAGGCATCTGATTCCATTCAAACAGTCCAAACGGGGTAACAAAAGCCGAAATCTGACGTGCTCGATTGGTCATAGACACGAACCAAAAACCACTTGCCATATCCAAAGAGCGAAACCACAACGCTTTATCCAAATCTTCGAGCAGATAAGAGATCAGGGGATTGGGTACACCATCAAGCGTGTGAGTTGATTCACTTCGCGATAATCGATACATAATCGAATATCAACCCCATTCTTCTTCACGATGATCACTATAGGTGATGCCAAGGGTGAAATAGATGGCTGGATGATATTTGTAGCCAATAACCCCTTGATCAGGGCTGATAACTTCTCGCGAAATTGTGGAGCAACCTTCCGACACTTTTTAGCGATCGGGCGTGCGTTGCCTACGTCAACATCACAAACAACTCCACGTGCAGCAGGAGGTAGCGCGTTCCCTTTCCCGATCAACAGATGTTTTTTCGCCCAAATTATTTTGTGAAGCTGATCAATTTCTTCTGCCGTGTTGATCAAGGGATCACCAACTTGCAAATCATCCTTAGTCACCTCTTCGGAACTTGCGGACACTTCAGGCAACGTAGCGAGCTGCTCCTCCAATTCTTCCACGTACCAATCTCCACCTTTATGGTAGCAAACTTGATCATCGATAGGAATTACACAAACTTCACTATGATCGGCTGAGACGGAGTGATCACGCATATCTTGATCAGGCTCATCTCTTGTAACGGGTTGTTCAACTTCGTGATCCAGGGTCGGACCTTTCACCCCCGGCTCCTGATCGCACCGCTCTTGCACTTCTTGCACCTTTTGTGACCCTTCGGTTACTAATGCCACAGATGCGACGATCGGGTCCTTAGGACGCACTAAAATACTTCGAGGAGTAGGATACTCCTTCTTCTCGACTAGGGGACCTCGCTCGACGCTCTCTTGATCGTTATGTACAGAATCGGTAGACGCTTGATACGAGAGATTTTGCCACTCCTTGTAGCGATTGGACCCCACCGAAATAAATCCAGGGAGACGGTCACGTCATCTTTGCTCATCCAGATACGTAAAATCGTATCGTCTTGTACAATGATTGGATGATCAACGAAGTTCGTAAGATATCGTAAATTACCCACGCCCCTAGTGATGGTGGGGACCCAATCTCTTCCACGAGCAATTCACAACTTTCGAGAACGTTGATCACGAATCCGAACCTCAGCAGATCGACCTATGGGAATCTGCTCGAACTGATCAAGTTTCATAAAGTTTTCACTTGACCCGTACAACTGCCGACGACCTTCCAATGGGACGATCACTTCATCAGGCAAACTTATTGCACTGTCGGAGATGTCTAACCGCACACCAGCTGTGATCCTAAAATCCATACCTAATATAACATCTTGGCCAACGAGTTTCCCACCCATGCTTGGAAGTAATAAACCAAAGAGCCCGCTAACGTCACCTTGATTCTAGTACGCCATTCTGTGAGGTATGTACTTTCTCCGATACTGTGGTGGAGTCAAGTTCGAAATCGAATACATTTGTATCGATAACCTGACCACAACCATCGTGCCCAGCCTTCCAACTTACGGGGGGGTTACCCCGCGGACTTCCATTCGAAATCTGGTCCGATCGTCCGCTGCTGGCAGACGACCGGTCATCATCCAGAGACACTTGGTCCGATTCATTTAAGACCATCTCACCTTGTGTACCCATTGGAGTGGGCTAGTTACACACTCGGTGGATCGGGATCGCAGATCGATTTGATTCGGTCTTGAATATGAGACCGTGCTGGCTAAGTGTACCTAGGGCGGAACTCTTCACCCCAGGTACTTACAGACCAGAAACACTTCCGAAAGATAGATTCCAATAGGTCGATCGTCCAAACGATCTAGACCTGACCAATACGAAATAATAGAGGGTAGACCAATCAACCGGTCTAGCCCCTGACCAATATGAGAGAAGACCAAAACCGGTCTAAACTCCAACCAATGTTAAAATGAGCCAATATGTACACGTGAAGACCCAATATGCCCGTGAAACTCCACAAACGATATCTCCACGCAAAGACCAATCCAGTAAATAGCACGTTCCAAACGTACTTGAGTCAAAGTGTCGAGATCGCCAAATCGTACTCCCGTCGAGGGACTTCCGGTGGCCAAAGTGCGTGTGCGGCGCGTCCAGACCGGGTATAATAGGCGAGAGGGGATAATTCAAACCTCTGCCCCCAAACACTCCGCGGTGGGCGGAGGCGACTAATGTACGTAAAAAGAAAACGGCGACCCCTTGCTGCGGTGTAGACTTGGAAAAACCGCAACCAGAAGACTCTTACTTGGAAAAACCGCAACTAACCAATAATACTACCTCCCTATGGTCCTTAATGTACCCACACAAAATTATGTAAAATACCCAATGTCAGGTGACTCACCCAAGACCGGCGTTCTTGATACTCCTTGAATATGATAGGCTAAAAATCCCCCTTGTTTGGACCAATCGGAAACTCGACCAACTGCCTTAACCAAAAGTGACCAAATTTGTGGTACACTTCACCACAGCCGCCCCTGAGTCCGATCGTGTCGCACAACGATAATGGTCTGACTCACCCATCACTCGACCAACTGGACCTTGGTCACTCACACTTCTTCACCATGGACCAAACATCTTCGACACCTGCGTCAGGTACTGTTACTGCACTTGATCTTCTTATGCTTCCCTTTGACGCTTGTTCTTGTCGTTCTTGCAGAAACTCTATTCGCCGAGTCGCCCCACCTTGCTTCGCCTGTCCGGTAGGCTCGGTCTGACAGCCCACGTAACTCTCATGCACTTCAAACATCGGAAGGGTTTCAGACTGAAGCCGACACGCGGATGCAGGATATGCTCGCAGAAAACATGCGCCTCAGGACCCAGGTGGCCCACCAGGCAACACGAGGTGCGCATCTTTGGTCTTCGTCTTGTACTTGTCTTGACCCTCGTTTTCCTTCAGCTCTCATCCCTCCCAGCGTCGTCAAGGCAATAGGTGCCTTAGTTGACGCCGATAGGCAGTCCAACGATCATGTTGGCCAGCTCCGACACATTTTGGAGGAGTTGATAAGCGCGCGCCATGAGCTGTCCCGTCTGGAGGCTCATCAGTCCCATCTCCGGGATCAACTTGTACTTGTTCGTCGGCAGCAGCTGGACGGACAGTTTGACGTGACTTCACTGCGCATGCAAGGCGACGACCTCGTGCGACGCATTGCCGAGTTGCAAATTGCGATTCAAGACCAGACCAGGAAGGTCCGGTCCTGTCAAGACAGGTCCGACTCTTGGAAGCAAGATTCGGGTCGTCGTCGGGTGGCACTAGAACAGTACCGCCAGCGCTTGATGAACTTGCTACCTCCGTGTTCGACTGCTTCCCCCGGCGTAGATTGGTCCGCATCGGCAACCTTAGTCGCCTCGGGGCAAGACCAAGACCGCTTGAAGCAGGATCAAGACCGACGTCGCTCATTGGCTGACATTCAGCATCCCGAAATTACATCAAAATCAAAGAAGCGCGCGGACGTGCCGGGTATCTCGAGGGCGCGGGGAACTGCGCGCGGACCCGGAATCGGGGGGAAGCGTGCAGTGTCCCATAAGCGAGCCAAGACACAGGCGCTTCTCATGGACTCGGACTCGGACATGGACGACATCTACAGCCCCTCGGAAAGTCGAGCTCCCTAGCGCCGTACTGCAAGTCGCATCCAGCACACAGGGGTCTCGTCTGAGGAGGACTCCAGCGAAGGGTCCTGTGATTCCGAGTTCATGATTCCCATCCAGTCCAAGTCACGAACGAATTTGCGTGACAGTTTCGTCCAAGTGGCGTCGACAGTGGGGTCAGAGCAGAAGACCGGTCTGCCAAGTGACGCTGCACCATTATCGACATCCGCGACGCCGGCGCCTTCGGTTCTCCCCGGGACATCCGGGCTTCACAAGTACGCCTTATTGAAGAACATGGCGGTTGATACCAGCTCCATTCCGCCGCGGACGTTTGAAGTCACTTGGCCGTGGTCGTCGGGCAAATCGGCTGTTTACGCCGGTCTACCCTGACCAAGCTGCTTCTGGCCCGGTCTTTTTCTCGTACGGACTCCTGGCTTTTTCCACCGGCCAAGAAAACCCCTGCCGCGTCTGCATGGAGGGCGGACCTGATTACGTCGGTGCAGATCTCCCGCCTGTACGGCGATGAACCATGGAAAATCTTCGAACACTCCAAGATAGGACTTGTGTTCCACTTGACTCCATGGATCGGCACTTTGCTAGGCCGGGTGAAGAATTTCAACAGGATCCACGGCCAAGCGATTTGGGAAGCGTCCCACTACTTGGTGCTTCCTCCCGACCTGGTGCGACAAGATCCAGGCCTGGCGACGTTCCAGAGCAAGCGCAAGCGACGTCGAATTCGAGCGGTCGAGGCTTGGCAATCCCTGTGACAGTACATTTTGGAAGGGATTCGAGCTCTCGAGTGTGACGTCGACATGTTCTTGTACCCGGTGTTCCTCCACATGCCAAGGCGTTGCGTTGAGAAGACCATACTGCTGGCCGACGACGGCACATGGTACCCCGGTCTTGATTGCGCTGAGCCGGTCGCGGACCTCAAGGATGCTTTGGTACAGCTTGAACGGAAGGACCCCTGGCGTAACCAGTTTCAGGATCAAGTGGAACATCATCCGTCAATAGTCATCGGCCGTCTGTGGGGCGATAGCAAGTGAAGTCGTAGGTAGTCGACCAGATAACTCGTAATACATGTCATCATTTCTTTTCATATGTCCGATCGTCAAATCACTTGAACTAATTTTACCACTCTCTCCATAGTTGCACCGAACACGTTATCGTAAACAGTTCCACTCCCATCCCGAAAAATAGTCATCACATTCATCATTCCGCTATTCCAATCCGTCACAGTTCATCACAATTTCACATCAACTCCGGACCTTCCACATCTTCACACCGGTCTAGACCGACCGATGCTACTGCGTGTCTTGGTCTTGGTCTTCATGGGTCTGTATCACTGCGAAGCGATTACTACTGACTCGTTCTCGTTCGAACTCTCATAGAAGAGCCTCAAAATTCAAGTCGAGCTCGTCGACCCAAGTTGATTCATCATGGTCCTTCCATCGTACCAGGTACTCTCGGTGAGTCCGACCGAACCTGGTCTTCTTGGTCTACCAAACATCAAAGACCTTCTCCACTTCAAACTCGTCTTCCTCTAATGGTCGTTCCCAACTGTCCTCCGTCAGTAACGCTTCATCGAAATCAAATCTTTTTTCTTCGTCTACCAGACAGGGAGTTTTGGGTCGATCCGGAAATTCTCGGACCAACTTCAACTTGGACACATGCACAATCGGGAAGACCTTGTAATCTGTACCAGTTGTTACTATACGGGCAGCGTGCTCACCGATCAGCTCGGCAAGACGGAAAGGGCCGTGCCACATGTGAGCCAGCTTCTTCGCATAGCCCTCTTTCACTCGGTCTAGGTACAACCATACCCTCGCCCCTGGTTCTATGCCGTGGGGTCGGACCTGGTCATTGGTCCGGTCTGCCCGGTCTTGTGTGGCCTGACGCAGCTTTTCGTTGACGACTTTTTTTGCATGCTGGTAGTGTTTCTGTACCTGCATGCGCCAGCGTCAATCATCGCAATCGCGGGTCCGGGTGCAACCGATAGGTATCGAAGCTTCCAGTGTCGACCGAGGGTCCCATCCATATGTCAGATAAAAAGGCGTTTCTCCTCGGACCCGATCGGTCGACGAGTTGAGTGCAAACACCAGCCTTTCTGCATACTCGTCCCAGTCTCGCTGGTCTGGATCAGCAACGTACATCTTGATCGACCTCGTTATGGTCTGCACCATGCGTTCCGCCGATCCATTTGCTTGCGGACGATATTCCATCGTCGCACTCTGTTTCTGGACCAGCATGTTATTGAACGACCGGAACACCTCGGCCATAAAACCAGGTTCCCGATCGTGCCTGATGACCTCTCTGGCGCCGAATCTTCGGAACACACATTCTTCGTAGCTCTGGGCGATCTGCTCCGCAGACCGAGATGCACTTGCCTTCGCAAAAACTAGACCAGTGAACAGGTGTACCCAGATCAGCAGCTCAGTGTTGCCGCGCGTCGATCTAGGCAGTGACGGTATGTGGTACATCGCTATGACCTGGAAAGGGTAGATAGCTTCGATATTTCCGGGCGATCGCCCCTTGATTACCGGTCTACCCTTTCCGGTCTCGCAATCCGTGCAACAGCCCACATATTTCTGCACACTGCGGAAAAGACCTCTCCAGTGGAAGTGGGACCTGATCTTGTGGTAGGTCCTGTCTATGCCCTGATGTCCCCCTTCTAGACTCACGTGATAGTGATGAAGGACATCCGGCTGCAGCAACTCGGGGATCACTAATTTCGCCAGTCGGTCACGGTCTGCACTGTCTTGGTCGGCATCACGGCAGTAATACAATAATCCATTATCATCCACTTCGTAGCTATCCGCGATCTTGATGCACTCTTTCGCTTGATCGTTCGTCAACTTGGACAGTTCACCACGCAGGTAGGTATTCAGGTTCATAATCCATTCTTCTTCGTCCTGCGCCTTGAGGATCCGTTCCATCCTTAACTGTCGCACTGCATATTCGTTCAAACTTCCATTCGGGAACGGTCGGTGAGACTTCTGAGCTTTGGATCTAGTCGCGACCATCACATGCACCTGGACTGGGGCGTTCTTGGGTCCGATCACTTCTGGGAGCCTGTTTATATTCATCAATTCATCCAGAACGTCCTTCTCGGTGATCGTAGCCCCGGTCTGGTCTTGCATGGCCTTGGTCGCGAGGTAGTCGGCGCTTCTGTTCCAGTACCGCTTCACGTACAATAGCTCGTGGTTGGGGTGGTCCTTCAATGCCTTCATTACTCTATCATTTAGTGTCCGTAGTCGTGGAGCCTTGCAGTCGATCTCTCCGGTGATCTGCCTGATCACTAGGTTGGAGTCACCACATATGATGACTCGCCCCTTCTCTTGCGACGACAGCAGGTCCAGACATAGCAGTAGACCTCGGTACTCCGCCTCGTTAACAGTAATATTCGGCGTGAAATCGGCAACGGCTGCAACTATAGACCATTGTGGCAACTTCTACAATATGGCACTATAGGCGCCGACCTTCTTCTTCACGCTTGCCGATCCGTCAAAACTTAAGACCAAGAGCTCTTCGTCATGGTCGACGGTCGGTGGCGGTCTCGAAACTGACTGCCGAGGTTGCTTCCTCGGGGCAATCGCTATCAATGCCTCGTCCACTTCAGACCGAGGGGTGATACTGGGAGCTAATGTGCCCAATATCTCTTTCTCGCCCCTGGTGCACTTAACGACCTCGAGGGTCCACTGCGACAAGACCGCCGACCATCTGCCTAGACGTCCGTTCATCCCAATGGCTGATAATAGCCAGGCCAACGTAGACCGTCTTGACAGGACCTTTATAGGTCGGCCAACCAGCAGGTTGTAACACACATCCAGAATTCGTAGCAACGCCAGAACTTCTTTCTCGACAATTCCATAGTTAAGTTCATTTGTTTTTAGTGTCCGGCTCGTAAACGTGACTGGATGATACACACCATCGTGATCTTGCACTAAAGTGGCTGAGATATCCCACTTACTGGCATATACAATAATGGTCGGCACTTTTTCGGGAGCGAAATGCTTGAGAATCGGTGCCGTCGCCAAACTGTGCACGCTTCATATGATCTTCGGCCTCCACTTGCGGACAAACTGCAGCAAGACCAGAGTCGGCGTCCTCCTGTAAAGTTGCCCGATCTCCTTCGCGCAACATATGATAGTCAACTTCCCGGAGCTCGTACAGCACAGCCGCGTAGACAGCAAAGTCTTCAATGAATCGGCTATAATAATTCAAGCTTCCCAGGAAGGACTGCATTGCCTTCAGCGATCTGGGGAACGGGAGATTACTCAGCGAATCCAGGTCTTTGGGATTAGCCTCTAGAGCATTGTTAGAGACCATATGGCCTAAATATGCGACCTTGGACATACCCCAAAAACTTTTCACGTCACTGATAGACAGGTTCCAGCGGTCGCATGTCTCCAACAATCGTTCAACCTTCTCGCACACATCGTTCCATCACGAGGCAGGTATCAGAATGTCGTCGATGTACGACCGCCTCCCTAGAACGGACGGTCCTCTTTCCTGATCGGGTTCACCCTCTCTAAACACATCATAACTTTAAACAGGGTCCCGATCGGTCTTGATCTTGAAGTGTCCGTACAATGCGTTGTCTATCATCCTTTGATAGATCTGGGGCGCGTTCTTCAGACCGAACGGCATACGATTCCACTCGAAAAGACTAAACGGCGTCACAAATGCGGAAATCTCACGGGCTCGATCAGTCATCGAGACCACCCAAAATCCACTTGCCATATCTAGCGAACAATACCACAAGGTCTTGTCGAGGTCTTCCAACAGATCATTAATCAGCGGCATCGGGTACACCATGAGTTTAGTCAACCGGTTTACCAGCCGATAGTCGATGCACAGTCTAATGTCAACGCCGTTCTTCTTAATAACAATTACGATCGGCGAGGCCCATGGCGAGGTCGACGGTCTAATAATCTTGGTGCCCAACAGTCCTTTAATGAGATCAGAAAGCTTTCCACGGTACTGTGGCGCCACGCGTCGACATCGCTGGGCAATCGGCTTGGCATCTCCATCGTCAATATCGCAAATCGTACCACGGGCTGCAGGTGGTAAGGCGTTGCCCTTTCCGATCAGCAGATGTCTTTTCTTCCATATGATATTCTTCAACTGCTCGATCTGGTCTGGACTGTTAAGGTCTTGATCACCCACTTGTAAATCATCCGTTGTAACTTCGGGAGAGTCTGCAGACACTTCAGGGAGGACTGCCATTTGGCTTTCCAGCTCCTGAATGTACTGTTCCCCGCCTTCATGTATACAGACTTGTTCATCTTCTGGGGCGATATCACCTAGACCATCTGGACCGGATGAACGCCCCTGGTCTTGATCTACGGGCTGTCCTTCACTGATATCGGTCTGATTAGGAATACCGTCATGGTCCGACCTAGCAACTTCATGTTCCCCCTCTTCCGTTTCTTGCTTCGCTGTCGCCTGGTCTTGTGCTGACACCACGTTGACAAGCCTCGGCTCGTCTACTTGATGGTCCACCGTTCCTGGTGACTGCGGCGCCTTTCTTCGGACCAACATCTTTTTTGGGGTGACATAACTTGGTATTTCCACTGAAGGTGAGGTATCATCTTCCACCGACCCATCATCGCTGATAAGATCGGTGGTCGATTGGTACGCCAGGTTTTGCCACTCGACATACCGCCTCGACCCAATCGAGACGAGCCCCATATTCCTAGGTACCTTCCCTTCTGCTAACCACATACCGACAATAGTGTTATTGTCCAGTGTCAGCGGCTTGTCACCTATATTGGTAACACGGACAAAATCACGTCGACCAGCACTCTTTACGAAGGTCGAGACCCACCGATCGCCCCTGGTCAACCACAACTTCCTCGAACGAAAAACTTTCTCGACCGGGGTATCGGCAGACCGACCAACTGGGATAGTGAGGTCTTGGTCCCACCGGACCAGATCGGTATACGAACCGTACAGAGGCTTCGACCAGCCAACTGGACCTGGACCTCATCCGGGAGCTTAAGCACTCCATGTGACAGGTCTAGGTGAATACCAGCTGGGGCCATAAAATCCATTCCTAGTAAAGCGTCTTGACCAGCCAACTTGCCAAACCAAGCGCTGAAAAAGTAGACCAGCGAACCCGACAAAGTAATTTTCACACGCGTTCTTCCTTCGGTCATATAAGAGTTTTCGCCGATCCCGACGCATTCTTGTCTCTGGGTATCGTCTATACGACATCCGACCTTACGAGCAAAGGCGGAGTCGATTATCGAGACTTCAGATCCAGAGTCGAACAACATCGTCGATTTCTGGTTATTAATCTTGCCACAGGCTTTCGCCTGCTTGAACACTTTATCAGGCGCGTGGTACTTCCAGTATCCGCGGGATTCGCCAGGCAGCAAGTCCAACTGCATAACCACCTTGGTCCGGGAATACTCATCGGTCTTCAGACTGTATACCGGATGGTCTCGGTCGACGCAATTTGGAATAGAACGTGTATTGTCTGTCTTATCCTCCTTGCCGACATATGCATAGATGTGAACCGTAGAACGCTCGGCTCGATCCATATTCCAACCTGGCGAGCGTTCTAGTTTAACATATTTTCCGCGTCCGGAGGCAGCATCCCCGCGTGCTTGTCCGGCACGTACCACTTGCATATCATGTTAAAAAAGTTCTTCAATCTTGCAGTGGCCGGCCTCGTGGATCTCTCCACATGACTTGCACACGAAGAGGCAGTGGACCTTCGGGTGGCCGCGTCTCTCGCACTTCTTGCACACCATCTTCTTCCAGCAGTTTGGACCATCATGTTTTCTCGACTTACAGTGGGAGCACTTCTGACGAGGTCGGTCTGGATTGGACTTTCTTCCGTTGCTTCCCTTCCGGTCTACCTGGTCGGACTTCGACCTGGTCTTCGGGGCAGGTCCCGCAACATAGACGTGACGATACTGGTCTTCATCCGACGACTCCTGGCTGGATTGACTTCCACTTTCCCCTTCCGATCCCGTTCTGGCTTCGGCTACGATCGCCTTCACCGCTCGGGTCGGTCTGGTCCAGGGCCTCTTGACCGGATCCGTCTGGGTCTGGGTCTTGGATCGGCAGCGACCTGATCCACCAGCACTCTTCGCCCTCATGCTACGCGACTGCTGTAGCGTCCGTAGAGTCTGTTCAACTTCACCCGCGTCCCTAAGACGCAGCAGAGTAAGCTGGTCCGCCAGTTCTTGATCTTCCAGGGTACTAATGTAGTGACCCACATGTTCCAGAGCAGCACCGTTCGGCGGGTTATTCTCTTTAATTGTTATGCCGGAACGAAGTGCAGCCACGTTCAACCGATGCAAATATTCGATCGGTGTCTCGTCGCTCCGCTTCTGCATATGGTGATACTTGCGGGCACTCGAAAATCCGGAGTTACAATATTGCCCTTCAAACTCTGCACATAGCTGGTCCCAGTCAGACCGGACATCCCGACCTAACTGTTGGATCCAGTTGGCAGCCGGCCCTTTCAACAAATCCCGGAGAATTAGACACCTTTCACTTTTCGGGGTCTGGTGTCGCAGGAACGAAGACTTGACCCGACCGAACCAAGACCGGGCCTGGTCTTCATCAGCATCCTTGCCAGTGAAGTCCTTGAGGTCGGTCGTCGCAGCCATACGGATGCGCGGAATAGCAGCAGATCCAAAGTAGTAAGCAATAGTGGAGGCTAGGTTAGCCTTGCGTGGCTTGCCAGCGCCCGTACCTTCTGACCCACAGTGGTCGTGAAGACCGCCGACCGACTCCATGTCACAGTCACTTGTCTTACTTGGTCTACGCGGTCTGGCCGGTTGCGGCTTGCGCTTCACTTTGCCGACTTGCTTACCACTTCGAGTGGGCTTGTCCACATATGTTACCGATTCCATATCCACATCTCGGCAAACATTGGCACTTTGCTGGGTAGACCGGTCTTGGGCATGTGGCCGCAGAGGTGGTCTAACCCGGTCTTCCATGAAACGCTCCATCGTCGTCTCAAAAATGGTTTGGACGTTAGCTGGAGCCATGGGCAACGTGTTGATACCCTCCTTTTGCGGAACTGAGGCCTGTGGGGGCTGCTGGGGCCCCCACTGGCAAGCAACCCTTTGCTGCCGCATGTCCCTTTTTTGTTCAGGATGGGCATGGTCCACCCCCACGGTCATCCGCTCGACACCGGTCTCCAACTCTTATGAGCTGTTAGAGGCCGGTGGAGACTGATAAACCGATTCGTCATCAGAACCAATGTCGACAAGCGCTGTGGAGGCTTCAGCGACCTTCACTGCTGCGGTGGGAGTTGAGCGGCGAACCACCCCCACCAGTGGGACCAAATGGTCGTGGAAGGTTGACATCGACGATTTCAGCCTCCAAGTCTCAAATTCAAATAGTTTTTGGACATCGGCGGGGTTCTGCATTTTAATGCCAACCTCCGCCAACATCGCCACCAAGTTTTTCACCAACAGTAATGGGCGATCACTCTGTATCGGCTCGGTAGTGGGACCGAGAAGACGGTCGGGGATCTGGAGGTTCAACACCCGAAAGACCACGTCAAAACGAACAAATCGTTTCAGCTCAAAAATGTAGTACAACTTGTTTAGGTCTTCTTCAGTGATGCCTCCATCTCCGACCTGCGACTTTTCTTCGAGGTCGTCTTAGTCGGCCGGCATTCCCAACCCTTTATTGGGAATCTTGGGGACCTTGGGGACCTTGGGGAGGTTGGTCTGATCGTTCTGATCAGCCTCCAAGTATTTTTCGTCTTTTGATTTTCCATCAACTTTTTTATGCACATACATAGGATCAGGACCAATGTCCTGATCCTTTCCGGGACTATAGCAAGACTTGCTTTAGTCCCGATCGGCTCCGGTGGGAGCCTTTTGGGGAGGAAAAAACTTATTAATCCCGATCTGGTCCTCCACCAGGCCAGACCGGGCATCGCCATATTTATCGAGAACGAAGACGTAAGGTGATAGCCTTTCCTTACGCCCTCTCCAGAACGATTCCAAGTTCAAATTTTGAAATTCAATTTTTGATGACACCTCGCGGTGATATCCACGATCACCAAGTGATCCGGGCACGCGCACCATTGTGGTGGAGTCAAGTCCGAAATCGAATACATTTGTATCGACAACCTGGCCACCACCATCGTGCCCAGCCTTCCAACTTACGGGGGGGGGGTACCCCGCGGACCTCCATTCGAAATCTGGTCCAATCGTCCGCTGCTGGCAGACGACCGGTCATCATCCGAAGACACTTGATCCGATTCACTTAAGCTCATCTCAACTTGTGTACCCGATGGAATGGTCTAGTTACACACTCGGTGGATCGGGATCACAGCTCGATCTGATTCTGTCTTGAATTTCGCAGACCGTGCTGGCTAGGTGTACCTGGGGCGGAACTCTTCACCCCAGGTACGTACAGACCAGAAACACTTCCAAAAGATAAATCCAATAGGTCGATCGTCCAAACGATCTATACCTGACCAATACGAAATAATAGAGGGTAGACCAATCAACCGGTCTAGCCCCTGACCAATATGAGAGAAGACCAAAACCGGTCTAAACTCCAACCAATGTTAAAATGAGCCAATATGTCCACGTAAAGACCCCATATGCCCGTGAACTCCACAAACGATATCTCCACGTAAAGACCAATCCAGTAAATAGCACGTTCCAAACGTACTTGAGTCAAAGTGTCGAGATCGCCAAATCGTACTCCCGTCGAGGGACTTCCGGTGGCCAAAGTGCGTGTGCGGCGCGTCCAGACCGGGTATAATAGGCGAGAGGGGATAATTCAAACCTCTGCCCCCAAACACTCCGCGGTGGGCGGAGGCGACTAATGTACGTAAAAAGAAAACGGCGACCCCTTGCTGCGGTGTAGACTTGGAAAAACCGCAACCAGAAGACTCTTACTTGGAAAAACCGCAACTAACCAATAATACTACCTCCCTATGGTCCCTAATGTACCCACACAAAATTATGTAAAATACCCAATGTCAGGTGCCTCACCCAAGACCGGCGTTCTTGATACTCCTTGAATCTGATAGGCTAAAAATCCCCCCTTGTTTGGACCAATCGGAAACTCGACCAACTGCCTTAACCAAAAGTGACCAAATTTGGGGTACACTTTACCACAATACCAACGCATTCTTGTGTTTGGATCGTGTCGATCGACAACCCACCTTACGAGCAAAGGTTGAGTCGATGATCGACACTTCGGCACCAGTATCAAATAACAACGTGGCACTTTCGTTATTAATTTTACCACTCGCCTTGGCTTATTTAAACCATTTCTTGGGCGAGTGGTACTTCCAATATCCACGTGATTCACCCGGAAGTAGATCAACTTCCATGATCACCGGGGACTGAAAAAACTCATCAATACGGAAATTAGCCAAACGTGGTAAATCAGGCTGATCACATTTTTCATTATCATTTTCTTCTGCTCGATCAGCCTTCTTATCACATATGCAAAAATACACAAACTAGAACGCTCGTCTCGTACCATATTCCAACCAGGCGAGCGTCCTAGTTTAACATGTCCTCTGCTTCCTTGGGCAACGTTCGGCATTCTTGGTAGGGTTGTACCACTGGCGAATGCGATTGTAAAATTCCTCCATAGGGCACTTGCCCGCATCATGAATTTCGCCACATGCTCGGCAGACATACAAACAGTGATCAGTCGGGTGACCCTTCTTGCCACACTTCAGACAGGTAAGGCGCTTCCCGCAACGTAAATTGTCGCGCTTGATCGATCCACAATGACTGCACTTCTTCGCTAACCCTTTATCAACTACACTTGGTTCAATTCGTTTGCCAGATCGAGGCTCACTAGGTTGTTCGTGCGTCACAGATTGATCACGCATAGCAGCAATCATGTAACGACGCTGATCACCATCACATCCACTGTCATCTGAACTTGATTCATCACTCCCAGACATCATCTTGATCGCGCATACTGCTTTGGGCTTCCGCGCCGGGGCAGGTGCCCGATCATCGCCAAATTTCTGGCGGAATCGACTGGTGCCTACCGCCGCCGTTGGCTGGCACAACTTATTGCGTGCATAAGCTCTCAGCGTCTCTTCCAGGTCCGTGGCGTTATCCAACCGCAGAAGTGCCAGTTGATCAGCGAATTCGCGATTGTCCAATGTGTCCAGAAAATGCTGTACATGTTCGCGTAAGATTGTAGACGATCCGTCCCTGATCGGCAACTTGACTCGCATTCCCGCCACATTCAACCGGTGGAGATACTCAATAGGAGTTTCATCCGATCGCTGCTTCGTGTAATAATACTGGAGGGATGCCGACTGACCACTTCCACAGTATTGAGTTTCAAACTCATCCACGAGACTTTTCCAACTTGAGCGAGTAGCTCTACTCAGCTGGCGATACCAATTGCGCGCTGGACCTTATGGCAGATCGCCCAGGATCAAACACTTTTCATGATCAGAAGATTGATCACGCATAAATGCTGACTTGAGGCGACTAATCCAATTCCGCGCTTGATCTTCATCTCCTTCCTTTCCCGAAAATTCCTTTAGATCACTGAACGCGGACATCCGGATCCTGGGAATCGGCTGTTGATCAGGCATTCCAGTATAGGCGGACGCAACTGTGGCTCGTCGAGGCAGTGTGATCGGCTCATCTGGATCGATGAAATCACGCTGGGATGGTTAATCATGGAACGAATACAAGGATTCCATGTCTACATCCTTAACCGTCGTCGATCTTCCTGGCTTTGACCGACAATCATGAAGCGAATGCACTGACTTCATATCGACATCTTTGATCGACGCAGCTCTTTCTGGCCTCGGCTGGTAACTCTTCGCGTGAACCACTCCAGGTGTCGATTTGCTTCTTTCCTCATCCAGGAACCGCTCCATAGCCTTGTCAAAAAATGTATGCAGCTGTGGACCTTGCGATGCTTGATCATCTTCCACCTTGATCGATTGAGGTTCCTTCGTGATAACCGAGAACTTGGATTCATCTTTCTGGCAAAGTGTCATTCTAGTAATCTTGGGCTCCACACTTCCGGCACTGCTCGACTCCACTTCAGGCTCATCGCCTTCGGAGGGGGCAGATTCGCAACAGGATGATCCCGTGTGTTCTGCCACGTTGATCGACGGAACCGCTTCAATTTTTAGCGGAGAAATGAAGGGCTCTTCCATAGTAGATCGACCCACGATAGGTAGCAGAAACTCGTATAGTCGATGTGTAGCGGTCATAATATCCCCTAGGTCCTGATCGAACATTTCTTCGGCATCATAGGCGCTTGTCGACAGACCAGCTTTCTTGATCATGCGTATTAGCCAAACACCAGCCGAAGCTTGTCATTGCAATTCTTCACTGGTCGATCGACCGGTCCTTTCAGCTCTCCGCTGATCGTGAACCCGATGAGGTTCATGATCGTTTTCGTCAATAAGAAATCTTCCAATTCTCCTTTGTAAACCTTTCGGTAAAACGTTTTCACCAGATCCAATTCCGTTGGCGGCGTACTTGATCGACTTTCGTCGCTCTCCGACCCAGGTGCCTTTAGCAACGCCTTCGGCTGGTCGTTCTTGTAATACTTCACCATCGGATCCCAATCCGGATCCTTATACACACATATATTTGGCGGATCATAACGCAAGTTATGATCCGCATGGGCTCCCGAAGGAGCCTCGGGAGGTGATTGAGGCTTCTCCTTTATCTCATCAAGATACCTCCCCAGGTCCTGATGATCAGCATTTCCTTTCTTCTTCAGACATGACGACGGCGACTGCCTTCCGTCGTCACAACCACCTCTTCCTTTTCAACTTTTATCTTCACTTCTGCTTCCGCTTCCGTTTTTACGTCCGCATCAGCGCCATCTTTCGTAGAATCGCGGTGATATCCCGAGTCGCCCAAAGATCCGGGCACGCGCACCATTGTGGTGGAGCGGCTGATCAAAGTTTTTGACGCTTGATCAGGCGTTACCACGGCGCCCGGACTGCCGACTAACTAAGGGTGTCCTCCGGTTGTCTCTTGACTGCTTGTGTTCCTACTCACATTGTGTACCCGTCGGCTTGGGCGTGGGTCACTCTCCAGGTGGTGGGGATGGACCGCTGCAATTCCTTGCTGCAAGATTGAGTTGACTTGTGATGAAGCGACTGTTGTCGATCAGGCTTGATCAGGCGCAAATAGTCGATGATCAGGGCCTCTGGTCGTTGATCAGGGGGTGATCGGGGGTGATCGGGGGTGATCAGAGCCAATAATCAAAAATCAGATCGTGATCGACCTGATCGGTCTGATCTGTCTGATCGGTCTGATCGATTTAGTCGATCAGGCACTAGTTGGCGCGAGCTGTGAGCAGATGAACGCGGGTCGCAAGTTGCAGGGTGTCGATCAGGTGTTGACCGGCGAAGGGGGTACTTGATCAGGCAGCGGAAGTATTCACTTCCCGATCACGAGGCTCTAGTCTTAATCAGCTAACAGAATACCCAAAGTACAATGTATTCTTAGCCTAGACCTACGAGGGGGTAAATTTCACTAAATCCACCTAGAGTTCCCGTGGGGCGCTTATAGCAGCCGAACTCTAGGGGCCAAACGTGAATCAAAGGGGAAGAGGTAAGAGCGCACTGCTCAATCACGTTCCCGAAACAAAAAAAAAACTTTACAAGAAGAACTGGTGACACAGCGGGCGGAGTTGCAATGCGTTATCAACACTCTACGCCTGCCGGTGGGCCAAAAACGCACAAAGTGCTCCCGCCCGGGACGTAGAGGTGAATATTAACGGGGGAGGCGCAAAGGTTCCGTCCCAGAAACGATCTGCTAGATCGTACGCAAAAGGCGAACTTTTTTATCGCTTATATCCTAAGAACTACCAATTACCTAATATCAACCAATCAAATCCGTCCATTCCAGCGTCTCCGTCGACCAATCGACCTGATTTATCCGTCGTTCGCCGCTGTTCGTTGGTGTTCGTCGGTGTTCGTTAGGTACCTGTATATAGTCTTACCTCTTCATGATGCCCCGTTTATGTCCTGTCTATGTACCCCGCAGTTGTACACGCGACTGTGTACACCGTGGTACACACAATCGTACACGATTCCGCACCCGATTTGTGGCCGCGGTCACACCCCTAATTAGGCCCACAATTAAGCCTTTTTTAATTAGGCCCAATTTTATGGCACACTTTACCACAAGAACACTTGGCTTGATCACCCTCCCAGTAGCCTTTACGAAAAGGGTCCGCTGACACAGCTGGCGGAGTTGAGGACGAGTTCTGTGGAACTTTACGTCTGCCGGTGGTCCAAAAAGTGCACTACGTGCTCCCGCCCGGTACATGTAGTGTTGGAAGAGTGTGTATCCATTTTTGGAGTTTTCACTCTTCCGTATAGTGGAAGCCCATTGGCTGTTGCAGGTTAGCCATACATTTTTACATATAAAAAGCAGTTACAGTTTTAAGTTGCGTAAGGACTGGATAGAGACTTAAGTAACTATACATAATATACTTTACTTTCCGTTTTGCATTAAAACACACAGTGCCAGACTGAATACATCCTAGAGCTACGACGCGACGCACACCGTTCTGCACCTTCCGCTGATCCTCCAACACTGTAACTTGGCCAGGTGGTGAGTATTGATCGCGTTAAGTGTTTGCAACCTTTTTTGTGTTGTTTTAACATGTAGAGGTGCGTATGCAATGAAAGGTAGGCGAGAAGTTATCTCGCCGTCCCAATCGATAATCTAGTTGATCGGACCTAAAAAGAGAACTTTATTATTCCTTATATCCTAAAATCAACCAATTACCTAATATCGACCAATCAACTCTACCCATCCTGATATGCATCATTAACCTGTCGCTTACCATCGTGTTCCAGTACCCTGCGTCGCTTTTGCTCCCGATGGCCCGTCCATGTTCATGACAGTTGACCAAAAATCTTCTATGCGCTTCTCCACATTCTAGAAGGAAAAATCGGAAGTAAGTATATTATAGTTAAGCCTAAACTTTATCTAACACAATATATATAAGAAATTTGGGTGTACCCAATTCAAAATATGTGTTACCCAATTTGCTTTTGCTGAAAAGTGGCAATGACCCAAACCGTCCGACTCGTGCCGAGGAGGAATTGCGTGTCCTTTCAACAAAGGAAGCGTAAATAAAGGCGTACCGCTTCGATGGTTGGTAGTTTGTGACACCTTATCAAGTACAGATAGCTTTCGATCACACCATGCTTGCATGAATTACTCAGGGTCCCCTAAAATTTCTTACAGTTTGCAAGCTTTCATTGTGCCACAAGCAAATAAAGTTCGTATTACCTGTATTTATTTCGTTGATCGCCTGAGAGAGTGGAAAATCGCGTTCTGTAACGATCACGTCGGCGGCTTCGTCAAACGTGGTCAGCAATTACCAATTACATGGTTTTTTGGGAACGAATCGCTTAATTGAAATTCACAACCGCTTTCACGGTACTTAATCCAACGTAATCGATTGTGGTGAAGTGTACCACAAATTTGGTCAGTTTTGGTCAAGGCAGTTGGTCGAGCTTTCGATTGGTCTAAACAAGATTTTTTTAGACTATCAGATTCAAGGAGTATCAAGAACGCAGGTCTTGGGTGAGTCACCTGACATTGGGTATTTTACATAATTTTGTGTGGGTACATTAGGGACCATAGGGAGGTAGTATTATTGGTTAGTTGCGGATTTTCCAAGTAAGAGTCTTTTGGTTGCGGATTTTCCAAGTAAGAGTCTTTTGGTTACGGATTTTCCAAGTCTACACCGCAGCAAGGGGTCGACGTTTTCTTTTTACGTACATTAGTCGCCTCCGCCCACCGCGGAGTGTTTGGGGGCAAAGGGTTGAATTATCCCCTCTTGCCTATTATACCCGGTCTGGACGCGCTGCACGCGCACTTTGGCCACCGGAAGTCCCTCGACGGGAGTACGATTTGGCGATCTCAACACTTCAACTCAAGTACGTTTGGAAAGTACTATTAACTGGATTGGTCTTGGCGTGGAGATATCGTTTGTGGAGTTTCACGAGCATATTGGGTCTTTACGCGGACATATTGGCTTGTTTTAATATTGGTTGGAAACTAGACCGGTTTTGGTCTTATTTCGTATTGGTCAGGGGCTAGACCGGTTGATTGGTCTACCCTCTATTATTTCGTATTGGTCAGGTCTAGATCGTTTGGACGATCGACCTATTGGATTTATCTTTTGGAAGTGTTTCTGGTCTGTACGTACCTGGGGTGAAGAGTTCCGCCCCAGGTACACCTAGCCAGCACGGTCTGCGAAATTCAAGACAGAATCAGATCGAGCTGTGATCCCGATCCACCGAGTGTGTAACTAGACCATTCCATCGGGTACACAAGTTGAGATGAGCTTAAGTGAATCGGACCAAGTGTCTTTGGATGATGACCGGTCGTCTGCCATCAGCGGAAGATCGGACCAGATTTCGAATGGAGGTCCGCGGGGTACCCCCCCCCCGTAAGTTGGAAGGCTGGGCACGATGGTGGTGGCCAGGTTGTCGATACAAATGTATTCGATTTCGAACTTGACTCCACCACAATGGTGCGCGTGCCCGGATCACTTGGTGATCGTGGATATCACCGCGAGGTGTCATCAAAGATTGAATTTGAAAATTTGAATTTGGAATCGTCTGGAGAGGGCGTAAGGAAAGGCTATCACCTTACGTCTTCGTTCTCGATAAATATGGCGATGTCCGGTCTGGCCTGGTGGAGGACCAGATCGGGATTAATAAGTTTTTTCCTTCCCAAAATGCTCCCACCGGAGCCGATCGGGACTATAGCAAGTCCTGCTATAGTCCCGGAAAGGATCAGGACATTGGTCCTGATCCTATGTATGTGCATAAAAAAGTTGATGGAAAATCAAAAGACGAAAAATACTTGGAGGCTGATCAGAACGATCAGACCAACCTCCCCAAGGTCCCCAAGGTCCCCAAGATTCCCAATAAAGGGTTGGGAATGCCGTCCGACGAAGACGACCTCGAAGAAAAGTCGCAGGTCGGAGATGGAGGCATCACTGAAGAAGACCTAAACAAGTTGTACTACATTTTTGAGCTGAAACGATTTGTTCGTTTTGACGTGGTCTTTCGGGTGTTGAACCTCCAGATCCCCGACCGTCTTCTCGGTCCCACTACCGAGCCGATACAGAGTGATCGCCCATTACTGTTGGTGAAAAACTTGGTGGCGATGTTGGCGGAGGTTGGCATTAAAATGCAGAACCCCGCCGATGTCCAAAAACTATTTGAATTTGAGACTTGGAGGCTGAAATTGTCGATGTCAACCTTCCACGACCATTTGGTCCCACTGGTGGGGGTGGTTCGCCGCCCAACTCCCACCGCAGCAGTGAAGGTCGCTGAAGTCTCCACAGCGCTTGTTGACATTGGTTATGATGACGAATCGGTTTATCAGTCTCCACCGGCCTCTAACAGTTCATAAGAGTTGGAGACCGGTGTCGAGCGGATGACCGTGGGGGTGGACCATGCCCATCCTGAACAAAAAAGGGACATGCGGCAGCAAAGGGTTGCTTGCCAGTGGGGGCCCCAGCAGCCCCCACAGGCCTCAGTTCCGAAGAAGGAGGGTATCAACACGTTGCCCATGGCTCCAGCTAACGTCCAATCCATGTTTGAGACGATGATAAAGTTGTTTGGGCTGTACCAGCTCTCAATAGCTGTATCCCGCAGTATCGTTTTAGGCTGCTCGATATTTGTAAAAAATCAGAAGTCATATATATTAATCAAATATAAACATTTTAAGTCACTGACTCGAGCTTAATATTCCTAAGCGCTACTGACTTAAAACCTGTATACACCATACATAAAAAATGTTATCAGCCAATCCATTTCCATCATATGGTTTACCTTGAAAGCCCATCATGGCTACATGGAAAATCAACAGGTGCCACAATGAACGTCCGAGACGGATTCATGTTCAGGTGGGTTAATAACAGTCATCATTGTCTCTCGTGTTAGCTTGGGATTACGATCCCTGAGATTTGTCACAGCGACGACTAAGACGTTGTTGCAACATTCCACATCCATGATGGGCGTCCCACCCGTACCAGACGACAATACACGTTTCCAGCCTCGATATTCTAGCACGCAACCATTGGCCTCAAGCAATCCGTACTAAAGGATGTTACGCTCGAGGTTCTCCGCGTACCCAACATTAAGGAGTCTCACTGTGTTCACGACTCCAAGTGCAACAACTTGGATGTCCACGGTCCCTTGCTGGGTAACCCGCAGTACACTGCCATCTGTGGCGGCCGTCATGCACTCACTTTGACAAACTATCGGGTCGACGAGCATACTCGGGTCATTGATCAAGTGTCTGCTCGAACCACTGTCGAGAATCCATTGACCAGGCGAACGATTCGAACCATGGACAACTGTGAAAACAAAGTTCGCACCTGAGGACTTCTTCCTCGATTTCGGGCACCGCGACCGAATATTTCCCACTTCTCCACATCGGAAACAAATACGGGTATCGGACCGTAAGGACGATGATCTTCGTTTGGGTTTGTCCTTTAACTCCTTCACAGGATCGACAGCGTTTACCACATCGCGTCCAAAATTCTTCATGTGAGTCTCTACCTCCGTGATTGAGCAAATTGCACCAATTCTTCTGCTTGCCGCAGGTATTCGGTGCGATGAATGTCCAATCTGGACAACATCGTCGTTCGCGTGTGTGGGTCGGCCTAGTGAACGACGTTGTCCAACACGAGACTGTCTGCACCCCCACAGGCATCACTGACGGCCGTCAAGTATAGAAAATCGTCCCTCCAGTTTCGATGGGATTCCTTGGGCGCCGTGAATAACTTCATGTTCTGTGCGGGTGAGATCTTCGTCGTAAAGGTCTGCAACAATCTCTGCATCGCGTGCTCGAGGGTTTGGCTCTCAAACCACCATGTTTCCACCTGACGACGATAGTAGGTCTGCGCTTTTCTAGCTAGGTGCTGGCCTAGGACATCAACCTTGATGTCCTCCGGCCACACAAAACCACATGAACGTTCTGCAAATCCGACTTGTCGAACAAATTTCTTTCCCCACTCCATGAATCCACAGCCAAGGCCGTGGTAGAGATCCTTTCCGTCGAAAGGTTGCAGCGCGAGTTCCGTTGCTGTGCATCTGGCATGCCGATTCTAGGATGCACTGGGTACACGTATCCTCGGTTGGTAATATTCACGCCATGATGGTATCCCGCAGGTAAGCCCGACCTGTATGCATCTTGGTCGGGTGCCTAATCCATGTTCACTGCCGGACCTGCATATCCTGCTGGGGTTATCTCAACATCTTCCTGTTGTTGCCGCCGAACGCCAAAGTAGGTAGTTGGCGACACATTCAAAGGGCCCTTAGGGGGTGTATGCTCCAGGGTCCGGAGTTCCAATCCTGCCCCGACCTCCCTCTCGCGACTGGCGACGATCGACTCAGGTGAGTCCTCCCAATGATTGTTGGCTTGTTCTCTCTGGGAGACCTCCATCCGATTCATTCTTTCGGAGAGGTCCCCAGGTATAACCAGCATTTGGTTTATCGCCGCCAATTGCGCTGCCGACTTTTCTTCAAAATGGTCAACGCTGGTCTTGCCTTGATCGTCGACCACCACGACGTGTGCAGCTCGTTCAGCCGCGCCGTTATCACGTTCAATTGGGCTCATACCCTCTTAGAGGAGGGAGCACTTGCGTAGTAGGAGTAGAAAGTAAAGTGTATTGAGTGTTTAGAACTACCTCCTTCAACAATACGATGTGTGTTGATCAGACAAACGGCAACCGCCTCTCACAGTCCGATGTGTTCACACGTCCCATTTGGTCGATCGCCCCCTCGCGGTACCTCTATGCCACGTCGCACGGTAATCAGCCAACCAGGTGACACCGTCCCATGGTATCGTATTTGAACCTTGAAACCTGTCAAACACGGTAGTTTCTATCAATATCCGGTCTGTGATCACCGTGGATTCCGCAGCAAACCTTCCACAAGTAACTTGAAGTAACTTGAAACTTTCAATTGTAGGCGCGTTTGAACCTGTCTGCACAGGTGATAGCCCATTCAAATTTTGGAAATTTCCGTTTCACAGATTGGCGTTCTAACAACACTTTTCTTTTCCAGAGCTGCATTCCAGCATTTAATCCATGATTAGTTCCTGATATACATATATATATAACGAATCCTTCGATCTCTTTGATCCGTACCGAGTCAATGTTTCCGAGTATTTCAATTTCAAGCACTTCCATTTCCTTTAAAAATGTATCGACTAGCGATTTATCTGTACCGGTAATCAATAATCGACATAGACCCCAACAACGTGAGTTTTTGGGAACAGTTTTGCGAGCAAGATTGCATGTGGCGGTTAGTCACTGGGTCAAATATTGATCATAACGTGTTTTTCGTAATAATTCGTACCATTGGAGTCCTTCACGTAATATATTGTTGTCCAATTTTAGAACAAATTCTGTTGTTCACTTCACACCTAGTTCCCCCAGTTTAACTGAAATTTTCATCCCTTAAGGAATGTTCAGGTAAATTTCATATCCCGCTTTCGTGTCTGCCTCTGTATATTCACTAGGCACGTCACTATGTAGCGCGGGTAGCTTCCAAACTAAAGCCATGATCACAATTAGTTTCATGTTCTTAACCCATGACAGCCAAAAACGTGACAAGGATGACTTCTCCACTACATGGCGGTAACCTCGAGCGATTCGTCTTGATTTATATCGCTCTACAGCTCCATATTCTTTCAATTTCGTTTTTTAGACCCATCTTGCGGGCAGGTGCTTCTCTATTCCATCCTTCCGGGTAGCTTTCCAAGTTCCTCGCTCCTCTTGTGAACGATTTTTAGCTTCATAGGATGCTTCCCATTTCTCCGATTTATTTCCACGGGTTCAAAACGTGAACTTTCTTGCGTGCAACGTTCGTAGTTCGGGTTCTTCTGCAACCTCAAATGCGCGAACAATACTCTTATTTGTTCTTCAGTTAACGTTGGAATCTGGGTCCTTGTAACCCTTCGTTTCATCGTTTATAGATTATTATTTAATAAAAAATATTATTTTAAAATTTAATTAAAAATAAGATTGAATTTTAATTTTTTAAATATTTTTATAATATTGGTTTTTAGTATAAATTGTCTTACTTTTATTTTTTGAAGTTTTAATAATGAGGTCGACTAAACAGTACCGTGTCCAATAGGCTTATTTAGAACTCGATTTTACTCTATTTTGATTGGCTGTTTTCAGCCTGCATTTTTTGTATTTTTTTGGGTCCCGCTCACTTTTGGCGCCTCTCCGCTGTCTCACATATACCACCCCATCCCACCTAGCAAACAAGCAACCAACCAACTAACCAACCAACCAATTGACCACGGAACTTACCAAACAAACAAACAACCCTAAACCCTAAACCCTAAACCCTACACTCTAAACCCTAAACCCTAAACCCTGCACGCTGAAAACAGCCAATCAAAATCGAGTAAAATCGAGTTCTAATTAAGCCTATTTGGACACGGTACTGTTTAGTTTTTCCCTTTAATAATTTCATTATGTATTGTTTTTAAATTTGAATTTGAAAAGTAGTCATGAAATTGATTTTTTAATTTGTTTATCTTTTTTTTGAAAGATGAGATGTCTTTCTGTTTATTCTCGTTAATGATTTCTTCTTTGGGGTTCTCTACACAATACACGGTGGACCGAAATACCCGAAACCACTTTATCGTTAACGTTTGTTGGTAAATTGGTGAGAATTTCTCTCCCATAATTAGATCTTGATGGACTGCGGTTGAGTTAATGCATGTTGCAGTTCAGCCGCTACCGTCTAAAACCCGAACGGCACTTCAGATCCAAATACCATACACCGAAAAATATTGAATATGGTACGATTCATATGTTTTGCCTTGACATTTGAGGCTAGCATTCCAGCCTCCGTGGTTTGTCGGTGAACGCAGGGAGCAAATCCATATTTAGAAACTCGACGCCTCTATTGTACGTGAAACGTGAACCCGGCAGTTGGACTCGTTTTCAAACCAGCATAGAAAATATTCAAACGCTTTTGTTTCATTTGAGCAGCAAAACGCGACATATTTCGAACAATGGCCAATAAAGACCATGCGACATCTGATGCCAAACCTGTCGCTGGCTCTTTACGGTATCTAATATTACCCCGCCGATCGTTCCAACCGGAGAATTTTTTCATGAACCCTTTTGCGTTTAGCGCAGGTCAGTCAATCCGGACGCGAATGGTCTGTAAAAATACTAATGCCTGACCTGTGGTCTCTTGTCAGTCTTTAAAATGCATCGTAAGCTAGATGGTTCAACGTTCCTTCTTGGATCCACTTCTTCAATCGCTACATCAATCACCATATCTGAGGACTTTTTTGTTGCATTTTCCAACCTGTTTGCATGCCAATATGCACAAAACTCAAATAAAACACATCAGCACGAAATAAGGCGTATCTTGAAAAGCCAGTTCCATTTTTCGACATTATCTTTCACAACACCCTCTCTTTATTTATCAACCAAGAGATATCACTTCACCCAAATCCCCTTTGCTCTTCAAAATCACCTTGACTACTTTGATGACTTTCAAATGTACCACTTTCAGGTAAGGATAAAACGTCTTCATCGCCACAATGTTTGCTTCGTTGAGTAAATTTTCATTATACAACAGATGTTGGCTTGCCACGCCGTCGACAATTCATACGAGGGAGTTTTCGTAAACCTTTGTTCTCCTTCCGCCAACAAGAGGAAGAGAAGTATTTTAATTCCATTGTCACTTGAATCAATTCTATTTAACCCCCTTTCAACAATTTGACTTGGGGAAAGTCTCAGCGGATGTGCCTTTGACACCGCATCCATAGCACGCCCTTTTTTCTTGTGTTCTCTGACAGAATTCATTGAAAGTTTTCTGGACTTTCTAGTTTTTTCTGCGTGTATTCATCGATTTCTTGGGCCCACTCGATAATCTGGGCATGCTGTTTATAAATCTTGATGTTGGGGGTACCTCACCATCAGCGCTAGCTTCAATTTTGGTGTAGCGTAATTTACATTATTTCCCACAATTAACTGCTAGTTTGATCCACTTTCTCTCGCAAATACAACTAGGTATAAGAAATGTTGTCCATAATTTTTTTTATCCATAATAAAATCAGTTGTGGCGATATGTGCCTCCAAGGTGCCTGAAAATAACTTGCGCCAACACCTTCCAAAATGTTTCTAATTTATATAGCATGAATCCCTCTGCTCAGACGAATCTGACAGAAATTCCACGACTTCAGTAACTTTTATGAAGAGATAACACGCCCACTGTTTGAAGCCATGACCGTACATTTCGACGAGGCGTTTTTATGTCCAAAATGATTTTCGGCAGGAGTGTTTGGCGAGAAATTATCTCTTACGCATTGTTTTCGGTCTGAGGTGGTCGTTCGTGCTGTGCACGTCCCGCACCATCCCGAAGCACACAAATTCGCTCAATACCTTCCTCACCGCTAAGATCGTTTGTCTTCATTCTCTGCTCAAAATGCCAATCGTTTTTTCAGTTTCTTTAATGAAATCATTACCTGCTGCAATACGTGGGTCCCAGGGGATGTTCTCTGGGCCTACGTTTATCAGCGCTCCTCTTCCATCGCCTCCAGGTGTCCTTCCAACTATCTATATAATAACAGAATTCATGTCGTCGTGATCCCGTACCTAATCGAAGTCGAACTATACTATATGAAAACATTTGTTAACAAATAAGAACGCGCCCCGAGAAAACAGTCAGAAGAATTTGCGTCACAAGCGTTTGCTTCCACAAACACAGATAGAAGCACACCCGTCCGCCAACCTGCCTCGACTACCGCGAGGAGGACACCTCTCCGGCCATCTTTGACACTCAGACCTACTGCCATAGAGCGCCTGATATCTTTGGAATTGAATTTGGATAAAGTAGAGAGTAGCGCTACTGCCGCTAAGCGACAAGAATAGAACAGAATAGCACGCCAGAACGCATGCTAGGAGATATGAAAGCGTTCATGCGGCATAAAAAGCTCAATAGCCAGACAATAACCACTGAGCATCTGCGCAAGATCACACTCGCTGAACAATTAATCACACTCTGCGACACGTGAAAGATTACAAAACCAATATCTACAGTCATTTGTGTGACTATTTCGGCGACAATGTACTAGCAAATGTGCTCAGAGATGTGGACAAGACACATTTGATTCCGAATTGCGATCTAGAGATGCTGAAAGAAGCGTGGCGATAATACTGTCAAAAGAACCATAAAAGCTGTCGTGATGTTTTGCAGACCTTGACCAAGTTCGAGAACGAGATTGAGAAGGTAGTGAATATTGTTCTCAATGCAATGGATCCGGAATATTTCATCCGACTGGGGTGCGAAAAGATGACAAATTGCTCCAGACCCTCATCGAATTCTATGGCATTTTTTCAGACATCGTATCGAAGTCCAAAGCAAAAAGAGATGATCAGATATCGTTATATTTAATACCAAAGTATTTCCGGTATTTGGCGAAAAAAGCAGTCTTTACAATACTTTTTTTTGGACGCTAGAGATGGAAAGGGGGTGTCAAAAATAATCATCGGCCCAAAGTTCAAACTGCTGGCGATATATGCTGCTTTCCTCGATCGAGACAAGGTGGAGGAGAACGTAGTGCCCGTCTTAATCAATTCGCTGATGCTCTTCACAGTCCATTGCTCTGTGTTATGATTGCGAAAGCAGAACACCGACCAATGGACTGTCAAGAGCATCAAGGGTTATCGACAACATACGATCTATATTGTGGTGGAGTCAACTTCAAAATCGAACACCGAAGTGTCGAGAACCTGACCACCATCGTGCCCAGCCTTCCAACTGATGGGGGGGGTACCCCGCAAACCTTCGCCTACGATCCGATCTGATCGTCCGCTGCTAGCAGACGACCGATCATCAGCATAGGACGCCTGGTACGATTTTCGCGTCTCCATCTTACCTTGTGTACCCGATGGAATGGGCTGGTTACACACTTGGTGGATCGTCGCTGTAAATCGATTCGGGTCTTAAATGCGAGACCGTGCTGGGTTGTGTACCCTGGGCGGAACTCTTCACCCTGGGTACGGGCAAACCGGTTATACTTAAAGTAAGTATACTCCAAAGGGCAGATCGCTTAATCGATCGTAGAGCCCAACCAATGTGAGAAGAAAAGACCAATATTCCAATGTGGAGATCCAAAGAGAACGTGACAAACTCCACGAACGATATCTCCACGTAATAATCCAAAAACCTTGGTTACACGTTCCAAACGTGTGAAACTTGGGCTTGCGAAGCCGACGAATGCGTATTCCCGTCGAGGGACTTCCGGCGGTCCAAGTGCGTCTGTAACGCGTCCCGGCCGGGTATAATGAGCTAGAGGGGATTACTCGACCCTCTGCTTCCAAACACTCCGCGGCGTGCGGAGGCGACTGATGTACTGTGCAAAGATGCTAACGACTTCCTTGTTGTGAGTTAAACAACCAAAAATCCAAACTCTCCCTACGGTCCCCAATATGTACAAACATGGAATATGTAGAATACACGCAATATCGTGTGACTCACCAAAATCTGCATTCTTGACACTTCTTGCACACGATAGGCTTAAAAGCCTCCTTGTTTTCCACCGATCCGATCGCTGATAAGCTGATCGGCGTTCCGCTGACACAAAGGGACCAAAATTTTCGCATTCACTTCTCCACAGCCTCCCCTGAGTCTGGTCGCAGCCGCGAAACGGTAGCGACCCGATCTCACCACCAGTTGGCATCCCAGATCTTCGCAGCAGTAGTGTACTGCACCGATGGACAGATCTTCGAACCCTCCTTCGCCAAGTATTTGTCCTTATGCACCTGACCACCTTGTAGCCTCTCTTGACGTTCGTTGCTTCAGGTGCCTTATGCTCCCAATCGCCACATGTTAATTCGCCTCTCATATCGGCCCGATCTGACATCCCTCGCAAACATTCGGATTCTGACACCGGATGGGCATCAGATCGGGGTCGACCAGCTTCGGTCAGGGAACTTCAGTCGCAGTTGTCCACAAAGGATACATCATTCTTGCAACTGCGGAAGGAAGTGGATACTTTGATCCCCGTGTCCTCGAAGTTGCAGGAGGTGATCGCTGAGAACGCGCATCTCCGGGCCCAGATCGACCAACAAACAACGCGAGGTAAGTTGATCGGTCGCTATCTTTATCTTGGATATGCTCTACCCTTCCTTCGCGTGTAGATCGGCTGCCAACCGACATCTCCAAAGCGTTTGACGCCCTACTCGTGGCTGATCGGCAGTCCCATGACCACTGTGATCAGCTCCGACCGATCTTGGACGGGCTGATCGGCGCACGACATGATCTGTCTCGTTTGGAGGCCTACAGGTCACACCTCCGGGAATAGCTTGCGCTGGTTAACCGGCAGAGGTTAGAGGATCAGTCCGATCGGACTTTACTCCGCACCCAACAGGTTGACCTGGAGAGGCATATATGCGAGTTGCAGGTCGTGGTCAAGGACCAGATCGAGAAGGTCGAGTCCTTCCAGAGCCGATCGGACGCCTGGACCCAGGATTCAAACCGTCGTTGGGCGACCGTAGATCGGTGCCACCAACGGTTGACTGACTTGCTGTATCTGCGTTAGGCTGCAGGCTCTAGCGTTGACCGATCTGCACCGGCCGCTCTGATAGATCTGCACCAAGATCGGAAGCGACACCATTCATTGGCCAAAAGTCGATATTCCAAAATTCCAAAAGTTTCCAAGAAGCGTAAAGACGCGTCGAAGGGCTCAAGGGCGCGGGGAGTAGCGCGCGACTCCGAACTCGAGGAGAAGCGAGCGGTGCCTCAAAAGAAAGCCAAGACGCAGGCGCATCTTCCAAGACCAAGATCGGACGCAGCCGACACATCCATTATCGTCAAATCGCATGCGCCCTTACGCCCCCGCGCTGATCACACCAATCATATGGAGATCTCCTCCGGAGAGGACTCGGGGAACGAATCGGGAGATTCTGAGTTTTTTTTCACTGCTCTGTCCAAGTCCCGATCCGATCAACGCCGAGGTCCTGTTCCAGCGAAGCCTGTATCGGCGGATGATCAGGTGATCAGTTTCCAGGGTGATGGTGTTGCACGAACGTGAGTGTTAGCGGAATCGGCGACTTCCTTCCAGCCCGGCACATCTGGTCTGCGCCACCACGCCCGATTGAAAGGGATGTCGATCGGAGATCGATCTCTTCTGTCGTTGACTTTAGATGCCACTTTGCCATGGTCACCGGGGCAAATCGGTAGCTTGCACCAATCAGACCTGACCAAGCAAGATCTGGCCCGGTCGATGTCCCGACCAGATTTCTGGCTCTTCCCTCCAGCTTTGAAAACCACTGACCCGTCTGCGTGTCAGGCGGATCTAGTCACAGTACCGCAAATTGCCCGTCTGTATGCAGATCGACCATGGGCAGTGCTACTCAGCCCCAAGTTGGACTCCATGTTCGTGTCGACTCCTTGGGTCGATTCGCTTCTAAGTCGACTTCGGGCTTTTAATACAGCCCACTGCCAGGAGATCTGGGAGTCCACCCACTATCTCATCCTTCCAGCCGGTAGGGCTCTACGTGACCAAGACATGATCCTGTTTCGGAAGCGCCGGAAACAGCGCCGGAAACAGCGCCGGAGCCGGGCGGGCGAGGCCTGGATGACCCTATACCAGTTTATTCTGGAAAGGATGCTGACTTGCGAGTGCAACATCGATATCTTTCTGTATCCGGTGTTTCTTCATATGGCCAAGCGTCGCGTTGAGATCCACGTGGCGTTGACTGAGGACGGCATCTGGTATCCCGGTCTTCATTGTGACAAGCCGAACCTAGACCTGAAAAACGCATTGATCCAGAACGATCGGAAGGAGCCCTGGCGCAATCAGCATCAGGAACAGATCGAAGACCATCCGACATTAACTATCGGTCGTCTGTGGGGTGATTGCGAATTTTGATGCGGCAGATAGCTGACCAGATAATCCATAATACATGTCATCATTCTTTCAAAATTCCTGATCACCTGATCACTTGACCAAATTTAATCACTTTCTCCAAAGTTGAACCAAAAGTTATCACACACAATTTCCATTCGCATCGCGAAAATTATCACCACGTTCGTCACTCCACTACTCCAGTTCATCACAGTTCATCACGCTAATTCACAATAATTCAGACCTTACACATATTCACACCGATCGATACACTGACCGGTGCTACTGTGTGTCTTGATCTTCATCTTCATGAGTCTGCATCACTGCAAAGCGATTCCGACTGACTCGTTCTCGCTCGAACTCTCGTAGCAGTTCTCCACAATTTAGATCGAGTTCGTCGATCCAAGTTGCTTCGTCATGCTACTTCCAGAGGACCAGATATTCTCGGTGGGTGCGACCGAAACGTGTCTTCTTGACCGATCGGACATCTAGCACCTTTTCCACCTCGAATTCGTCTTCTTGCAATGGCCTTTCCCAACTGTATTCCGGCAGCAGAGCTTCGTCAAAATCGAATCACTCCGCTTCGTCCACCAGACAGGGTATTTTTGGTCGATCGGGGAACTCTCTGACCAGCCTCAGTTTGGAAACATGCACGATCGGAAAAAACTTTGTAATCCGTGCCGATCATAATCAGACGGGCAGCATGCTCACCGATCAGCTCTGCTACACGGAAAGGACCGTGCCACATATGAGCCAACTTCTTTGCATAGCCTTCCTTGACCCGATTGAGGTATAACCATACCCGCGCTTCTGGTTCAATACCATGAGGGAGGACCTGATCGTTATTCCGATCTGCTCGATCTTGCGTGGCCTGACGCAACTTTTCATTGACGACTTCTTTCGCATGCTGAAAATGCTTCTGGACCTGCATGCGCCAACGACGGGCATCGCGATCGCGGGTCCGAGTGCACCCGATCGGTATCGCCGCTTCATGTGTCGATCGAGGGTATCATCCATACGCCAGATAAAGAAACGTTTCTCCTCGTACCCTATCGGTTATATAGTTGAGTGCGAATACCAGTATCTCTGCATACTCGTCCCAGTCCCGTTGGTCCGGATCGGCCACATACATCTTGACCGCCATTGTGGTTGTCTGCACCATGCGTTCAGCCGATCCGTTCGCTTGCGGACGATATGCCATCGTCGCGCTCTGCTTCTGGCCTAGCATGTTATTGAACGATCGGAACACCTCATCCTTAAAAACGGGTTCCCGATCGTGTCTGATAACTTCGCTGGCGCCGAACCTTCTGAATACGCATTCCTCGTAACTATGGGCGATCTTCTCCGCAGATCGGGATGCACTATCCTTTGCGATCACCAGACCAGTGAACAGGTCGATCCAGATCAGCAGTCAGTGTTGCCGCGTGTCGATCTGGGCAGTGACGGTATGTGGTCCATCGCTATCACCTGGAAAGGGTAGGTAGCCTCGATATTTCCGGGCGATCGGCCCTTGATTATCGGTCTGCCCTTTCCGGTCTCGCAATCTTTGCAACAGCCCACATATTTCTGCACGCTTCGAAAAGGTCCTCTCCAGTGAAAGTGGGCCCTGATCTTGTGGTATGTCCTGCCTATGCCTTGATGTCCCCCTTCTAGACTCACATGGTAGTGATGAAGGATATCCGGCTGTAGTAACTCAGGGATCACCAGTTTCGCTAGTCGATCTCGATCGGCACTGTCTTGATCAATGTCACGGCAGTAATACAGCAATCCATTGTCATCCACATCGTAACTGTTCGCGATCTTAGTACACTCTTTCGCCTGATCATTTGTTAACTTAGACAGTTCACCGCGCAGATAGGCCTTCAAGTTGATAATCCACTCTTCTTCGCCCTTCGCCTTGAGGATCCGTTCCGCACTTAGCTGTTGTATAACGTACTCGCTCAGCCTTTCTTTTGGGAACGATCGGCGAGACTTCTGAGTTTGCGATCTAGTCGCCGCCATCACATGTACCTGATCAGGGCTGTCCTTGGGCTTGATCAACTCCAGGAGCCTGTTTATGTTCATAAGTTCATGTAGAATGGCCTCCTCGGTAATCGTATCCCCGATCTGGTCCCTCATGGCTTGGGTCGCGATGTGCTCGGCGCTCCTGTTCCAATCCCTTTTCACGTGCAATAGCTCGTGGTTAGGATAGTCTTTCAGTGCCTTCATCACCCGATCATTCAGCAACTTCAGCCGTGGCGCCTTACAGTCGATCTCCCCGGTGATCTGCCTTATCACTAGGTTGGAGTCACCACATATGATGATCCGCACTTTCTTTTTTGATGACAGCAGATCAAGACATAAAAGGAGTCCCCGATATTCCGCCTCGTTGACCGATATGTCAAGCGTGAAATCGGCGGCGGCTGCTACTATAGACCATTGTGGTAACTTCCACAGTATGGCACTATAGGCGCCGACCTTCTTCTTCACGCTAGCCGATCCGTCAAAACTCAAGACCAGGAGTTCCTCATCCCGATCGACGATAGGTGGCGGCAGCGAGATTGACTGTAGAGGTTGCTTCCTTGGGGCAATCGCCATCAGAGCCTCATCCACTTCAGACCGAGGGGTGATACTGGCAGCCAATGTGCCCAATATCTTCTCCTCTCCCTTGGTGCACTTGAAGACCTCGAGGGACCACTGCGACAAGATCGCTGACCATCTGCCGAGCCGAACGTCCACCCCATTGGCTGATAACAGCCAGGCCAATGTCGACTTTCTCGAAAGAACCTTTACAGATCGGCCGACCAGTAGGTTGTAGCACACATCCAAGATCTGTAGTAAAGCCAGAACTTCTTTTTCGAAGATCCCATAGTTGAACTCGTTCGGCTTTAACGTCCGGCTCGTAAAAGTGACCGGGTGGTACACACCATCATGTTCTTGCACTAGAGTGTCAGAAATGCCCACTTACTAGCGTAGACAATGACGGTCGGCATTTTTACCGGATCGAAGTGTCTGAGAATCGGTGCCGTCGACATCTTGGCCTTCAGCATACCGAAAGCAACCTTTGCACGCTTCATGTGATCATCTGCCTCCACCTGCGGAAGATGTAAGGGCAGATCAGAGTCGCATCCCTCCCGTAAAGTTTCCCGATCTCCTTCGCGCAACATATGGTAGTCGACTTCCCGGAGATCGTACAGCACGGCCGCGTAGATCGCGAAGTCTTCAATGAAGCGGCTGTAGTAATTCAGGCTCCCTAAGAAGGACTGCATTGCCTTCAGTGATGTGGGAAACGGGAGGTTGCTCAGTGACTCCAGATCCTTGGGATTGGCCTCCAGACCACTGATCGACACCATTTGACCCCAATAGGCGACCTTGGACATGCCCCAATAACTTTTCACAGCACTGATCGACAGGTTCCAGCGATCGCATGTCTCCAACAAACGTTCGACCTTTTCGCACAGATCGCTCCATGACGAGGCAGGGATCAGAATGTCGTCGATATACGATCGCCTTCCCAGAACGGACGGTCTCCTCTCCCGGTCAGGTTCACCCTCTGTAAGTACATCATAATTTTTGGTGAGGTCCTGATCGGTGCTGATCTTGAAATGTCAATACAGTGCGTTGTCGATCAGCCTCTGGTAGATCTGGGGCGCGTTCTTCAACCCGAACGGCATACGGTTCCACTCGAACAGACCGAACGGCGTAACAAATGCGGGGATCTCGCGAGCCCGATAGGTCATCGAAACCACCCAAAATCCACTTGCCATATCCAGTGAGCAATACCATAGGGTCTTGTCGAGATCTTCTAGCAGATCGCTGACCATCAGCATCGGGTACACTATACGCTTGGTCAACCAATTTACCAACCGATAATCGATGCACAACCTGATGTCGACGCCGTTCTTCTTGATCACAATCACGATCGGTGAGGACCACGGCGAGGTCGACGGCTTAATAATCTTGGTAGCCAACAATCCTTTAATAAGATCGGACAGTTTTTCGCGATACTGTGGCGCCACACGTCGGCATAGCTGGGCGATCGGCTTGGCATCACCCACGTCGATGTCACAGATCGCTCCGCGAGCAGCAGGGGGTAAGGCGTTGCCTTTCCCGATCAGCAGATGTTTCTTTTTTCCATATGATCTTCTTTAGCTGATCTATCTGATCGGGATTGTTGACATCACGATCACCCACTTGCAGATCGTCCAAGGTGACTTCGGGCGGATCAGCATACACTTCAGGGAGGACTGCCATCTGGCTCTCCAGATCCTGAATATATTGATCCCCGCCCTCATGGATACAAACTTGATCGTCTTCCGGGACAATATCACCCAAACCGTCCTGATCGGTTTAAGACTGCTGTTCCCTATCGGCGGGCTGCATTTCAACGACATCGATCTGCTTAGTCGCGCCATCGTGGTCCGCCCCAGCAATGCCATGTTTCCCTTTTTCTATTCCCGGCTCCGCCTTCGCCTGTTCTTGTGTCGCCACCACGTTGACAAACCTTGGCTCATCTGCTTGATGGTCACCGTGTCCGGCGACTGCGGTGCCTTTATTCGAACTAACATCTTCTTTGGGGTTACATAGCTGGGTCGTTCCGCCATAGGTGAGGTATCTTCTTCCACCGATCCATCATCGCTGATCAGATCGATGGTCGCTTGGTATGCCAAGTTCTGCCACTCGACATACCGTCTCGATCGGATCGAGACGAACCCGATCTTTCTTGGCACTTTCTCTTCCGCCAGCCACATACCAACAATCGTGTTGTTGTCGAGCGTAAGCGGCTTGTCACCGATATTAGTGACTCGAACAAAATCATATCGGCCGGCGCTCTTCACAAAAGTCGACACCCACCGATCGCCCCTGGTCACCCATAACTTCCTTGAACGAAAACCTTTGTCGACCGGGGTATCATTGGATTGGCCGACTGGAATGGTGACATCTTGGTCCCACCTGACCAGATCGGTGTGCGATCCGTATAGGGGCCGCCGACCAGCTAACTGGATCTGGACCTCATCCGGGAGTGTAAGCACTCCCATGAGACAGATCTAGGCGAATACCCGCCGGCACCATTAAATCCATGCCTAACAGGGCATCCTGACCGGCCAGCTTGCCGACCCAAGAGCTGAAGAAGTAGACCAACTAACCCGATAGGGTGATCTTCACGCGCGTCCTTCCTTCGGTCATGTAAGATTTTTCACCGATTCCGAAGCATTCTTGTCTCTGGGTGTCGTCTATACGATATCCGACCTTACGAGCAAAGGCGGAGTCGATAATCAATACTTCGGCCACAGAGTCGAACAACATCGTTGCCTTCTGGTTGTTAATCTTGCCACAGGCTTTCGCCTGCTTGAACCATTTGTCGGGCGCATGATACTTCCAGTATCCGCGAGATTCCCCATGCAGCAGATCCAGCTGCATGACCACCTTCGATCGGGAATATTAATCGGTCGTGAGATTGTAGACCGGATGATCCCAATCGACGCAATTGAGAATAGAACATGTATTGTAGGTTTTATTCTCCTTGCCGACATATGCATAGATGCCAAACGTAGATCGCTCGGCTCGATCCAGATTCCAACCTGGCGAGCGTTCTAGTTTAACATCCTCTCAACGTCAGGTGGAAGCATCCCCGCGTGCTTACCCGGAACATACAACTTGCGCATCAGATTGAAGAACTCTTCGATCTTGCACTGGCCGGGCTCGTGGATCTCTCCACATGACTTGCACACGAAGAGGCAGTGATCGGTAGGGTGACCGCGTCTTTCGCACTTCTTGCATATCAGCTTCTTCCAGCAGCCCCGATCATCGTGATTGTTTGACCCGCAGTGAGAACACTTCTTGCGAGTTCGGTCCGGGTCAGACTTGTTCCCGCTCCTGTCCTTCCGATCTGCCTGGTTAGGCATCGATCGGGCTCTTGGGGCGGATTCCGTAATGCAAACGTGGCGGCACTGGTTTTCATCCGACTCCTGGATGGACAGGCCGCTTCTTTACTCTTCCGACCAAGTTCTGTCTTCCGTCACAATTGCTTTGACAGCACGGGCCGATCTAGTAAAGGGAATCTTCACGGGGTCGGCCTGGGTCTTGGATCAATATCGACCCGATCCAACGGCGACCTTCGCCCTCATACTGCGCGAGTTTTGCAGCGTCCGCAGCGTTTGTTTCACTTCCGTAACATCCTTTAGGCGCATCAGAGTAAGCTGATCTGCCAGCTCTTGGTCATCCAGGGACTAATGTAGTGACCCACATGCTCCATAGCGGCACCGGTCGGCGGGTTGCTTTCCTTGATCACTATCCAGGCGCGAATTGCAGCCATGTTCAAACGTTGCAAGTACTCAATAGGCGTCTCGTCGCCCCGCTTCTGCATTTGATGGTATTTGCGGGAGGTAGGGAATCCGGAGTTGCAGTACTACCCCTCAAATTCTGAACATAGCAGACCCCAGTCAGATCGGACATCCCGACTCAACTGTTGGATCCAGTTCGCAGCCGGTCCTTTCAGCAGATCTCTGAAGATCAAACACTGTTCCTTTTTTGGTGTATGATCCCGCAAGAAAGCAGACTTGACCCGACAAAACAACGATCTGGCTTGCTCCTCTTCGGAGTCCTCGCCAGTTAAATCCTTGAGATCAGTGTTCGCAGCCATGCGAGTGCGTGGGATCGCAGTAGATCCAAAATCAAAGGCGGTTGTAGAGGTTATGTGATCCCTGCGCGTTCTGCCCACACCTGCACCGTCTGACCCATAGTAGTCATCCGGATCGCCGATCGAATCCATGTCGAAATCGCTGTTTTTGCTTGATCGGCGCGGTCGGGTTGGCTGCGGCTTGTGTCTTCCTCTGCCAACTGGTCTTCCACCTTGGGTATCCTTATCTGTTGATTTCACTGAATCCATATCAACATCCCGGCAAGTATTGAAATTTTGCCGGGAAGATTGGTCCTGAGCATGCGGGAGCGGAGGCGATCGGCATCGGTCTCTCATGAAACGCTTCATCATTGCCTCAAACTAGCTTGGACGTTAGCTTGGGTGTATCCGGTGCGTATACGCACGGTGCGGCTAGCGCACAGAGGAAGAATTTCCTTTAAGCGGCGTTCGCCGCTACTTAGCCGATACGCCCTTAGAAAGGGCTTATTAGGAGAGAGCTCTCCTACTCGGGGCCAAGATTATCGGTTTGGTTTACTATTAGCTTTCGCTAATGCCTTAAAGCAAGGCTCCCTTACTAAGGGTATAGCTAAAAAGAGGGCTCCCTTTACGCTACTGCACTCCCTACACGCGCGACCGGTCGAGGTCGTGCGTCTGTAGTCGGTTGATTGAAATGTAATTGAATGTATATTTAATATGTAATTAGCCTAATTAATTTAAACTAATGTAAACTATATGTAATACTAAGTAGAACTTACCAAATTCGTACCTAGCTAAAATGTAGTGTACACCACCTGTGTACCAACACGTGGCTGGCTGCCACGCCACCCCCAAGGGATCCTGCTCTGATTGGTTAAAATAACCAATGGTTCAAAACCTTTCGAACCTGTCAATACTGACCCCAACCGTAGTGTACTCACGTACACCACCTACTAAATGTGACTCGACTGTAACCCTGTTACATCCTCCCCCATCAAGACTATTGTTTACGCAATAAACAAACTTTTGTTGGAGAGCTCCAACTGCCAGAACCTCTCGCTGACCATGAGCACCATTAGTGGTGCTATGGAAGGAAACTATTCCGATAACTCGGAAGTGGATGCCCTTCGGGATATCTCCCCAACGGATGACCACTCCGACAGCGCCGAACGGCGGTGTCGGTCATCTAATACATTCCCAACACGTGGGGAAAACGCGCTAATTCGTGCGCCACCATTACCAACTAGGAATGATGCATCCGGGTCGCCGAAGGCGACCATCACCAATGAACCAGCCTCCGTTTATAAGTCCCGACGTGCCGTACTGGCACGGAAGGGACCTCGTGACCCTCAAAAGAGGGCTAAGAACGCGGTCAAGAGGGTTTAGCCTCCTATACCCCTAGTCCAGCGGCTATACCGCCGCGTGAAATTGAGCGCCGGAAACAACTCCGGGCCAAAATGCTAACGCCTAAGCAGATTACTGCCAAGTCCTACCGGACGCGCCTCGGGAAACAGGCACGCGATGCCCTCGTGGATATCCTCCACGAGGTTCCCTTTGTTCTATTACGGACTAAAGCGTTGAGGACGCAGAACAGGCATTCCGCGCTTGGGCGTTAGGGTAGAAGCGCCTACCTAACTTTGATGCGCTGTACAACAGCATTTCCGAACCCGACGTTCGGGTAGAGAGGGCGTTACGCTTGGCCTATGCCCAGGACAAAGCGCAAGGGCAATTAACTGCCTCTTACTACACGCGCCCTGCTCTCGATGTGGTGCCGGAGAGCAATGCAAACTCTGCATCTGCCTCCGGCAAACTCCCAGCTACTGTGAGTGAAGGGGATTCTTCGGCCCCTTTGGTCGTTGACTCTCAGCGGGATTCTCCCGCTCGAAAGCGTCAACGACGTCACGGCAATCTGCCGCAGGGGAGTCTCGGACTCCCAAGAGCTCTGGGAATGTGGATAATTTTTCCACTTCACCAGGTACTGGGTCTCACCCCGGTGGTGGCGTCGTGCCATCAGGCGTTACACATGGTAATGTGGAGTACCCTTCGTATAGAGGACTGGAGAAGAGGGTCGCGCTATTGCGACGTGAGTTCCACGAGCGCTGTGATTGACACAGCCGTCGCATCCAAGATGACCAGGAGGGACTCCGCAACGAGGGGAGTGCGAATAAACGCATCGAGGGGCGGCTTGACTCCCTCGAGTCTCTCGTTGCGGAGCTTCAGGGTCGTATTTAGACCCTGTCGGAGATGTTCCGACCTGTCGTTCCTTTCGTCTACCCGACTTCCCATCCTCCTCCAAGAGGGGACCCTCCTCCGGGTTCTGGTATGGCTTAAGCATACCCACATAGAAGGTTGGATGCGTACGCATCGCCTTCGGGATGTCCAAGGTATACGACAAACCCTTTCGGGCTATCACCTTAAAAGGTCCCACAAACCTGGGGTGCAGTTTATTCCGCAACACGTTGGAAACTGCATGTGTAGGAAGATTTTTAGCGTTTAATAAAACACTTTTTCCTACTTTGTATACCTGTTCGTTACGCCGCCCCTTGCGGTCAGCTTTCTCCTTCTGCTTGTCTTGGCTTTCCGCCATGGCATAGCAAACGTGTCGTAAGACACTAAGGCGCGTTGATAAGAACTTATCGATGTGCTATCGCACAGATACAGGGCTGACATCAGGGAGTCCTCCCTCCTCAATCCCTGGGCCACACACACGTGGTGTCAACGGAACCCTCGGATTCACTAATCCGTTCACGTAAAACGGGGTAAGCCCCGTAGATGCATGGACATAATTGTTTATAGAAAATTCGGCCATTGGAAGCATCTCACTCCAACTCTGTGGAGAATCCGGACATAAACTCCGGAGAATATCCTCAACAACGCGTTTAACGCGTTACGTCTGACCGTCCGTCTGCGGATGATCCGCAGTGGACATGAGGAGCTTGGTGTCCAGCACCTTAAACAACGCTCCCCAAAACTGTCCCGTAAAACGGGGACCCCGATCCGATACAACGGAATCGGGTAGACCATGCTGTCGAAAGACACGGTCTAGGAACACTTTTGCTGTTCCTTGTCCATCGATGGACTCTGGCACCGCCGCCAGGTGAGCCATCTTGCTCAAACGGTCTACAAAGACCAAAATGACGGTGTTCCCGGCCTTATCCTTCGGAAAACCGAAGCTAAAATCCATACTAATGGATTTCCAACACTCCGTTGGAACCGACAAGCTCACCAAAGGCGCAGCTGAACTTGCAGAGGGTTTAACCCTCTGACACGTCTCACAGAAGCGTATATACGCACTGACCCACTTATACATGTTGGGCCACCAATACAAAGCTCTTAGAGCGCTGTAGGTATTATCCCGACCTAAATGACCCCCGGTAGGGGCGTCATGTGCCTCAAAACGGACTCTATACTTCAGTTCCTCATCATGAGGAACAACCACCCACGGAGTGTCCTCCGCGCTCGTACTATAATATAGCAAACCGTCACAGTACCTGTAACTGTGTAAACGAGCTTTAGCTCGACTTGACAGGGTTGGATCAGACGAGCCAAGTCCCTTTCCACCCAACCGCTGATAAGCGCCGTACACTGTGGGTCTTTCTCATACGCCTGGAGTATGAGATCCACCACAGATGAGGTGAAGAATGTCGCGTGAGCGAGCTAGTAATCGGGACGACGCGACAACGCGTCTGCAAGAACGTTCTGCTTGCCAGGTTTATACTTAACCTCAAAGTTGTACTCCGCAAATAAGGAGAGCCAACGGGCCATCCGTTCCGAAAGATGAGGCGACTTTGTCGCTGTCCGTAAGGACGCGTGGTCAGTATAAACCACTAACGGCTTAGAGCCGAGTAGGTGAACCCTAAATTTGACAAGAGCATACTTCATTGCAAGTAGCTCCTTGTCATTAACGGGATAGTTCCGTTCCGCAGCTTTAAGCTGCCTCGACTCAAACGCAATCACGCGTTCCCTTCCTGAATTGTCTGCTTGTAACAAAGAACATCCGATTGCGAAATCGGAGGCGTCGCAGACGACACTAAATGGTTTCCCAGAATCTGGGAGAGCAAGAACGGGAGCTTTCAACAAGATCCCCCTTACCGCTTCAAAAGCGTTTTGGTGTTTTGTGTCCCAGCACCAATCAACATCCTTCTTAAGAAGGTCGGTTAATGGCTTCGCCATTTCAGCGTAGTTCTCGCTGTACTTATGGAGATAATTGGTTAACGCAAGCCACTTCCGTAAATCTCTAAGATTTACAGGCGAAGGCCACTCCACAATGGCTTTCACCTTCGCGGGATACGCCCGCACTCCATCCTTACCGATGAAGCATCCGAGGAAAGGAATTTCCTCAGCACCAAAAATACATTTGGATGCGTTAGCATATAACGTATGCTCTCGCATACATTCGAGCACCGCTCAAAGATGTATTAGGTGATTCTGAACATCAGACGAGTCGCCTTCCGTGCGACTTTGAACGATTATATCGTCGAAGTACGTCTGAGCATACTTTCTATGAGGGCGGAAGAGTTGTGTCACCAAGCGATTAAAAGTCGCTGGTGCATTTGAAAGCCCTGTGGCATAACAAGCCACTTTCACAGCATGGAACTAGGCGTGATGACCGCTGTAAGCGGAATATCGGATGCTCGCATGAGTACCTGATAGTACCCGTCCACTAGATCTAAGGCGCTGAAAACAATAGAGCCTGCCATATTTGCTCTGGAGGACATCCTTCCGAGGAATTGGAGTTTGCATTGGTACAGTATCTGCATTCAGCTTGTTGTACGCATGCACAATGCGCCACTTACCGTTCGGTTTACGAACACAAAAAGTGGGAGAAGAATGGGGAGACTTGCTCTCCCGTAACATCCCTGCCTCTTTTTTCCCCTTGAAGAATGTGTCGATGACGTCGCATTGCTCCTTGGGGAGAGTCCACTGCCTAGTGACGCAGTATTTTGTTCCAGGAATCAAATCAATTTTATGTCGGACTCCCGATCCGGTGGTAACCCCATCGGCGGGTTGTCACTAATGACATCTCCAAATTCCTTTAGTAAGGAATGGTAAGGGTCCTCAGGATCCGCAAGGATCTTGAGACCGCTTCGGGTATTCAATAAATGTTTGGTTTGCACCAAAACTGACTCGTCCATCGTGGATGAGGGGTTCAACTCATCTACCGGACGTAATACGACAACCTCGTCGATTTTATCTGCTTTCAAAGAAGTTTCAAACTCGTTGAAGGACATCTCCTCCAACGACAACAGTTCGCCTACCCAAAGCAACCGTTCAAGGATTACGCCTTATGTGACAACACCTGTAACACTATTCAGCATCCTATAGGACTGCTGAATACTGGCCTCGGGACTCATCCCGGGGCTCAGATGGGGGGATTCAATTGCCCCATCTATTGGAAGCGCCTCGCGCCTATCCACAGAGGTCTCTACCTCTACCACCGGTGACTCGCCGGTCTCACCTATAACGGCGTAATCGGAATTATTTCCGACGTGCGAAAGAGACGAACTTCGGGTCTCTTCGCTTGGAAGCGCCTCGCGCTTAACCACAGGGGTCTCTACCCCTACCACGGGAGTCGCCTCAGAGGAATCCACCTCTACCAATGGCGACTCACCAGTCTCGCCTATAACGGCGTGGTCGGCATCATTTCCGACGTGCAAAAGAGACGAACTACGGGTCTCTTCTCTTGGAAGCGCCTCACGCTTAACCACATGGGTCTCTACACCTACCACTGGAGTAGCCTCAGAGGAATCCACCTCTGCCACTGGCAACTCACCAGTCTCACCGTTAACGGCGTGGGTATTAACCGCCGAATCCCCCTCGTTAAGGAACTCTTCCTTAACGTCATTGGTAATGATCATTTCATACATCCCAATCTCTGATATTTCACGCCAGAATCGCTTTTGCGATCGAGCAAAGGTGGGTTCATGACTCGCCAATGCTTCACCCGACCGCGGTTGCGTTGAGCCAAGGGACTTAGACTTCCTGTCTATCCATGGCTCGTGGCGTTCCAGACACTTCATGCCCAGAATGAGGTCATACCTCGAGTCCAAATCCAGGACTAGGCAACGTTCTAAGCTGTCGAAGTCTGCAAACTTCAGCTTATGGTCAATCGAGACCTTGGGTACAGAAACCTGTACGCCCGTTGCAAGACGGACCGTGGCAACGTCACGAGAACGTGCCTCTAGGGCCTCGGAATACAGCCGACTCTTCTCCACAGAAAACTCGGTTCTAGAAAGCACCGTTTCCCTCGGAGCTTTGTGCTGTCGTCCCCTACCCTGGGGCTTAACAGCACTGAGGGATCCCCCAGTAGGGCGCCCCGCACCTACTGGGAGCCGTCGTTTCCCGACGGCTTGGGCAAGGGATTTTTCCCAGCCCTTGGCCCCTTGTATCGAGTGTCTCGCTGAGGATTTTTCGGACATCTGTTCCGCAGATGATCCGTGATTCCACACAGGAAGCATCTCAGCGGCCCATGCCGATTCAGCATTGCGAGGGGCTCCGCTTCGAAGCCCTGCGGAAAGGAGTAAGAGTGACTCTTAGCGGGAGGCTTCTCCTCCGCTTCGACCTGACTCAGGTCTATGGGTTCGGGACCCACCTTAGAGGAACGAAAGTTCCTCTCGGCGTTAAACACCATCTTAAACGCCTCCCCCAGGGATTGGTGACGGCATGGGAACAGTTCCGAACGTGATGGCCCTTCTTTCAGGCCTCCCATGAATACGGGGATAGACACATCATCCGAATACGCTTTCGCTTACATCCCTGCCAACAGGGTCTTCAGTTCTTGGACATATGTCTCCAAGTCCCTAGTGCCCTGAAGGCACCTCAATAACGCCAGCTGATTCTGGAAAACCAGATCAGGCGTGGCGTACATGTCCATAATCTTTTGATTAAGGACTTCCCAGGTTGGGAACACGCTCGTGACCGAATCCGGACACGTAAACGCCCATGTACGGGCTTTGCCCGTAAGATGGGTAATGCAAGTCCCACTTGCAAGTGATCAGCGATCACATTCGCTGTGGCGAAGGCCGTTTCGACCTCTCGCAGACACACGTAAATGTTGTCACCCTTCTCCCCGGTGAACTCCTTTATCTTAAATGATAATGGGGGACGCACGCCCGTGGAACGACTTCCACCTAATCTCGCCTCATGGGCGATGAGGGCATTGACCCTTGCCTTTACGGCCTCAAGGCCATGCTCCACTAGGAGCTGCATACCCTCGTCACCCAGTAAGGATAACAGCCTGTTAAAGGCTTCCTGCTGGACGAGGGTTAACCTTTCCCAATCGTCCTGATCCATCCCTTGCAGAGGATGCCTTAGCCTACCAACACAGGTGTTGGATTGACTACAAGTGCTACCAGATGTAGCCGGTGCGTATACGCACGGTGCGGCTAGCGCACAGAGGAATACTTTCTTTTAAGCGGCGTTCGCCGCTACTTAGCCGATACGACCTTATAAAGGGCTTAGTAGGAGAGAGCTCTCCTACTCAGGGCCATGATTCCCGGTTTGGTTTACTATTAGCTTTCGCTAATGCCTTAACGCAAGGCTCCCTTACTAAGGGTGTAGCTAAAGGGAGGGCCCCCTTTACGCTACTGCACTCACTACACGCGCGACCGGTCGAGGTCGAGCGTCTGTAGTCGGTTGAGTGAAATGTAAACTGAATATATATGTAATATATAATTAGCCTAAATTAATTTAAGCTAATGTAAACTATATGTAATACTAAGTAGAACTTACCAAATTCGTACCTAGCTAAAATGTAGTGTACACCACCTGTGTACCAACACGTGGCCGGCTGCCACGCCACCCCCAAGGGCTCCTGTCCTGATTGGTTAAAATAACCAATGGTTCAAAACCTTTCGAGCCGGTCAATACTGACCCCAACCGTAGTGTACTCACGTACACCACCTACTAAATGTGACTCGAATGTAACCCTGTTACATTGGGTCATGGGCAACGTGGTGGCATCCTCCTTTGGAGGTACTGAAATCTGTGGGGGCTCCCGGGGACCCGACCGGCATGCAGCCCCACGCTACCGCACGTCCTTTTTATGCTCCCATGGGGGTATGATCCACCCCCACGGTCATCCGCTCAACACCGACCTCCAACTCCAATGAGCTATTAGAGGAAGGTGGAGACTGATACAGCGATTTATCATCGGAACACACATCATTCGTGTGCTGCCGTGGCCTCAGCGACCTTCAATGCCACGATGGGAGTTGGGCGGCGAACCGACCCCACCAACGGCACCAAATGATCATGGAGGGTCGACATCGACAACTCCAGCTTCCAAGTAAACAGAGCAAACAGTTTATGTACGTTGGCGAGGTTTTGCACTTTTATGCCGACCTCAGCCAATCACCAATAGCAACGGCCGATCGCTTTGGATCGTCTGGGTGGTGGGTCTGAGAAGGCGATCGGGGATCTGTAGGTTTAAGATCTGCATGACCTTGTCTTCACGAATAAATCGCTTTAACTCGTGGATGTAATACATTCTGGTCAGGTCTTCATCCTTGGTAACCCCATCCCCGACCTGCGACTTTTCTTCCAAGTCGTCTTCATCGGGTGGAATTCCGAGCCTCTGCTTGGGAACCTTGGGAAAGTGGGTCTGATCGTTCCGATCAGCCTCCAAGTCGTTTTCATTTTTTATTTTTCCATCAAATCGTTCATTCAAATGCATAGGATCAGGACTTTTGTGCTGATACTTTCCGAAACTATAGCAAGACTTGCTATAGTCTCGATCGGCTCGGTGGGAGCCTTATGGGGAGTTAAAAACTTATTAATCCCGATCTGGTCCTCCACCCGGCCAGATCGGACATCGCCATCCTTATCGACAACGAGAACATAAGGCGATAGCCATTCCTTATGTCCTCTCCAGAACGATTCCACATTTAATTCGTTATAATCAATTCTTGACGAGATATCATCTCGGTGATATGCGTGATCACCAAGTGATCCGGGCACCGCACCATTGTGGTGGAGTCAAGTTCAAAATCGAACACCGAAGTGTCGAGAACCTGACCACCATCGTGCCCATACGTCCAACTGACGGGGGGGGGGTACCCCGCAAACCTTCGCCTACGATCCGATCTGATCGTCCGCTGCTAGCAGACGACCGATCATCAGCATAGGACGCCTGGTCCGATTTTCGCGTCTCCATCTCACCTTGTGTACCCGATGGAATGGGCTGGTTACACACTTGGTGGATCGTCTCTGTAAATCGATTTGGGTCTTAAATGCGAGACCGTGCTGGATGGTGTACCCTGGGCGGAACTCTTCACCCTGGGTACGGGAAAACCGGTTATACTTAAAGTAAATATACTCCAAAGGGCAGATCGCTTAATCGATCGTAGAGCCCAACCAATGTGAGAAGAAAAGACCAATATTCCAATGTGGAGATCCAAAGAGAACGTGACAAACTCCACGAACGATATCTCCACGTAATAATCCAAAAACCTTGGTTACACGTTCCAAACGTGTGTAACTTGGGCTTGCGAAGCCGACCAATGCGTATTCCCGTCGAGGGACTTCCGGCGGTCCAAGTGCGTCTGTAACGCGTCCCGGCCGGGTATAATGAGCTAGAGAGGATTACTCGACCCTCTGCTCCCAAAAACTCCACGGCGTGCGGAGGCGACTGATGTACTGTGCAAAGATGCGAACGACTTCCTTGTTGTGAGTTAAACAACCAAAAATCCAAACTCTCCCTACGGTCCCCAATATGTACAAACATGAAATATGTAGAATACACGCAATATCGTGTGACTCACCAAAATCTGCGTTCTTGACACTTCTTGCACACGATAGGCTTAAAAGCCTCCTTGTTTTCCACCAATAAGATCGCTGATAAGCTGATCGTCGTTCCGCTGACACAAAGTGACCAAAATTTTCGCATTCACTTCTCCACAATATCGCTCAATGCTACTGCAAATTCTTGAATAAGTGCAATATCGACTTTGACGCAGTCCTATATAAAATTCAAGGCAAACATCGGCAAGAGGACAAGATTTTGATGGACATGTGACAAAAATACAAACAAGATGGTTTCAAGCACCGTCCCGACAACCAAATATTTGTACGTTAAGTAATACATAAGAGAAAGATACGCCTCGACTTTTTGATCAAATTGTGATGCATACTGATCAACACTACAGTCAAGAACTTGCTATACAATTGTGACTCTGTTTGAGATGGACGAGAACTTACGATACATGAGCATTGACGTTTCTGAACTATTTCAAAAGTGATCATTCTTTTACGAGCAAAATCAATCGATTGGTATTCATTCTTCAGACCTTCGCATACAACTCACATTTATGTATTTGAATAGGTAGCGTTGCAGAATTATATATTCTTATAATCCCATTTGTAGTTCATTAAAAGTCATAGTTTTATCTTCATAAGTCAAATTGAAAATAGTTACAGCAATATTAAAGATTGTCTAATATAAAGTTTAGTGCTGAAACAAATTCATCTTTCTATCTATATAATAACAAAATTCATGTTGATGATCCCGTTCTAAGTGAACATCTCGATCTATGTATACAACAGAGTTCACTAACAAAACCTTTTGTGAACATACAACAACGCCTTTGCTTGGGCATCAGTTGATGCAGGAATATGACACAATTGACATTTACAGCATGGGGAGCTTGACCATCTCAACGATAGCCTTACTTTGCAATGAGAATGCGTCAAAATTTGCACATATATATATATATATATATATGACCCGCAAATACAAGTCGATGGATATGTGGGGAAGCGTATGGAAGATTTTGAGGCCAACTGTGGTGAACATGGACGAGCCCCCTGGAGCAGAAGCGACACAGTGTACAAGTACACGATGGCAAGCGACAGGTGGATGATATATCAGGTTGATTGGTCGATGGAGCACATTAGGATGGGTAGAGTTGATTGGTTGATATTAGGTAATTGGTTGATTTTAGGATATAAGCAATAATAAAGTTATCCTTTTGCGTCCGATCAGCTAGATCACCGATTGGGACGGCGTGATCACCTCGCGCCTCCCTTTCCTTGCACACGCACCTCTACACGTCCCGGGAGGGAGCACGTAGTGCACTTTTTGGCCCACCGGTAGACGTAGAGTTTTAAAGAACTCGCTCTCAACTCCGCCATCTGTGTCAGCGTCCCCACTGTGGAAAGGTTATTGGGATGGTGATCGAGACGAGTGTTATCACCTCTTCCCCTATTGGTTCGTATCTTTCCCCTAGAAGTTCGGCTGCTTTAAGCACCGCTTGGGAGCTCTTGGTGGATTTTTGTGAAATCCGTCGATCTGCACATAAAAAGTGCATATAGACCCCCTTCCTTTTAAGTTTAGGCTAGGAATACATATTATATTGTGTATTTCATTAGCGATATAGGCTTAAGAGTCTCGGCGATCAAGTGGTGAAGAATTCCGCCACGTGATCAAGTACCCCCTTCGCTGATTACCACTAGATCGACACCGTTGATCTGCGATCATTGATCTGGGATCATCAACCCGCAATCTCGCCAATTCGTAAAAGATCAACCAGATCGATATGCGATCATCGATCATCGATCAATCGATCTGCGATCATCTGCAATCTCGTCAATCAACACAAGATCAACTAGGTCGATCTGCGATCTGTGATCATCGATCTGCGATCTTCGACCCCCCGTTTATCCCCGCGACCTCGAATCTGTGGTTTTTTGCACCTGATCTACACCCGTCGATCTGCTACGAATTCACCTCGATCTGTATCGGAATTGCACGGATCTACGTCCCAGTCACCTGGAGAGCTACCCACGCCCAAACCGTCGGGTACACAAGGTGAGCAAGACATAGGCCTGTCACAGGACAACCGGAGAACCACCATCGTTAGTCGGTAGCCCGGGCGCTGTGGGAACGACTGTCCAAGCCTCAAAATTTGGCCAGCCGCTCCACCACAGATACCTTGCGCTTGCTGACCAGCTTAATCTGACAATATAGAAGAAATGCAGCAGATGCTTCAAGAGTATACGAACGGAACGGTGAAGACAATATGCCGGGACTATAGCACCAGTATCCTTACGTTTGATTTAATTGCGAGAAAAAGATGCGCGCGGCTTTCATTGACCGTTGGAGTGTTGTAGTGGCGGGAATATCCTCCTAATTCGTTTCGTTTGTACTACGGGTTACTCACATGAATGTCTTTCCGCATCTGGATTGTCGCATCATGGGGGAACATCAAGCCATAATCGAACAACACAAACCGTATATAAGCAGGTGCGGCGGCGAATGGAGGGGGATCAGGTGGTGTATCTGGAACTCCGTCTGCTTTTTCTGCAATCAAACGACCAAAGGAGGTACAACAACCCGACAGCCATCAGGTCGGAGCCAAAATGGTGGAAGGTGGTTATGACGGCAGTATCTCCGATAGCGAGTCTGTAGAACGACGACTAATGCGTAACGTCGTTTATGACGAAGCACTACATTTAATGAGGTTGCAAAATCTCGCATGATGGGAGCAGTCAATGTACGAGATTGCACACGCAGTCGTTAACAGCAAAAATAATCTCTTTTTTGTTTCAGAGTAAAGTTAGATATACTGCAATTTAAATGAAATTCCAATGAAACAATTCGTCGGTACGACGGTTACCATCCTAGTTTTACATAAAGTGCTCTCTCTGATAAGTTATGGCTCCGGTGGACGCATAACAGTATAACCTATTGGAGGTTATAACTTTTCGGATTATAGTGGCATCATACATAAGAAAAATCAATTAATTAAAGAATAAAAAAAGCGCCACAACGGAATCAAAGGGACACTACCACACCCACTCCAAACCAAAAACGTTCAGAAAAACAGAGGAAACCAGCCATAGAGCCACTTATCTTTACAATGCTGACAAGGTACTCCAGTTCTAGCACCCTGGCTAGATTTAGCACGTGTCTAGAAGTATAAGACACGTCTTCAACTGTTTTTTCCTGTTTGCTTTGAGTTCCAGGGGCAGAAGTACTTCTGCAGTGGTTAGGGACCTTATTGCCTTGTAACTACAGATTTAATGCTGCATTACGATTGGTCGGGGTGGGTGGACAGACGGAATGATTGATCGTGACGCTGTTGGAAATTGCAGATGTCCAAAGTCCGCCTTACCAACGCTCAGCGCCTCCAAATCTGCAAGCACAAGGAGCAGAACAGCAGCATGTCCCATACAGCCCTGTCCAAGTGGGCTACAACAAAGTTTGGCCTGACCAAGACGCTGTCGCAGGCGTCAATCAGCAAGATCATCATCAAGAGGGCTAGTATGGAGGAGATGGATCCAAGCAGCTAGGATGCAAAGCGTCAGCGGCTTGTCCAACATCCCGCCGTTGAAGAAGCTGTGGCCTTTTGGGTTCTGCAGTGTCAGCACCGTGGCGTCATCATCACCGGCGACCTCATTTGGGCAAAGGCCCAGCGGTTTGCTGAATGGCTGGATATTCCGGCGGAGGTGATCATCTTTTCCCACGGATGGCTCCAGAAGTTCCAGCAGCTCCATAAGCTCCGTGCCATTCGCATCCATGTCGAAAGCGGATCAGTGAATGTGGAGACCATGAACGAGGCTCTACCGAATCTGGAGAAGATCATCGTCGAATAAGCCCCTCGGGATGTCTACATCATTGATGAGACTGGTAGGTTTTGATTTGAAACTGGCGCTGGAAACAAAAGTCTGAATTCTAACTCGATCAATTTCAGGACTTTTCTACAGCATGACTCCGGACAGAACCATTGCCCAGCAGGAGATTGAATGGAAGAAGAAAGACAAAGTGAGTAAAGTTCAGCTCAAAGCAAATCATGACACTTTTTGGGAAGACTGACTTCACCTGGCATCGGTTCAGACGCGGATTACCATTGCAATCACGGCAAATGCAGATGGATCCGACAAACTTCAGCCGTTTTTTCATCGGCAAAGCCAACAAGCAACGCTGTTTCAACAAGAAGTCTGGCCAGGAACTCGGATTCCTCTACAGAAACAACACCAAGGCGTGGATGAATGGTGTGTTCTTCCAGGAATGGCTTGTCAATGTGGACAAAATGTTGAAGGTGTGTCAAAAGCTGGAAACTCAAATTTTGAGGCTGTCATTGAGCTTAACATCACTGCAGAACGCAAACAGAAGAATCCTTCTCTTGATCGACAATGCTCCATCTCACATCACGCAGGACCTGCACCTCACCAATGTCAAGGTTCAGCCGCTCCCACCGAACACCACATCCAAGATTCAGCCGATGAATGCGGGCATCATTGCGGAATTTAAACGCCGCTATCGCCGGTTCCATATGCAGAATGCAATCGAATGCGACGAGCGTGGGGAGATCGGCAACAGCTACAAATTCGACCAACTCACTGCCATGCGCTGGTTAGCATTGAATCAGTTGACAGCGACGATGACAGTGAAACTGCTGCCTGGAACGAAATTTCAGCCAGCACTATCACCAACTGCTTCAACCACACTGACCTGTTTGCAAAGGCCCCTGTCAACCAAGCTCCGGTGCCGTCGGTGAAGGTGGCGGTGAACAACAGGGTGGAGACGGTGGAGGGGATTGAGAGTGCACTGGAGCAGGATCTGGAAGCGAAACTCAAGCAGCTGCGCATTCGAAATCCGATGTCAATCTCGGAGCTCCTCAATCCTATTGAAGATGATGAGAGCGCGCAGCAGGAGCTGACGGATGAGGAGATTCTGGCGAAGGTTCAGGAGTTGGAGGAGGAAAACGACGAACGTGGGGAAGCTGGCGAAGCGGAGCCCATTGAAAACAAGTTCAGCAAGGATGAAAAACTTGCCATTCTTGGTAATGCCTGTTCTTTGCTCTATCTGTCTCAGGAAAGCCACCAGGCTGCCTATAAAGTTCTTCGCAATATTTGTTGATAATGCTCGTCTTCCATCTGGTCGTACGTACTTCGTCACAAGGTTCCAGGTACCACGTACTACTGTGTGATGTTCCAATACAATCGAATAGAGATAACAATTAGCGTAACAGTTAATAATCAAACTCCAAAAGTAATCCAATTCTCCACTGTCCTTTAGCGACTTAAGCGTAAAGACCAGCAACTCAAATCAACCAACGTAAAACAAGAGAATCCAATGCGTAACAACCACTCCTACTGCCACTGAAGTGTACTAGGTATCCACGTAAAGTAACTCCAAACAAGACGCGCACAGTTGCGCGCTTGTTAACCACTCGTTAATCCACACGTAAGTTAATAAACAAATTCAGAAGTGATTTATTAGAATTAAGTTTACACCTAAAACTAATAATATGCAAATACACAATGTTTTGTACCTAACCTAAAGTTATGTACAATACATCACCTTTTCACCTAAAAGTCGCTTGAAAGCCAAAATGGACGAGACGGACGAGACGCGAGCTTCTTCGCAAAAAGTGCGCACTTCCAACACTCCTTTTCGACTTTCCGGTGAAAACCAATTACTCCATTGCAATCGCTGCCAGTCCTAGGCCCTCCTGCGCACGTCTCAGCTTCTCAGCATTCACTGGCTTCGTGAAAACGTCAGCTAAATTTTCGTCGGTAGGCCAATAGCTTGTCTTGATCACGCCATCTTTAAACTTCGAAAGTAAGAACTTCACTCGAACATCCATGTGTTGAGTCTTGGAAGTCTTCCCATCTCCTTCCATCATCTTAATTGCTTCCTGGTTGTCGCAAGACAACTTCATCGGCAAAGCAACCTTTAATACCACTTCACTCGACATTTCCTTGAAACCTGTGAGCTCGCATAGAGCTACCGACGCCACGAAAATTTAGGCTTTCATTTTCGAAAGCGAAACACAAGACTGTCGCTTGCATATCCAGTGCACAATGCACCCTTCCACGAAAAATACACCACCACTTGTAGACTTCCGGTCCTCTTTCGAGCCGGCTAAATCCGCATCGCAATAACCTTCAATTTTAATTTCGTCATTCTTTTTCGACTTCGCATTTTCCTCTGTCTCCAAACGTAACTTCATGCTTGTCGTCCCCTTGAGGAATCGTAGGAGCCTCATCGCCGTCATCCAATCTAGTTTAGAGGGCGCATGAGCCCTGCGCGTGGCCTTGTGCACTGCATACGCAATGTATGGCCTTGAACAACGCGCGATCCACAACAAACTTCCGGTTAGATACTGGAAATTCTGGATTGTTGGTGATCCATCCTTTCCACAACTTGTTAACATGTCTTGGTCCTTCAAATTCTGATCTTCGAATTCGTCTCCGATGGGTGACTTCACCGCGTTTGCCTCCTCCATCCCATATACCTTGAGGAGGTCCTTGATCATTACTTCTTGGTCCACAAAGTAACCGCGATCTTCTTGATATTCCCACGCATCCCTAAGAATTCCGTCACTTCACCCAAATTTTTAATTTCCAGATCCTTGAACTCCTCGAAAAAAAATTCCACATGTTCTTGTTTCGTGGCCGTGACCAATAGGTCATCCACGTAAGCTCCTACCACCACAGTTTTGCCACGAACTTTGCTGAAATACAGGCATCCGTATGTGAAACTCTGTTCGTATCCTTGGTTCAGTAGCTTGGAACGCAGGAGGTGTAACAGGACTGATACTGTTACTGGCTTACACTGTATCTTGCGAGGAAGCGCGCAATACAATTAGGGCAGGATTAGTTGGTAACAACTAATCCTATATTAAAAGTAAATATATTAATATTCACTTATCTGTTAGAACGCAAAATTAAGAGTGTTTATTTAATGGGTGGTTTAGAGGCTAATAGTATAGTAACTAACTAATTAATATAATAATATCAAGTCTTTAACTAACTGTACTATTAGTTAACCTGCATGATTCGGTATTTATACCGAATCGACTTTTCCTTCTTAGATTATAATAACTTATAATCTCTTATTTAAATTTCAGACAACGCGTCTGAAATTAAACTGTGATATTCTAACTTGAATATCAATTATGTAATGGCACCCCATTACATCACCCCCACTTAAGGTGGTTGGCCAATAATAATTCGTATTTTGGCCAATCATGGGTGGCACTTGTTGGTCGGAACTTCTCATTCACCAACTGACTGACCATCGACTCGATGGTCAAAGAACACGGCGGCGCTCTAAAGAGCGCTGCTGAAAACAATGAAGGAGCTTCTTCCTCCGCCTCAGCACTGTGTGCTGAGGTGTTGAGTGACAACGGTGACGCTGCATTTGCAGCGTCAACTACGCAAAGGTTGGAAGACGTACCGTCTTCGACCACAGATGCTGCTAAGGCGGCATCTGGCAAGGAACAGGGAGATGTTGCTAATGCAACATCTCGCATGATGGCAACTTCCGAATGGCGTGTTGCCAAGAGGGCCATGTTCGGGAGTTCTGACTCCGAACAAAGTGATGGGGATACAGATGTCCCCACTAAAGGATCTAGCGAGTCGAAACTCGCTAGGTGCTCATCGCCTAACAACGATGACGACTCTGGTGTCGCTGTCAGCTATGACAGCGACAATGATTATCACAGGTGGTTGCGGGAACGCAGAGCCCCACCTGGACCAAGTACTTCTCCACGTCGGGGTAATGTAACCCCGGCGCGTGGTGTTGAAGCAGGCGGTGCTCCGCCTGCTAAAAGAGCTCGAACAGAAGCGGCGGCTTCCGCTTCTCTATCATCGTACGGAACCACATGTTCCGTACAGAGTGGGGTTTTGGACCCCTGGCTGGGCTATCGCCCCCAACAGTGGCGGTCACCGTAAACGGGACTGCCAGTATGCGTTGTTCGATATCAACGTGCTGGATGACTGTGAAGACATCCAGTCACGTCAATTCGATCGAAGTACAGACGATAGACGTCTGTACTTTATTGACCTCTTTTTCCAGGTTCGATATTATTCGAGCCGGAAAGGGTCAAGGAAGAACAGGGACGATAAAGACGCCCTGACTCAGAGTTGGAATGCTTTTTTTGACAACTACAACAAAAGCCCAGATCATTACGTGAATAAAGTTCACGTAATGCGCGAGCGCTTTTTAAAGCACTCACGAACAGGCAAAATGGAATACATCCATTTTGCTTGCATCAAAGAAGGGTTAAAGTGTGGTGTCCCTTCTCACCTCGTTTGTTCGCGGTGTACGCAGGGCGCTCCTCGTCTATCAGAGGAGGAGTTGCGGGGGTACGGTGGTTTTCCCGTACCCGCCGAAATTCAGGGTTTAATTGATACCCTGAATGCATCAACACCTACTGTTGATGCTACTTCGCATTATGAGTTTAGACTTCTTCTCAAACTCAGTAAAATGGTATGGGGCGTCAGCCCTCAGAACCTCAATCGGCTCCCAAGAGTCTAACTCTTGGGGATATCCCAGCCAGCGTACCAAGTACTCGGTACGCTGCCCCTTCTTCAAAGGCACCGAGCGCTTCGAGATCAAGCGCTCGAGGATATATCGCTTATTCCCCTGATTATCAATCAGGGGCGGCGGAGGTTGAGAATTCCCTCGCCGTTGTTGTTGCGGAGCATGGTTCTTTGCTCCGCAAGCTCGAGGAGGGTTATTCCTCCTTGAGCAGCGATATGTCTCACTGTGTGAAGACATATCGGTCTCTTCGCGAGGATGTCCGCGACATCCTCGGGGCGCACACTGCCCTCCAGCAGAAGAATGATCTTCTGTACATTGAGCTTTCCCTCTATAGGGGAGAGATTGATCGGCGCACGGCTTATCTTGAGCAGTCGAAGGCGGAGGTAACGACTCTCCGCTCTGCTCACCAACGGCTGGAGGCCGATTACAAGTCTCTCTTGGGAGACTTGGAGAAGAAAGGCATCTTCCGTGGTTCTGCGTCTCGTCGTAAGACGAAGACGAGTGATACGGCTTGAGCCGCCCAACATAGAATGTTGGGTAAAGCCGCATTTCTGTGGGAATGTCTAAGGTGTAGGCATTCCCCTGAATCTCTTGGACCTTGAAAGGTCCAATGTACTTAGGAAGCAACTTCCGTGTAAGGAAGTTGCTTATTGCATGTATAGGCAAATTAGTAGTACTTAATAGTACCAATTCGCCTTTCCGAAAGAAGTTTTTGTTATTCCTTCCTTGCTTGTCTGCATTTTGCTTCTGCTTATCCAAAGCAGAAGCAAGTGCATCGTTTATATAGCGTATTACAGCTTGGCGCTGTAATACGAATTCATCTACTGCTTTATCAGCAGTAGGTGCGTTTCCCTCATTTCCGCAGCCATTGCTGCAGACACATATTCATCGTATGCAGCTTCAGTTTCAATTGAAGCTTCTTCCGCTTCTACTGTATTTTCAGTAGAAGGGCCATCGTTTTGTTCACAAGTTGCAGTCGCAACTTGCGCATTGACTCGCTCAAAATTTTAGCGGGTCCCTCCCCCACTTAGATTTGGCGTACCGCCAAGTAAAGCTGGGCTTCGTGGATGCCTTAAGGCATTCACGTAGAACGGTGTATGCTTAGTTGAAGCATGCACCGAATTGTTAATCGCGAATTCAGTGAGTGACAGGTAGTCACTCCACTGTTCAAAGGCATGTGCGTATGATCGCAACATGTCTCCGAGAACGCGGTTAACCCATTCCGTCTGCCCATCCGTTTCCGGATGGTCCGCAGTTGACATCTTCAACTGGGTTCCCAACAATGAGAACGTTTCTTGCCAGAAACGTCCTGTAAATCTCGGATCTCGATCCGAGACAATGCCTTCCGGCATTCCGTGCAAACGGAATACCGTATCAACGAATATCCGCGCTGTTTGAGCGGCGGTTACGTTCGCTGATACTACAGTAAGATGTACCATCTTACTGAAACGGTCTACAAAGACCACTATTCCGGTATTCCGACTATTGTCGGGTGGAAGACCGAATACGAAGTCCATTGAAATGGACTTCCAACACTCTGTCGGAACCGGCAGAGATTCCAGCGCAGCCTGTGCATACTGCGCAGGCTTAACGCGCTGGCAAATCTCGCAAGCGCGTACGTTTTTCCGTACCCACTTGTACCGGTTTCGCCAGTAAAAGTCACGTGCGAGAGAAGCGTATGTCATCTCTCGACCTTGATGCCCCGAAATCGGTGCATCATGATACTCAAACATAATTTGATGTTTGAGATCGTCGTCGTTTGGAACGACGATGCGACTTTCATCTTTTTAGTCTGTTCTGTAAAGCAGCAGACCATCGTGAAGTCGATATCGATGCACGCAAGCGCGGCGGAACTCTGGGAGTTCGTCGCGCTTCTCACTTTATTGATTACTTAAGTAATCAATCAACAGACGAGTCTCCTCGTCTGTTTTGTACGCCTCGCGTACTTGTCGTATAATTGACGACGACAAAGCAGTGCAACGGATCGCGTTTGCACTGGCACCTTCGGTTACGGACGGTTTCGTCTCGTAATCGGGCCTTCGTGATAGCGCATCCGCTATCACGTTCAACTTTCCGGGTTTGTATTCAACCGTAAAGTTGTACTCAGCAAAGAATGACAGCCATCGAGCCATTCTTTGAGATATGTGTGGTGAATTCACGGCCGTGTGTAGCGACGCATGGTCCGTGTAAACCACAAACGGTCTATCTCCCAATAGATAGATCCGAAACTTAGCCAGTGCGTACTTCATGGCAAGGAGTTCCTTGTCATGCACTGGATATTTGCGCTCGGCTGGGCGCAACTGACGCGATTGATAGCAGATTACGCGATCACGATCATCGTGATCACGCTGCATCAAAGCACAGCCGATAGCGAAATCGCTCGCGTCGCAAACGACGTGGAACGGACGCTCGTTATCGGCTATATCCAAGACAGGCGCTTCAGTCAAGCTTTGCTTGACTGCATCAAAAGCATCTTGACATTGGGTATCCCAATTCCATTCGAGATCTTTCTTAAGTAATTGAGAAAGAGGTCGTATCAACCCAGCATAGTTGCACGAATACTTGTGCAAATATGTTGCCAACCCAAGGAACTTTCGAAGTTCCTTAACGTTGTTTGGCGTAGGCCATTCAACGATCACCCTGATCTTTTCTGGATCAGGACGCACCCCGTTCTTGCCCACAAAGCATCCAAGAACGGGTATCTCAGGTGCACCCAAGGTGCACTTCTTCAGATTTGCATAGAGCTTATGCTTACGCATAAGCTCTAACACTCGACGTAGATGCTCCCTATGGACATCTACATCGCTTTATCGTGTTCACCCTTACTATGGATGAACACGTCATCGAAATAACTCGGTGCGAATTCTCGCACCGGGCGTAATAGATGCGTTACGCATCTGTTAAACGTAGCAGGGGCATTTCGAAGCCCCTGCGGCATAACAAGCCACTCCCAAAGCATGCCGCTTGGGGTGCTTACCGCCGTGAGAGGGATATCCTTCTCACGCATTAGGATTTGATAAAATCCATCTCTTAGATCGAGAGCACTAAAGATGGTGCTCCCGCACATGCCATAAATGATGACATCTTTTCGCGGTGTCGGTGTCTGTGCCGGTACCGTTGCTGCGTTCAGCTTGTTGTAAGCGTGAACGATTCTCCACCCACCTGTGGACTTTTTCACACAAAAGGTGGGGGTAGAGTGCGGTGAGATAGACTCCCGCACTTGGCCTGATTTACGACGAGCTTCGAAAAACTCGTCGATCGCTTTTACCTGATCACGCGGCAGCGGCCATTGCCGCGTAACACAATACTTCGTGCCTGGCACGAGGTCAATCTCATGACGATTTCCCTTATCCTTAGGGAGCTTGCTAGGTACTTCTTCTGGGAATACGTCAGCGTATTCTCGAAGTTCCTCATAAAATGGGGAGTTCGCTTTAAGCGACTCCCAGCTCTGCGCTTCAAAGCGCTGAACTCTCGTTTGATCATTGGGAACCTCTTTCCCAATGTTTTCCACTTGTAATGTGGATATTCGTGAACGAATATCCACTACATCATATGTTGCAACGATGATACAGATCTGTTCGATCTGACCATCGTGCAAGTTTCTCATAAACTTCTTCCAGCTTAGCGCTGGAAGAGCCATCACCTCCGAACCTTCTTTCGGAGGGTGTTCCATCAACAGAGACTGGGTAGCTAATCCGGTCTCCGTTTGCTTCAAGACGTTGATCGTCTCGACGGAACTGCCCATGCAATCATACGCAATCGTCTGATTGACTGCTACACGGTGATTACGATTCACCGTGTGCGAATACTCATCATCATGGTGGCCACTGCCTACCATGGAATTTTGGCGATCAGATGTGCTCGTCGAATCGACCGCCTTTTCTGCGACACGGTGGTCTTTATCACCCGTGCGCATGGCTAACGCAACGTGGTGGGCACTGGCCACCACGGAGTTTTGCTCACGATTGCACTCGATCGTGAGTTCACTCTCATCAACACGGAATTCATTCGTCGTGTTGGAACCTTCGGTCGCACAGTGGGTGTTTCCCACTGTGGATATTATTTCATTCTCACGGTTGGTGTTTCCCACCGTGGATATCACTTCATTCTCACGGTGGGTGTTTCCCACCGTGGATTCTACTTCATTCTCACGGTGGTCTTTATCACCCGTGGAATGTTTCTCTCCAACACGCAACGACTCTTATGTTGCGTGTGGTAGTCCCTATGTACTCTCACCATCGGAGGTACCTTCCGCTGATCGTGTCAGAACAGACCTGGTGGTGCCATCGCTATCCACCAGACTGTCTGACGCTGCGGTTGTATCCTCTGATACAGCCGGATTACACACAGGGTGATCAGATCCTGTGCGTCCGCCGCAGTCGATCGATAGGTTAACCCAGTCTATCGAAGGTTTAAACTTGGACATCCATGGGATTCCAAGTATCACATCGAACTTGTCATCTAAATATAGGACGATGAATTCATCCTCGAATGACAGTTCATTCAACTCGAAGCGTGTTTTAATCACACGCTTTGGAATAGTCACGGTTGCACCTGTTGCTAAACGGACTGACAACATACTTAGTGGGGTCTCTATCTCCACGAAGCTCAACAGCGTTAGACTCTGAGTTCTAACGAAATTGTTTGACGCTCCTGTGTCAAACAAAGCTCGCATGGGGACATCGCTCCCGTGCGGCTTAACCTCCAGGGTGATAAGAGGCTTTCCATCACCCTGCACCTTTTGACAGGACATAGTCCCGTCTGGGGCTATCACCCTCACATGCCCTATGTCGGCATGTGGGATAACATTCCCAGTAGGGCGCCCCGCCCCTACTGGCGATTCTCGTTTTTTGCACCAACAGGGTGATGTACCTGTTGGTGTCGCCGTGCAGCGGACGGTTCCGTCCGCTGACTGCGTGGCACCGGGCGCGGTGCCATACACTCATGGGCAAAATGCCCCATTTTCGCGCATCTATTGCAGCGAATATTCTTCTTAAATTTCGGTTGCTTCGTGTTCGAAGCAACCACAACCGATAGGTCCATCGGCTCTGGACCTCCACCGCCCATGCTCTGGCGCGGGTGGCTGTTCCTGAGACGAAGTGTGAGCTTCGTCTGCCTGACTGCTGATTGTTGACATGCCGTTGCGGCATGTCAAAAGCGAAGGGCTGTTGATCCCTTCGCATATACCCAGCATGCGATGACGCTGATCGCATCCTGAACTCCTCACGGATGCTCATATCAATGGCATTCCTTAGAGTCTCTGGCGGGTGCCGGTAGAGACTCTGTTTGACGGGACCATCATTGAGTCCCTTCATGAAGCCAGTGACCTGCATAGCAGGGGGCACCGGCTCATACACAATATTTCACAGCAAATATTGCGTCTTCTGAGCGTAAGCTTGAAGGTCAAGATTACCTTGCCGGAGTTCCATAAACTCCTGCCGACTACATAGCTCCATTTCTGGAGCTTCAAAGTTGAGCTTTAGCTCAGCTTTAAATTCCTTATAAGTAAGTAACGCAGAGTCATCAGTGGCTCTGCGACTCATCGCCCATGCCCTGGCTCTGCCGCCCAGACATGTTGGGGCGAAATACGCCTATTGACGTTCGTCAACAATATTTTGCGCAGAGATGGCATTGTGGTGGAGTCAAGTTCGAAATCGAAAACATTAGCATCGATAACCTGACTACCACCATCGCGCCCAGCCTTCCAACTTTCGGAGGGGGTTCTCCGCGGACCACCACTCGAGATCTGGTCCGATCGTCCGCTGCAAGCAGACGACCGGTCGTCATCAGAACCCACTTGGTCCGATTGTTTAGTGTCCATCTCACCTTGTGTACCCGATGGAATGGGCTAGTTACACACTCGGTGGATCGGGATCGCAGATTGGATCGAAGCGGTCTTGAATATAGAAGACCGATCTGGGTAGGTATCTCTGGGGCGGAACTCTTCACCCCAGACACAAACAGACCAAAAACACTTCCAAGAAATAATTTCCAATAGGTCGATCGTCCAAACGATCAAGACCTGACCAATACGAAATAATAGAGGGTAGACCGACCGTTCCGGTCTAGCCCCTGACCAATACGAAATAAGACCAAAACCGGTCTAGTTTCCAACCAATATTAAAACAAGCCAATATGTCCGCGTAAAGACCCAATATGCTCGTGAAACTCCACAAACGATATCTCCACGCCAAGACCAATCCAGTGAATAGCACGTTCCAAACGTACTTGAGTTGAGGTGTTGAGATCGCCAAATCGTACTCCCGTCGAGGGACTTCCGGTGGGCCAAAGTGCGCGTGCGGCGCGTCCAGACCGGGTATAATGGGCGAGAGGGGATAATTCGACCCTCTGCCCCCAAACACTCCACGGCGGGCGGAGGCGACTAGCGTACAAAAAGGGAAGAACGGCGACCCCTAGCTGTGGTGTGAACCCAGACCAAAGGATTTCTACTTAGAAAAATCCTGCAACCAAAAGACTTCTACTTTATTAGGCAAATCCACAACTAAAATACTAACCCCTATAGTCCCTAAATGTACCCACACAAAAATATGTAAAATACCCAAAGTCGGGTGACTCACCAAAACTTGCGTTCTTGACACTTCTTGAGTCTGATAGGCTGAAAAGCCCCCCTTGTTTAAGCCAATCCGAAATTAGACCAAATGCCTTGACGAAACTTGACCAGAAGTGTGCCAAATTTTGGGCACGCTTCTCCACAGCATCTTCCACCTCTGCGAACTATCTACGAAGGGGCTCGCCCCCTTCGCCGGTAAAGGGCGGTACTCGCGCCCTTACTACTTCAACGCTATGCGTTGCAGGTGCAGTTGCGGTCCGCGCTGCCTCTGTCGCGGGCCGTACTGGATTTTCTAGGTGGTTTAGCCTAAAGCGGTTCACCACCTGTGCCACTTCCTCCGGAGACCTACTCTTGAGGAAGGTAATTATGTCGGTCCCCATAGACCGAATCATTTCCACCGTCGCGTCTTTACTACGCGACGAGAAGTGAGGGAAGTTTTTATTCACCTCTTCCAGCGTTCTTTCTCGCTCGGCAGCCGCCATGTCTCGCGACATGATGCCGAGCGGCTCTTAATCTTCGCTCCTCTAGTTAACTAGCAGAACGGAACTGTGGTCGTTAAGACGGACCACAAAGTGCTACCAGGTGTAACAGGACTGATCCTGTTACTGGCTTACACTGTATCTTGCGAGGAAGCGCGCAATACAATTAGGTCAGGATTAGTTGGTAACAACTAATCCTACAATAAAAGTAAATATATTAATATTCACTTATCTGTTAGAACGCAAAATTAAGAGAGTTTATTTAATGGGTGGTTTAGAGGCTAATAGTATAGTAACTAACTAATTAATATAATAATATCAAGTCTTTAACTAACTGTACTATTAGTTAACCTGCATGATTCGGTATTTATACCGAATCGACTTTTCCTTCTTAGATTATAATAACTTATAATCTCTTATTTAAATTTCAGACAACGCGTCTGCAATTAAACTGTGATATTCTAACTTGAATATCAATTATGTAATGGCACCCCATTACAGGAGGCGGTTCCATTGCCTCCCTGCCTGCTTCAAACCGTAAAGCGATTTCTTCAATTTTAAGACCACATCATTCGAATTTTCAACTTGTAATTCCTTGACTTTTTCCGGTTCGACCTTCATTCCGCTAGGTGTGAACAAATATATCTCATGTTCGTCCTCCAACGCCTTCACATAAGCGTTGGGGATATCCCCGTGCATCTCTAGTACTCTCCATTTCCGAGCGAGCATCAGAATGAACCGGACAGTGGTCATTTCCATCACCGCGGCAAAGGTTAGTTCGTAATCGACCCCGAAATGTTGATCGTTTCCGCAGGCCACTAACCTCGCCTTGTATCGTTCCACTTGTCTGTTAGCGTCGGTCTTGATTTTGAAGACCCACTTCGAATGTAATGGCTTGGAATTCGGCGGTTTCGTGACGATTTACCACACATCATTCCCTTCCAACGCCTTTATTTCTTGGTCCATAGAATCGACCCATTTATCTGCGTCTTGGCGACCCATCGCATCCCGGTAATTTCTCGGGTCGCCCTCCATCACTATATAGATGGTTTCTTCATTTTCATCAACGTCATCGTCATCTTCTTTCTTGCTTTCCGCCTGATCCATGCGCTCGGCGTACTGGCGCGTAACGTGACTGTCCCTCGTCCAACGCGGCTTTCGTGTCGTCTTCTTTCTACCGACTTGCTAGAAACTTGGCGCCACCACTGCTCCTTCTGACCCTTGGTCACTTGGCGAGGCTTCCAACTTACATTCTTTACTTTCGGGAATCCGGTTTCTTGGTGGCGTTTCCGCGTTGCTCTCTTCGCCTTGACCGATTATCAGCTGTCGGTTCTGCACGTCCGTGAGCGTGTACACGTTTTTAACGTACTGGGTGACGGTCACCTTCCGCTCGGCCTTCAAATATACCTTGAAGCCCTTGGTCTCTTCACTTCGACCGATGATCACCCCGACCTGCGCGCGATGCGCTAGTGTCTTTCTCCCGGAGTTCCTATACACCGTACACGGCGAACCAAACGTGACAATAGCGCCTAAATTCGGCTTATTCCCTATCAAAACTTCCACTGGCGACATCCGCTTAGAATTCGCACTCGTTGGGGTGCGGTTCAGCACGTAGGCTACATACTCCGCCGCATCCCCCCAAAACGATAAATTCAAACCACTTCCAAACAGCATGCACCGAGCCATATTCATGACGGTACGATGCATGCGCTCGGCCTTGCCGTTACTCGCTTGATTCCCGGCCTCGCTTATCTGCCGAGCGAGCCGGCACTACGACAAAAGTAATCCACATTTCGATATTCATCGCCACCATCAATCCTTAAAACGTGAATTTTGCACTCGAACGTTCTCTCAAAAACGCCAGAAAATGTTCAAACTTCTTGGCCGCAGCGTCCTTGCTTATCGCCAAAAAAATTCTGGTATAGTTACTCTTGAAGTCAATAAAGTTGACCAGGTAACGATTGACTAAACTATCCTTTGGTGTTATTGGACCTTTGAGGTCGGAACAAATCACACCACCGATACGATCAACAGGCGCGTTTTTGCCGCTGTATTTTTTTTTTGATCGTTCTTGGTTTGTTTTCCCTGCGCGCAGGTAACGCAGTGCCTGCGCGTCTCGTCAGTGATCCGGATTCCATATTCCGGATCCTTTGCCAACTTCAATATCGTTTCATAGTTGAGATGGCCCATTCGCACATGAAAGTGCATTAGCGAACCACTCTGTATGTCGTCTTCTGGCACATAATTATCTTCCATCGGGTATTGCACCGACATAATCATTTCCTTGTATGTTTTCTTAAGACGATCCACTTCAACATCCACGGTGAACACATTATTTATCGAACGAACTCGAGTGATCGGCAGGCGCGTGTCATGCCTGACAAGCGTCCTTTTTCTATCCACGTAATCGATTAAGAAACCGCCTTTTCAAAAACACCATACGAAAAAATGCTTCCAGCAGCTCCTTCTACGTAGAAAACATCTTTGATTTTTACGCGAGTTTCCACGTTTCCATGCACAAAACGAATGAACATTGTGCCCTTCTTATTCATAATGAAAGTCTTTCCATCCACTTGATGGTACTGTCGATCTACAGTCTTCACATCCGTCAAGCAAGTGAGATCTGGCGTCAGATGCACACTTGCGCCGCTGTCGAGAATACAGGTATCTCGACCGGATGGTACTTTATATCCGGCGGTAATTAAAGCGAAATCCGCTTTCTGAATTTTCTTCTTTTTTGGGCAATCTATTTTGAGATGCCCCCGCTCGCCACATCCGTAGCAACCGCGATTTTTCATCGGCACAGTCTTTTTAGGCTTCTCCCCAATCATGTTAACCGATCCGGAGCCGTGACCTTTCTGCCGCCGGCTGTTGAACTCAACAGCTTGCGCAAACTGGAAAATTTCTTCAGCTTGGCGCAGATGGTCCATCCGCAAATGATTGTAGCGGGACATGAGAACACTCCACATCTCAGGCATGGCATGGTAGATGATGTTGTCCAACACCATCGCATCGCAGATGGATCCAACTGCATCCGCCACTGCCGTAAGATATAAAAACTGATCCGGCCAACTCCTTCGTGGTGCCTTGCGCGCACCTAGGAGATTCATCTCCTCCGCGTGCGTTATGCGCACGCTGAAAGCGGTAAGCATCTTGTTCATGATGTGCCACAACGCTGGATCTTCTCTCCACCAGTCTTCCGCAAACTGGTCGTAGTATGCCTCCGCTGGGCCAGCTAGGTAATGACCCAGCAACTCGACCTTGATGTCCTCTGTCCATCTGAAACCACAACATTCTTCGGCGATCGAAATCTGCCTGAAATATTTGATTCCCCAGCCCCAATAACCAGACCCAAGACGCTTGTATGCTTCAGTTCCATCGAACGGACGAAGCTGTAGTTTCTTCTCCTTGGCCGTCGGTGGTCTTGGCATCTGCTATGGTCGCGCCTGCACATTTCCAGGCGTCACATATTCCTGTTGCGCGTTTCCGGGTGCTGTGTATGCCTGCTGCGCATTTCCCGGCGCTGCACACGCCTGTTGGACATTCACAGGTGCCGCATACGGCTGCTGAAACTGATTCGCAGCTTGATGTTGCGTGTACATCTTCTGCGGCTACACATAGGTGTTACCGGGGTTCGCACCCCCGCTTCTAGTGAATACATCCTTGCCCGCCTTGCTAATACTTTTGAAACACTTTTTTCCCGTGCTTCCGACGTTAGCATCGTCCTTTTCCTCGTAGATACCATCCAGGGAGGCCAAGCTCATCTTGGTATTTCCCTTTGACACCGGCACCTTAGTTCGTGCCGATCCGCCCTTGTTAAGCGACGCTTCCAAATCGTCAAAGCGATTTATCAAATCCGAATACAATTGCATCATGTCCTCCGGGCTGAACGTCCGATTTGTCGATCCACTGCCCCCATTTGGGCTCATAACCTGTTGATAATGATCGTCGTCCATCTGGTCGTACGTACTTCGTCACACAGGTTCCAGGTACCATGTACTACTGTGTGATGTTCCAATACAATCGAATAGGGCTAACAATTAGAGTAACAGTGAATAATCAAACTCCAAACGTAATCCAATTCTCCACTGTCCTTTAGCGACTTAAGCGTAAAGACCAGCAACTCAAATTAACCAACGTAAAACAAGAGAATCCAATGCGTAACAACCACTCCTACTGAACTAATTCAGAAGTGATTTATTAGAATTAAGTTTACACCTAAAATTAATAATATGCAAATACACAATGTTTTGTACCTAACCTAAAGTTATGTACAATACATTACCTTTTCACCTAAAAGTCGCTTGAAAGCAAAATGGCGACGCGAGCTGCTGCGCAAAAAAGCGCGCACTTCCAACAATATTCAACTTAATGTTCGTAGTGCGAACACCACGCAGTCCACCCTGGATGGGTGGTTCTAGTAGATATCCTCCTCTCAAATATAAGAAAAATGTTCCCTCTGTAAAGTTATATTGCCCGGTCAAGTTATAACTTATAACTTATAACTTATCGGCCATAGAACGAGGTCAATTGGACCGAGCGGTTAAAAATCAACAATCTAGGTGAACATCTAGAGGGCAAGTAAAATCCGATAACTTATGAGAGGGTATAACTTAACAGGGGATAACTTAAGATGTAAATGTAAACCTCTACGTTTGTATGATGTGGTCCACTGCACTTGTCGCTAACAACCATTTTTACGTAAATGCTAGTGTTGTAGCCATCTCGTGCATTGAGTGACTTTGTTTTGTCGCATGTAGCACAGCATGGAGGTGCTAAACATACGGCGCGACTTGGTGCAGTGTTGGGTCGCCTCGACTCTCGTTCAAGTGCTTGCACGTGTGTCCCAAGACAGTAATTATCTTTTACTCTCCGTAGGGGATACCGTCGTCCAAGAAGAAGGCACTTTATTATTGATACTTGTCAAGGGGATGTTGCATGAAAACAATCAACCTGATAGTGGCGACTACGCACACGTGCATAGTCTCGACGAGCTTCAACAATGGACAGCTACACGAGCTGCGCGAGCTGAGCCGCGAGATGGTGTCCTGGTTGTCGTGTATACACCGTACAAGGTCAACCAGCAGGTGCATGAAACAATGGAGCAACTGGGCACAATATGGCGAAAGAGTCTGTTACTTGGGGTGGGATTCGAGGCGAGAGATTGCGTCCCAGACAAGCTGTGGTATCATTTGCGTCCTCTAACGCCAACGGAGCAGTGGAACCCGCGGCTGACCTTGATTGCACAGCCACTCCAGTATCTGCGCGACCAATGTAGCTGGTATTTCATGCTGGAGATCGTCCATCTACTCGCTCAAGTCGCTGGCACCAAGATGGACACGATCGAACCTTTCGGAGCTGCTCGCCGACGTTTGTTTGCGTCCATGGAGCACATACCGTTCCAGCTGCTGGTGCTGGTCTTAAGATGGAGTCACTTTCATCCACAGCTGGTCGACATGTGTAGCGTCAAGTTCCACCGCCAAGTGCACTGGATTCCACAATCGCGGGTACGGCACGAGCTCGTCGCGTTGGAGCAACGAGGAAGGCAGCTCTGGAAGCACATTTATCCACTCATGGAAGGGAGCACGACCCCAAGCACGACACACGACGAGCCTTCGTCTGTGTTTCGTCTCCTTCCATTTTGCACCAACTTGTCCCCGACACTTGCGCGAGTGTCGCACTGTCAAGTCTGGACGACTCAAAAGCAGTTTTACAAAGCCCAAGGCCTGCACGCGTGGAGCTCCGGGGCGATTCCTTTTGGTCTCTCGAGCACCTCGTTTCTCGCTGCTGCGTATGCACGAACAGCGATGGACTTTTTGCTGAGCCACGCGGCCTCGGTCACTGTCTCAACGTCGTCAACCCCCAACTGTTTTGTGTGGGAAGCCGCGAGCGGCTCGTGCAAGTTCTTGCACGCGTTCCTCGTCCACTTTACCGCGCTCATGGACGCCCACGACGAGTTTCAAACCCAAAGACTCGTGCCACTCATTGTCGCGACGGATTTGAGTGCTCACGTGCTTGGATCCCGTGCGCAGCTGGCGTGTTTCGAGCCATTTCGTGCCCGCGGACTTTTGGACTTTGCCCTCTTTGATACTCATGACTTTGTGCATGGAAGTGCCGCGAAACGAAAGACCCTCGACCTCCTGCTTGCCCAGCGGACGTGGCATGTGGGCACCGATGGCCCCGTCGTGTTGATTGGGAATTATTTCTTTGATTCATTGCCAGTCGATGTGTTCCCAGTTGTCCGTGAAGACGAGGACCGTGTCGTCGTGTACGAAGCGCTTGTTGAGCAAGAAACCTTACGCCTTGCTGACCTGGACCTTGTGCTGTCTCCCGTACGTGAGGCAAGCACCCAGTCCATGTACCAAGATGCTCGAGTGAATGCCACACTTCGACAAGTACTCGACGACTTTCAGTCTACAGACGAAATGTCGGGCCTCATTCTCTTTCCAGTCGATGCGATTGCGCTTTTCTTGACGCTTTTCGATCCCCCCGACGCGTCCACTGCCTTTCCCATCGCTGTCCTTGCCGGTGATGCCAAGCATTCGTTTCGAGATGCAATTTCCAGCGCTTTCGTCGACTGGAAGAACGCGCCTCCGCGTCTCCATCTCCCACAATTATCGCCTCATCCCGATTGTTTCTGTCTTCCCGTGGACTTTGCCATCTTTCAGCTCTTCTTTGATCTTGTCGATCGCACGTCTTTGATCTATTCGGGCCGCTCGCATCTTGTGGCTGCTCCAGCGAACGACACGTTTGATGTCTTTTATGCCATCCTGGAGCCACAATCGCCGCCGTCCACGACATCAAATACGACGCTCGTGGCCAGTTTTGCGCACCAGTTTGCGTGGTTGACCGCTAGTGACTACGATTTGGTGTGGGGCATGATGAGCTGCGATGATGCAGCGCTGTGTTTTTCGATCGATGCACTGCTTGGTCTCTTGGCACAAAGCACGTGGGACTTTGACTTGTTTGCGGTAGTCATGTGGGAATTGCTGCGTCGCTGGCGATGCCAAGCAACCAACGCCACGTCCGCGTTCTACCGAAACCTTTTGATCGAAGCAGGGAGCAAGTCGTGGCGAACGTTTTTCCCAATGGAAAACACGGTGCATCTCCTACATCGACTCCAAGTCGCGCGCTGGTTCTATGGTACGACGCGAGTCAAAATGGGTGCGCAGCGTTCTCACTCGTGTTTTTTGTGACTGTTGTAGCCCTGGAAGCATACGAAAATGTCCTGGCACTTTTCACATGTTGGCAAGACCACACTCCTCCAGCTATTACTTCGAACGAAGTGGCGGTCTTTTATCTTCTGGGGGTAACGTTTGGACGAGTTTGATCGCCACGATCTTGTCAGTTTACTCACGTCTCTTGCTTGGTTCGTTAGTTGACAAGTTTGCGCAACAAGCAGCCGTGGCAAGCGCTGTCGTTTTTTCGCTTGTGTGCTCGTGGCGCCCCCACAAAGGTCAAGTATCAACGCCAGATTGCTCGCACCTTAAGCGCGTTGCAAGCAATGAGGTCTGCCGCAAGCTCCTCGAGTCATGTGGGTGGTACACTCAAGTTACCAGAGCTATGACGTCCAAAATTTTTTATTTCTACAGCTCATGAGATTGACAAACGGTCAGAGGAAGCGCGCGACTTGAGTGGCAAGATACGGACAGGGACTCGTCCAAGCGAGATGGACAGTGAAAATGCGGGGCTCGAGCACCGCTTGAGCCCCCCCCTCCTTCTTCAAGACGTTTTTGGCACCGTGTGGGTGTGTACACGTGTAAGATACGAGGAGATGCACTATTGTCGTGACGTGAATAAGGTTAGTGTGTCCATGTACCAATGGCAGCACGTGAAAGATGGATTAGTGGCCATGCGCTGCTGTTCGTAATGTAAATGCATTGACACCGAAACTGGCTCCACGACACTGCATCAAGTAGTGGCTGCTATGGAGCCACCGGTGGGTCTGCGTCCTTCTCTGAGCATTCCCAAGTCAGGAAAAATGCAACTGAGAAAGCACACGCGCGTGATGAAAAACAACAAGCTGTTCAAAATGACTCTCAACTGGACAAGAAGACTCGGACAGCAATACGTAAGTCTCGGTTAGGTGCGTGAATAGCTACATACGGAACCTCTAGCATTAGATCCCTGCGTGATACAGTCATCATGGACCTCGTTAAGCTGACTAACTTGTCCATGTGTCAACACTTTTACTACCAAAACATTCTATCGCCTTGTGTCATGCGAAACTCTCATTGCCTATTTGCATTAGACAGCGTTCCATCGTTCTGCTTTCCACGCTATACTTATACATTAACTGGCCGCGGATACTGACGATTTTAACCCCGCACGGGCATGCTGAGCCTTCAAGTTAAGCTCCTCCGCACGGCGGCGAGCTTCCTCAGCCTTCTTGACTGCTGCTTCGCGTCTCTGGTGCGCTAGCTCCTTGTTCTTCTCAATCTCATCCAACTTGCGCTGCATTTCGCGCTGGCGCTGAGCCTCCTCTTCCGTCAGCTGGATCTCGATCTGTCGGCGCGAGTTTGCTCGCACTTTAGAAGCGGCTTCAAAAGCTTTACACCTCATAATCTCTGCTTTTTCCCGAGCTTCACGCGCCTTTTGCTCTGCTTCAGCGCGATTGCGTGCGGCCTCCTCCTTACGCTTCTGCATAGCTAGAATCTCTGCTTCTTGCACCTCACGCAACTTGAGAGCCTCGAGTTCAGCCTCCTTTAAAAGGCGCTCGTGGTTTTTCTGCTCATAAAGCAACGACGCTTCTCGCGCCTTTTCTCTCATTTGGTTGGCGCGCGCTTTACTGTCAATTACAGTCTGCACTGCCGCGCGCTTGCGGGTTTCCGCCTCACTCCTCGCCTGTTGTAGCGCTTCCGACGACGTGTGGTGATGTTGTAATCGCTGCGAGCTTTCAGATTCATGCAGCATCAGTACACGCTCACGCTCCTTGTACTCAGCCAGTGAGGCCTTACAGACAGCATCAAGCAGCTTTTGATCTGCTTCCTCTTCTGCTTTCTCTCGCAGACGACGTGCTTCCCACATCGTCTCCACGGCGGTGTCTACACTGTCGCGCGTCACGTGAGACGATGCGCAATCATCCGTGGCATCTATAGCCACCACATCAGACATGAACGCACTGGCAGGCTCACGATGCCTTGAGATTTGCGTCGTACTGTCGCAACTCAACCGAGTGTCGCGGCTGCAACACCGATGAGGTTGGTCCATTTCATAAATCGGCGACTGATCCGCGGAAGTGGTATTCCGTGCTCGGTCCTGTTGCTGCGGCAGATTCCGCCACGTTTGCGGACGCATATAGTCGAGGTCAGGCGGAGGTGCCATTGGAGAGGCGCTAACTGGCACGGCGTACGGGATGAAGTACTCTGAGTGGTGGAAATATTGCGGCGAAGAGGGTTGAATGCACGATTGGTCGGGGCCATGGGTATTATTATAGCTCATTGTGGCTGGCAAATTGAAAAGTATGAGCCAGGGATGATGACACAAACGGCATCCAGAAAAAGTATCAACCCGTGTGACACAATACGTTTAATTCCAAAGTTGTGACGTAAACAGAGCGAGTTCAGCCAATCGGATGGCGTTGATGTTGGACGGAGCCAGGATTGAAGGACTCATGATTTGTACCGCGTGCGCTCAGCGTGTAAGTGAATTAAAAATGAGAAATTTCTTAGAATAGGACACTTTTTGGCAGTATTTCACGGAATAGGACGCTTTTTTTTTAAATTCACGTAACAGGACCACTTTTTACAAAGACTGTCCACCTCCCTGAAAAATTTATTAAAAATGAAGAAAATGTTTCGAAAACTATGTATGGGCCTCCTTCGATTGTGGCCAGATTGACCACAGCTCTTGCAGACCCGTTGTGTTCCTGCATTTTGCGATGCCGGCGGTCCCCCTTTCTCCTTTCTTCTTGTGGCGGGTCTCTCACTTTGCCGCTTCAGTACTGGTGGTAGTAGCTGTTAAAATAGTCCGTCTATTTTTGGTTTTTCATAAGACTGAGTAAGACTATTTTTAGGTAGCAGTTTGTATTACGTTCTTATTAGTAGCATAATTAGTGTAGGGAAAAACTAAACAGTACCGTGTCCAAATAGGCCTATTTAGAACTCGATTTTACTCGATTTTGATTGGCTATTTTCAGCCTGCATGGCTTAGGGTTTAGGTTTCAGGGTTTAGGGTTTAAAGTGTAGGGTTTAGGGTTGAGGGTTTAGGGTTTAGTGTTTAGAGTGTAGGGTTTAGGTTTGAGGGTTTAGGGTTTAGGATTGTTTGTTTGGTAAGTTTCCGTGGTCAATTGGTTGGTTGGTTAGTTGGTTGGTTGCTTGTTTGCTTGGTGGGATGGGGTGGTATATGTGAGACAGCGGAGAGGCGCCAAAACCCAAAAAAATGCAAAAAATGCAGACTGAAAACAGCCAATCAAAATCGAGTAAAATCGAGTTCTAAATAAGCCTATTTGGACACGGTACTGTTTAGTGGACCTCATTAGTGTATTACTACTCGGTTCTGAGTACACACAGTTTTATTACGCATAAGAAATGTATACCACACAACAGATGCAAGTTTACCATAACTTCAACATCTGGTACATATTTCATGTTAGGCTAGCTAAACACTTCTCAATATACATTCCGTTGATTTAGTCCCCTGTGTGGTTACTTTCTCCTGCTTACTGCAAGCTGTTTAGGGGTGCCATTTTCACGCTCGACGGTTTTTTGGTTGCTGTCAAATTGATTTAAGACAATTTCGGTATATTGGAACTATTACTTCATGTCTAAGACTCAAGTTTTCGTCTATCTAAGCAAGTATGAACGGTGAAAACTTCCAACATGGGTATAAAGCATTTCATACATTACTTAGCCTTCCGCTTTGTGCCTGTTTTTTTTTGTGCCCATATTGTAAGCTTCCGGCTCGAAAAACTAGGGACGGATTGCACCATCTCTTCTTTGTGATACATTCCATGGCAAAGGTTTATTCTCTAAATATCTTAGCCAATTAAAACTGTTTACTGTGGTGATACCGGTAAGCTGAAAGTTGAAACCTGGGGGTGAGTGAGGATTATATCTATATTTTAGCTTTCATTGACTCGAACGTGCATGATCAGATGACCACCTTGAGAGGACCGCGGGACCCAGAGCACCAGTGAGCCCCCAGTAGTTAATGGAATGCCTACTATGTTCCTTCGCCATCGATCAAGATATAAGGCTTTGTCTTGAAGCTTTAAAATGTTCTCCGTCCAGTTGACAACACCCCCAGCTGGTACATCAACTCGGCCATATACCTCCGCACCCGAGTGAATGACTACCGATACGTCTTTTGTGTCTGTGCTTTCGAAAATGAGGCTGACCATACCATCCCCTTTTTTCGTCCAGGTGCCATAGCTGCCCCTAAATACTTCGTCTCTCGTTTTCAGTCCCAGCGCATCGTACAACGTGCCGTCGTCTATTTCGCCTACATAAGAAGTAGGTCCACAAGTTGGCTGTATAAATTGTGACAGCATCCAAGCGATACCCGTAGGATCCATGCCACCTAATACGACAAGGGCCAAGTTGGTCGCCTCGAGTGTGTAGTCGTCTTTAGCAACGGATTGACCATAGTCTGTGTGGTTTGTTTCAAAGAGCTGGTCAACAATCGCTCCGAGCGTCTTTCGAATCAGATCACGAGTTTCAAACGCCGTTTTCAAGGTTTTGTTCGCCATCAGCTCACGCATGCAATTATTCGTAGCAATTGGAATGTCTTTTAAGACGAGAGGTGAGTTGCTGATTATGATGCGCAGGTCATTGGTGGAGATGTTGGGTGTCTTCTCACGGACATCGGTGATGGAGGCAACGATATAGTTCGTGACGTTTTTGAGCTGGTACCCGCAAGTTGTGTTCAAGTCGAGGAGGTCCTGGAGCTTTTCCACTGTGGAATCATCGGTGGATCTAACCACACTCGTATTTTTGAGCAGCGCAAAGACATTATTGGCAGACGAGAGGATTGCGTCACCGTTAACGATTGCTTGCTTTACGATATTCTCCACAACGACATACACAACATTGGCGATAATTACCTCTTTAGAATACTTTTTGCCAAGGCAATCAGCGACAGCAATTGGTAACGCAAAGAGCACAATGTCGGACTGATATGCTAGAGCAAGTACTTGTTCCGTCGCTCCTTCTGGAACTGTCGTTCGCACAAAACTGAGATAGTAGAGAAGCGCTTTGATCACACTTGCGATATTTGCAGCACACAAAAAACTGATCTTTGCATTGTGGTACGATGAAAATATCACACTAAAGATCCCAGCAGTCACAGTGTTAAATACGGTGTACGCCACTGATGCAGCTTTGTTAAGAATTTCCCCAACACAGTCATCGTTCTGCGGAATACATTCTTCGAAGCAACTCACGGGATATGAGAGCGGACACTGCGCTAAACAGCTGAGACCATTGCCACTGTACCCCAAAGGACACGATTTGGAGCTGCCAAACCCCACCCTCTTTCTATAACACGCCGAGTCAGCGGCAACACCAATCGTCGGGCCAACCCAGTTTCGTATTTGATTGCCATACCAAGCAGACCCCATTATATCTGTAAGTGCTTTGGTAGTCGCATTGATCCTTATCCAAATGGCGCCCAATTGATAAATTTTACCCTCTGAGCGACCAAAAAAACCACCAAGCTGAAAACCATCGGGAGCAACAGCCTTGGCGTTGTACTTTGTCTTTGTTCCTGCAGCGATCGTATTGTTTAGATTCGTGCTGAATTCGAGATAATAGATCATCCACTTCCATCCGCTGTGTTCCCAATGAATTTCCATTGAGTTTACATATTCGCCATCCGCGAGGGGTAAGGTGTAGTCTGTTCCACGAGATCCACCATGGCTGAACATGATATCGGCTGGTTTCTCCACTCGAAAACTTACGCTAGTAATTTGCTCCTGAGCGCTGATTGAAATCGATGACGCTTTTTGACCAAATTTAATCGATTCAATATCTGAAAATGCGACGCCACCCGAGGCACCAAATGCTCGACTAAGTACAATATCTTCATCCGGAGTCGATCCGTGCACGAGGACAGATAAAAGGAGTGAGTAGGTGTGTATCACGACTAAGGACTGCATGGTGACGAGTAAGTTAATACCAAAATGAAGAGGAGGTACGATTTATCTTGTATTTATACTAGGTACAAAAGTACGGCTCTATTATCAGTAATTGCGGTGATAGAAGGGAATAAGGATTTAATACATTGTGTAGAATCCTGACATCAATAGAGTGCTGTTTGCAGAAATTATTCGCGGTAGGTCATCCTGAAAAGCTCATGGCAGTTGCGTTTCTATATGGTTACGAAGCACCGCCTGAAATGGTGGATGCCCATCACCTCATCTTAGTATCATATGTTAAGAGAAGTAACTTCAAAACGTGTCATTTATCTTCTGGTTGGTTTCACATTACACTATGATAATTGCAACCAAGTTGGGTTGGCCCTGGGATTGAGCGTAGGACCTTCCGGTCCCGTATTGAGCAGTGAATCACTCGACCAATGTCAGTCTTGCCATTCATCGTCATGTGTTTAGGACATGTCAGTCTATCTGGGACGTTTTATAACATGTCATGCCGCTGCAAATTATTACCCAAGGGATGTATACAATTAGCAAAAGGCTTGACCACATGGCATCAACGCCAACATTATATTCGAAGAATCCATTTGCGTGACGGCGATGCGCATCAACATATGTGCAGACTGCGGCGGAAGCTGCAGCCAACGTTTCGTACACTCGAGGCCTGTTCTTAGGTGTGAATAACGCGGCGCGTGCGTTTCCATACCCCAAGCTCTCTGATAGCGAGACGGAGACGCTGCAGATGCTCGTGGAGCCCGTCACAAAGTTTTTCAGCTCTGTAGATTCGCGTGCTATTGACGAGACAAAAGAAATCCCGCAGCAAGTTTTGGACGACATGAAAGCACTTGGTCTTTTCGGTTTGCAGATCCCGGAGGAACTGGAAGGCCTGGGTCTATCTAATACTGGCTACGCTCGTGTGTGCGAGGAGATTACGGATGGAAGCCTTGCTGTAACGGTCATGGCTCATCAATCAATTGGGCTAAAAGGAATTTTACTGAATGGAAACGATGCACAGAAGGCCAAGTATTTACCCAAACTGGCAACTGGCGAGCACATTGCTGCCTTTGCGCTTACGGAACCGTCCAGCGGATCGGATGCTGGATCTATCAAGACCCGTTCTACGCTGTCGGAAGACGGCAAACATTTTGTTCTTAATGGAGGCAAGATCTGGATCAGTAACGGTGGGTGGGCTGATGTTATGACGGTGTTTGCACAAACAGAGGTGGAGGGCAAGGACATGGTCACAGCTTTTATTGTTGAACGTGCATTTGGCGGTGTGACGAGTGGCCCCCCTGAGGATAAGTTGGGTATCCGCGGCTCCAACACCTGCCAAGTATTTTTCGATAATTGCAAGGTTCCTGTTGAAAATGTGCTTGGTGGGGGTGCTGATATGAAGACGGGCGGCATGGCAGGGGTCGGCCAAGGTTTCAAAGTGGCTATGAACATCTTGAACAATGGTCGATTTGGCCTTGGCGCCTGCGCTGGAGCTTCTCTTCGCCGTGTGTTGGGTGTAGCAGCGGAACACGCGTGATGGCCACGAAGTAGTCGAAGTCTATTTGCAAGGAGCAGAATGGAATTTTCTTGGTCAAAATTAGTAGGGTCAAGTGATTTGGACGATGTTTCACGAGTGTTGCTCGAATTTGAGACAAAACTCTGATGTTTTCAATATTCATTTCAACCATTGAACTAGCATATTCGATGCTGAATAAGTTAGATGAAGTAGTACATGCAGTGGCTTGCCCTGTTATATAGTTAGTTCATACCTACTCGTGCGGTCACACCTTCACCTTTTTCGTTTAATCAGCCTACGATTGATCCGAACTTCGTGACTGAGTTTCCTCAAGTTTGAACCAATCAACTTGAGTTAATTAGACCTGCATCCTAAGATGTCCACCTTTTGACGCTCTCGGGACCCACAATTTTAATGATCCACCGCCTGTACCGAGGAAGCCAATTCTATTTGGCCTCCAACGATCCAGGTAGAGAACCTTATCGTGAAGATCTGTGATGGAGCCATTCCATGTCATCGTTTCGCCAGCAGCAACAAATAGCCTCGTCACTTCTTCTCCACCTGAGTATAGTACCACTGTTACATTTTCAGTATCGATACTTGTGAAAAACAGATTCGCTAAACCATCACCCTTTTTGCTCCATGTTCCATAGCTTCCAACGAACGCTTCACCCACAGTTGTGAGACCTAACGCATCATCTAGCGAGCCATCATCAATCTCTCCGATGAAAGCAGTGGGGCCACATGTTGGTTGAATGTATTGAGAAGCGAGCCACGTAATTTGTGTGGGATTCAGCCCAGCAAGCATCGTAAGTCCCATATTCGTGGTCTCAAGTATATTCTGCTCTTTTCCAACCTGACTTCCCAAATCCGTTTTACCCGAGTAGACAAGCTGATCCACGATAACTCCCATTGTTTTTCGAAGTAAATCCCGCGTCTTGAACGCGGCACTTTCGGTCTTGTAAGACAGAAACTCGTTCATGCAATTGTTAGTGGCGGTCGGAATGTCTTTGAGAACTAGCGACGACTTACTGATTGTCACGCGGAGATCAGCGATCGTCATGTCAGGATTTATTTCACGCATTCTGTTAACGGAGAGAATGATGCGATCAATGACAGATTTCAGTTGGTACCCGCACGTCGAGTTCTTATCAAGAAAACCTTGCAGTTCGTCCACACTATCACTAGTGCCGTTGATTGTAGTGACGTTATGCAAGAGACGATAGACATTTTGTGCAGTCGACAGGATGCTGTCCCCGTACCTTATGACCGTCTTGACAATCGCTTCGACAATCATCAGCACGATGCCTATAAAGACCAACTTGGACGGGACAGGTAGACCAAGAAAATTCGTTATTGCGACGGGCAAGTCCACTACTACGACATCAGATTGGTACGCGACAGCGAGGACTCGTTCCACGTCACTTTGAGGTGGGGTGATCTGCTGAAATCGTAAGTAGTAGAGAAGCGACCGAATCACCCCGACAACGTTCGCTGCACAGAGAAATTCCTTACGAGCTTTATGGTAGAAGAGAAAAATGTCGCTAAAGATACTGACCGTCGACACGTTCACAATAGGAGTTATTATAGCCACTCCTTTTTGCGCCATCTCCAGTGTCATTCTGAGGTATAAACTCAAACAAGCACTCGACAGGGTAGGCTAATGGACACTGAGCAAGACAGAGCCCGTTTCTCTTCTTGAAATTTGCCGGACAGGTTGCGTTACGATCGAAAGACTCTGTCATTCGATAGCATGCCGAATCTGCGGCATAGCCAATGTTGGGACCCACCCAGTTACGAATGCGCTTGCCGTACCAACCAGTGGCCATGCGATCGTTGAGTTTCGCCGGCTGGGCGGATCTTCGCGTCCAAATAATACCTAATTGATGAACTTCAGCTGCTGCGCGACCGTAAAAGCCGCTGAGCTCAAAACCGTCCGGAGCAGTCACAGTCGTGCTCTCTTCTGTCTTCGTTCCAAATGACACAGAGTTTCCCATGTTAGTAGTGAGGTTCAGGAAAAAGATTCCGATACATTCTTCTTGTGTCTCGCCCCAACTAATTTCCATCATGTTAATGAACTCTCCACTCTCGAGTAAAAGCACCGATTCTTGACCACCGGAGCCACCATGATTCCAAGTCGCTTCAACAGGTGACGCGACGTTTGTCATTATGGCATCTAGGCGCTCATCGGCACTGAGTGTGACGGAATTTAGCGTCTGTCGAAGTGTCACTTGGTAGACATCGGAAAACGCTTTCCCCATGTTACCTCCATAGACGCCACTTAACAGAATGCCATTATCGGTAAACGTTGCGTTGGTCGCTGAGACTGCAGCTACTATGAAAAGCTTACGCTTGAGAAACCGTCCGATTCAAGGGCGACATATTCTCGACTGCTGTAGGAATGTATCGCTTTTATCCAGACGGTACCACCATTAACATAGTGACATGTCGCGCATATTTTACACTACCCTTGAGTTTGTGTACTGAAACAAAGACACTGTCAGTACGATGTAATTGCGGTTCCGTTGAATTAGTACATATTGTGATATATATGGTCGACATATGGCAACAGCATCTGTACCCACTAATTTATTCCTCTTGATGGTGCGATGGTTATATGATAGAATAGGTAGAAACTAGAAACCCTCCAAAATGTATTGTTGGATTTGATCAATTTAAAAAGTATTCCGATCATTTGTAAGTGTAGAAAATATGCTCTAACAAAAGAATCTCTCCTGCATCCTCACGAGAGCGAAAAGATCTTGGCTCTAGGATCAAGATGTTGAAGTGCCCCGAAATTCGGCCGCGCCGTGCGTCGCGCGTATTTGGGCATTTTCGACTTTCTGTAAAGCGGTTTTGGGTACATACCCAATTTTATGGGTCTTACTCAAATTTGTATATACATTTTTTTAGATTAGGTTTTTACTTAATTCTAATACAGTCATCCCTCTGTTACTTTATAACCTCGGTGGACAGCATACCCTATAAAGTACCGGGGGTATTAAGTTGTAGAAAATCACTTAAATTTAATAAAAAAACGCGGTGCCCATCGTTTTTTGAATAAAATGCTTTGTTTACCTTTTTAAAATGCTTATTTTACATTTTTAAGTGCATAACGGCGAGCTGGCCACCAAGGGAAAGGTATAAAAGGCGCCTTTCCCCCCCCAGGCCACCAACATTTTCGCTTTCCCCATCGACTGTAGCAAAGCAAGCACCCGTCCCCCCCACATACCCCAGGAAGCAAAAATCTGGCCAGGCAACACGATCAAAGTCCAATCATCTCAGCCGCCTGTGTGGTAAGCGACAATTGGAAACAGCTTTTTTCGCCTTTTTCGCCTTAAGAACAGCAAGCGTTTTTTAACCACAATTGTCTTTCTAGTGCCTTCCACTTGTTTTCGGTAAAATGAATCTGATTCGTCTCACGTACGACCAGAAACGCTACATCTGTCGTCACAAGGCAGCAAAGCCGGATATGAGCCAGACGGCGCTAGCTGCTTGGGCAAAGGACAAGTTCAACCTTCCCAAAGCCATCACTCAGGCGACAATCAGCAACATTCTCAAGAAGCGAGCTGAACTTGAGGCTATGGATCCAGCCGAGCTCAGCGCCAAGCGGACCCGGATCGTCCAGCATCCTGTCGTCGAGGAAGCTGTGGCATATTGGGTCCTTCAGTGCCAGAGCCGTGGAGTGGCGCTGACCGGTGAGCTCATCCGGCTGAAAGAAAAGACCTCTGCCCAAAGCCTCTACATCCCTGAGAGTGTCATCGAATTTTCTGCCGGCTGGCTCCACAAGTTTCAGCAGCGACACAGGCTGCGTTCGGTCCGCATCCACGGCGAAAGTGCATCTGCAGACAATGATGCCATAGTGGAAGCTCTGCCTGGTTTGCGGACCACCATCGCTAGGTACAGCCTCCGTAATGTTTTTAACATGGATGAAACAGGTATAGAAGTTCTCTCAATATCAAATTCTTTGATTATGGCAAAATAATGCTCACTTTCATGTCCTGCAGGCCTGTTTTACAGCATGTGCCCGGAGAAAACAATCGCACAGCATCAAGCTGAGGGTCTCAAAAAGATAAAGGTACAAAAAATCTTTGCTGATTTGGAGTCTTTACTCCCTGTCTAACATTCCTGTGTTCAGACCCGTTTCACTCTTGCCTTCACGGCAAATGCGGATGGTTCCAAAAAGCTTCCGCCTTTCTTCATCGGGCATGCCGCCAAACCGCGTGTTTTTCAACGCAAGACCGGTGCCCAGTTGGGCTTTTATTGCCGCCATAACAAAAAGGCCTGGATGACTGGCGTATTTTTTCAGGAGTGGTTGCTGAAGCTGGAAGCTGACATGAAGGTTTGTTTTGATGCATGCTATGCTGAATTGTCTGTGACATTTTTCCACTCATTACTGTATCTGTTCGTGTACAGAGGCAGAAACGCGAAATCCTTCTCCTTCTTGACAACGCTCCATCGCACACTACCGAGGAACTTCAGCTTGATCACGTCAACGTGGTTTTTCTTCCTCCAAACACAACCTCAAAAATTCAGCCGATGGATGCCGGCATTATTTCTGCATTCAAGCGTCACTACCGCCACCATCATCTTCAGAACGCACTTGATCGCGACGAGAGGGGAGAGACGGAATTGTATAAGGTGGATCAGCTCACAGCTATGCGTTAGTCAGTGGCAGCTTGGGAGGAGATCACCTCCCAGACAATTGCCAACTGCTTCCGTCATTCTGGGCTCTTAGACCAAGTCGAGCGGCAGGCAGCACAGGAAATACCACAGTCACCTGCGGTGGATCTAGACGAGCAAGCGGTTGGACAGGAACTTCAAGACGCCATCAACCAACTACCCCTTCGTAATCCAATGTCTGCTGAAAACCTCGTTAATCCTATCGTGGAGCGGGAGGCAGCTAAACCTGAGTTGGATGACAGTGAGATCCTGGCTTATGTGAAGGATGCTGAGGAGGAGGAGGAGGAAAATACTGTGGAGGAAGAGCATACGGTAAAGCTGACAAAGGCTGAAAAGCTTGAGGGTATTGGAATCTTTGCTTCTTTGCTTGATCCTTCCCTTCCTGAACACCACAATGCCCTTAAGGTTGCTCGTCAGATGCAACTTGATCTCCTCCACAGTAGCACTGTCCAACGTACCCTTGATTCCTGGATTTCTTGAGATATTTTTTAATATTTTCTCTCCATTTTCCCTCTTCCCCTTTTTTTGTTTATGAAAAATTTCCCTCTCCTACTTTATGTTTTGTTAGAAATGTTATAAAGTATTAGGTATAAGGTTTACTCATAGGAACGACAGCGGTGGAAGCCAAAATCCATAAAGTAACAGAAGCTATAAAGTACCGGGGGATAAAGTTTCGGAGGGATGACTGTATACTTACTTTAGAAATCTAACTGTATGCGCCCGAGTAAAACTAGTACGCTGAGTAGACATAGTACGTTTGTACGCACAAGGCGCAGACAGGAAGTGACTATTAGCGGGAACGTGGAAGTGGATTAACATTGTGTGTGTGACCTGACCTAATTACTTTCGATTTATTACGATTTGGAATTATTCACGTGGAGTTAAGTGGTTTCGCATTACGTGGATTTAGTAAAAGTTATCTCGCATATATTAGTACGGTTTGGAATCGCATTAGCTGGAGCAAGCAAGTGTAGATAGTACGGCGTAGTGGTATGAGCGATAACGAGAAAATAGAGCGCAAAGTCCTAAACAAGATGCCTTTCTTTAGGTCACCGTGGTCAGCGAAAACGCATCCATTTTTAGTCACTTTGTGTACCGATACAAGCTACCTGCTCCTTGAAGGTAATTTCAAAAATAACATGTTTACCAACAAACCAACTACAGACCAAAACTTCTACGTCCCTAATTATTTCTTTTCCGTAGCGCTCCACAAAAAGCTTTTATACGCGCCTTCATCATGGCTGGTCAGTCAGCTTATTTTGATTCCAAACTCGTGCTGCCCTCATCGTGTGGTGGAGTCAAGTTCGAAATCGAATACATTTGTATCGACAACCTGACCACCACCATCGTGCCCAGCGTTCCAACTCACGGGGGGGGGGGTACCCCGCGGACCTCCATTCGAAATCTGGTCCGATCGTCCGCTGCTGGCAGACTACCGGTCATCATCCAAAGACACTTGGTCCGATTCACTTAAGTTCATCTCACCTTGTGTACCCGATGGAATGGGCTAGTTACACACTCGGTGGATAGGGATCGCAGATCGATCTGATTCTGTCTTGAATATCGGAGACCGTGCTGGCTAGGTGTACCTGGGGCGGAACTCTTCACCCCAGGTACGTACAGACCAGAAACACTTCCAAAAGATAAATTCCAATAGGTCGATCATCCAAACGATCTAGACCTGACCAATACGAAATAATAGAGGGTAGACCAATCAACCGGTCTAGCCCCTGACCAATATGAGAGAAGACCAAAACCGATCTAAACTCCAACCAATATTAAAACAAGCCAATATGTCCGCGTAAAGACCCAATATGCCCGTCAAACTCCACAAACGATATCTCCACGCCAAGACCAATCCAGTAAATAGCACGTTCCAAACGTATTGAGTCAAAGTGTCGAGATCGCCAAATCGTACTCCCGTCGAGGGACTTCCGGTGGCCAAAGTGCGCGTGCAGCGCGTCCAGACAGGGTATAATAGGCAAGAGGGGATAATTCAACCCTCTTCCCCCAAACACTCCTCGGTGGGCGGAGGCGACTAATGTACGTAAAAAGAAAACGGCGACCCCTTGCTGCGGTGTAGACTTGGAAAATCCGTAGCCAAAAGACTCTTACTTGGAAAATCCGCAACCAATAGACTCTTACTTGGAAAATCCGCAACTAACCAATAATACTACCTCCCTATGGTCCCTAATGTACCCACACAAAATTATGTAAAATACCCAATGTCAGGTGACTCACCCAAGACCTGCGTTCTTGATACTCCTTTAATTTGATAGGCTAAAAAGCCCCCCTTGTTTAGACCAAACGGAAACTCGACCAGCTGCCTTGACCAAAAGTGACCAAATTTGTGGTACACTTCACCACAGCCGCCCCCGAGTCCGACCGTGTCGCACAACGATAACGGTCTGACTCACCCATCACTCGACCAACTGGACCTTGGTCACTCACACTTCTTCCCCATGGATCAAACATCTTCGACACCTGCGTCAGGTACTGCCTTTACTGCACTTGATCTTCTTATGATTCCCTTTGACGCTTGTTCTTGTTGTTGTTGCAGAAACTCTATGCGCCGAGTCGCCCCACCTTGCTTCGCCTGTCCGGTCGGCTTGGTCGACAGCCCATGTAACTCTCGTGCACTTCAAACATCGGAAGGGCGTCATACTGCAGCCGACACGCAGATGCAGGATATGCTTGCAGAAAACATGCGTCTCAGGACCCAGGTGGCCCACCAGGCAACACAAGGTGCGCATCTTTGGTCTTCGTCTTGTACTTGTCTTGGCCCTCGTTTGTCTTCAGCTCTCATCCCTCCCAGCGTCGTCAAGGCAATAGGTGCCTTGCTTGATGCCGATGGACAGTCCGACGATCATGTTGACCAGCTTCGACCAATTTTAGAGGAGCTGGTAAGCGCGCGTCATGAGCTGTCCCGTCTGGAGGCTCATCGGTCCCATCTCCGGGATCAACTTGCACTTGTTCGCCGGCAGCAGCTGGACGGACAGTTTGACGCGACCTAACTACGCATGCAAGGCGACGACTTCGCGCGACGCATTGCCGAGCTTCAGATTTCAATTCAAGACCAGACCGGGGAGGTCCGGTCTTATCAAGACAATTCAGACGCTTGGACGCTAGAGTCGGGTCGTCGTCAGGTGGAACTAGACCAGTGCCGCCAGCGCTTGATGAACTTGCTGCATCCGTGTTCGGATGCTTCATCCAGCATAGATTGGTCTGCGTCGGCAACCTTAGTCGCCTCGGAGCAAGACCAAGACCGCTTGCAGCAGGACCAAGACCGAAATCGTTCATTGGCTGATATTCAGCAGCCCGAAATTGCACAAAAATCGAAGAAGCGCGCGGACGCGCCGGGTAGCTCGAGGGAGCGGGGCACTGCGCGCGGACCCAGACTCGGGGGGAAGCGTGCAGTGCCTCATAAGCGAGCCAAGACACAGGCGCTTCTTATGGACTCGGAATCGGACACGGACGAAATCTACGGCCCCTCGGAAAGTCGAGCGCCCTCGCGCCGTACTGCAAATCGCACCAAGAACACAGGGGTCTCGTCCGAGGAGGACTCCAGCGAAGGGTCCTGCGATTCCGAGTTTATGGTCGCCATCCAGTCCAAGTCACGAACGAATTTACGTGAAAGCTTCATCCAAGTGGCGTCGACATTGGGGTCAGAACAGAAGACCGGTTTGCCAAGTGACGCCACACCAGTATCGACATCAGCGAAGCCGGAGCCTTCGGTTCTCCCCGGGACATCCGAGATTCACAAGTACGCTCTACTGAAGAGCATGGCGGTTGACACCAGCTCCCTTCCGCCGCGGACGTTTTAAATCACTTTGCCGTGGTCGTCGGGGCAAATCAGCTGTTTGCGCCGGTCTACCCTGACCAAGCAGCTTCTGGCCCGGTCTTTCTCTCGCCCGGACCCCTGGCTTTTTCCACCGGCCAAGAAAACCGCTGCCGCGTCTGCATGGAGGGCGGACTTGATTACGTCGGCGCAGATCTCCCGCCTATACGGCGATGAACCATGGAAAATTTTCGAACACCCCAAGATAGGACTTGTGCTCCACTTGACTCCGTGGATCGGCACTTTGCTAGGCCAGGTGAAGAATTTCAACAAGATCCACGACCAAGCAATTTGGGAAGCGTCCCACTACTTGATGCTTCCCCCCGACCGGGTGCGGCAAGATCCGGGCCTGGCGACGTTCCAGAGCAAGCGCAAGCGACGTCGAATTCGGGCGGGCGAGGCTTGGCAGTCCCTGTGCCAGTACATTTTGGACGGGATGCGAGCCCGAGTGTGACGTCGACGTATTCTTGTACCCGGTGTTCCTCCACATGGCGAGGCGTCGCGTTGAGAAGACAAGACTGCTGGCCGACGACGGCATATGGTACCCCGGTCTTGATTGCGCTGAGCCGGTCCCGGACCTCAAGGATGCTTTGGTACAGCTTGACCGGAAGGACCCCTGGCGTAACCAGTTTCAGGATCAAGTAGAAAATCATCCGTCGATGGTCATCGGCCGCCTGTGGGGCGATAGCAAATGAAGTCGCAGGTAGTCAGCCAGATAACTCGTAATACATGTCATCATTTCTTTTCATATGTCCGATCGTCAAATCACTTGAACTAATTTTACCACTCTCTCCATAGTTGCACCGAACAAGTTATCGTAAACAGTTCCACCCCCATCACGAAAAATAGTCATCACATTCGTCATTGCGCTACTCCAATTCGTCACAATTCATCACAATTTCACATCAACTCCGGACATTCCACATCTTCACACCGGTCTAGACCGACCGATGTTACTGCGTGTCTTGGTCTTGGTATTCATGAGTCTGCATCACTGCGAAGCGATTACGATTGACTCGTTCTCGTTCGAACTCTCGTAGAAGAGCCCCACAATTCAAATCGAGCTCGTCGACCCAAGTTGATTCATCATGGTACTTCCATCGGACCAGGTACTCTCGGTGAGTCCGACCGAACCTGGTCTTCTTGGTCGACCGAACATCTAAGACCTTCTCCACTTCAAACTCGTCTTCCTCTAATGGTCGTTCCCAACTGTCCTCCGGCAGTAACGCTTCATCGAAATCAAATCTTTTTTTCTTTGTCTACCAGACAGGGAGTTTTGGGTCGATCAGGAAATTCTCGGACCAGCTTCAACTTGGACACATGCACGATCGGGAAGACCTTGTAATCTGTACCAGTTGTTACTAGACGGGCAGCGTGCTCACCGATCAGCTCGGCAACACGGAAAGGGCCGTGCCACATGTGAGCCAGCTTCTTCGCATAGCCCTCTTTCACTCGGTCTAGGTATAGCCATACCCTCGCCCCTGGTTCTATACCGTGGGGTCGGACCTGGTCATTGGTCCGGTCTGCCCGGTATTGTGTGGCCTGACGCAGCTTTTCGTTGACGACTTCTTTTGCATGCTGGTAGTGTTTCTGGACCTGCATGCGCTAGCGTCGAGCATCGCAATCGCGGGTCCGGGTGCATCCGACAGGTATCGCAGCTTCCAGTGTCGACCGAGGGTCCCATCCATATTTCAGATAAAAATGCGTTTCTCCTCGGACCCGATCGGTCGACGAGTTGAGTGCAAACACCAGCCTTTCTGCATACTCTTCCCAATCTCGCTGGTCTGGGTCAGCAACGTACATCTTGATCGCCCTCGTTATGGTCCGCACCATGCGTTCCGCCGATCCATTTGCTTGCGGCCGATATGCCATCGTCGAACTCTGTTTCTGGCACAGCATGTTATTGAACGACCGGAACACCTCGGCCATAAAACCGGGTTCCCGATCGTGCCTGATGACCTCGCTGGCGCCGAACCTTCGGAACACACATTCTTCGTAGCTCTGGGCGATCTGCTCCGCAGACCGAGATGCACTTGCCTTCGCAAAAACTAGACCAGTGAACAGGTGTACCCAGATCAGCAGCTCAGTGTTTCCGCGCGTCGATCTAGGCAGTGACGGTATGTGGTCCATCGCTATTACCTGGAAATGGTAGGTAGCTTCGATATTTCCAGGCGATCGCCCCTTGATTAGCGGTCCACCCTTTCCGGTCTTGCAATCCGTGCAACAGCCCACATATTTCTGCACACTGCGGAAAAGACCTCTCCAGTGGAAGTGGGACCGGATCTTGTGATAGGTCCTGCCTATGCCCTGATGTCCCCCTTCTAGACTCACGTGATAGTGATGAAGGACATCCGGCTGCAGCAACTCGGGGATCACTAATTTCGCCAGTCGGTCACGGTCTGCCCTGTCTTGGTCGGCATCGCGGCAGTAACACAATAATACATTATCATCCACTTCGTAGATATACGCGATCTTGATGCACTCTTTCGCTTGATCGTTCGTCAACTTGGACAGTTCACCACGCAGGTAGGTCTTCAGGTTCATAATCCATTCTTCTTCGTCCTGCGCCTTGAAGATCCGTTCCATCCTTAACTGTTGCACTACATATTCGTTCAAACTTTTCTTGGGGAACGGTCGGCGAGACTTCTGAGCTTTCGATCTAGTCGCGACCATCACATTCACCTGACTGGGGCGTTCTTGGGTCCGATCACCTCTGGGAGCCTGTTTATATTCACCAATTCATCCAGAACGGCCTTCTCGGTGATCGTAGCCCCGGTCTGGTCTTGCATGGCCTTGGTCGCGAGGTAGTCGG
>CM047582.1:22232489-22255387 GCA_026184515.1 Peronosclerospora sorghi | reverse complement strand
GACTGGGGCGTTCTTGGGTCCGATCACCTCTGGGAGCCTGTTTATATTCACCAATTCATCCAGAACGGCCTTCTCGGTGATCGTAGCCCCGGTCTGGTCTTGCATGGCCTTGGTCGCGAGGTAGTCGGCGCTTCTGTTCCAGTCCCGTTTCACGTGCAATAGCTCGTGGTTGGGGTGGTCCTTCAATGCCTTCATTACTCGATCATTTATCGTCCTTAGTCGTGGAGCCTTGCAGTCGATCTCTCGGGTGATCTGCCTGATCACTAGGTTGGAGTCACCACATATGATAACTCGGTCCTTCTCTTGCGACGACAGCAGGTCCAGACATATAAGTAGACCTCGGTACCCCGCCTCGTTAACAGTAATATCCGGCGTGAAATCGGCAGCGGCTGCAACTATAGACCATTGTGGCAACTTCCACACTATGGCACTATAGGCGCCGACCTTCTTCTTCACGCTTGCTGATCCGTCAAAACTTAAGACCAAGAGCTCTTCATCATGGTCGACGGTCGGTGGCGGTCTCGAAACTGACTGCCGAGGTTTCTTCCTCGGGGCAATCGCTATCATGCCTCGTCCACTTCAGACCGAGGGGTGATACTGGCAGCTAATGTGCCCAATATCTCTTCCTCTCCCCTGGTGCACTTAACGACCTCGAGGGTCCACTGCGACAAGACCGCCGACCATCTGCCTAGACATCCGTCCATCCCATTGGCTGATAATATCCAGGCCAAAGTAGACCGTCTTGACAGGACTTTTATAGGTCGGCCGACCAGCAGGTTGTAACACACATCCAGAATTCGTAGCAACGCCAGAACTTCTTTCTCGACAATTCCATAGTTCACTTCATTTGGCTTCTGCGTTCTGCTCGTGAACGTGACCGGATGGTACACACCATCATGATCTTGTACTAGAGTGGCCGAAATGTACCACTGAATAGCATATACAATAATGGTCGGGACCTTTTCGGGATCGAAATGCTTCAAAATCGGTGCCGTCGCCATCTTAACCTTCAACATACCAAAAGCAAACTTTGCACGCTTCATATGGTCTTCGGCCTCCACTTGCGGACAATCTGCAGCAAGACCAGAGTCGGCTCCCCCATGTAAAGTTTCCCGGTCCTCTTCGCGCAACATATGGTAGTACACTTCACGGAGCTCATACAACACAGCCGCGTAGATAGCAAAATCTTCGATGAAGCGGCTGTAGTAGTTTAAAATTCCTAGGAAGGACTTCATTGCCTTCAGAGACTTGGGAAACGGGAGGTTGCTTAACGAATCCAGGTCCTTAGGATTAGCCTCTAGACCATTGTTCGAAACCATATGACCTAAATAGGCGACCTTGGACATACCCCAAAATTTTTTTATGGCGCTGATAGATAGGTTCCAGCGGTCGCATGTCTCCAACAATCGTTCAACCTTCTCGCACAGATCGTTCCATGACGAGGCAGGTATCAGAATGTCGTCGATGTACGACCGCCTCCCTAGAACGGACGGTCCTCTTTCCCGATTGGGTTTACCCTCTCTAAACACATCGTAATTTTCAACAGGGTCCCGATCGGTCTTGATCTTGAAGTGTCCGTACAATGCGTTGTCTATCAGCCTTTGATAGATATGGGGCGCGTTCTTCAGACCGAACGGCATACGATTCCACTCGAAAAGACCAAACGGCGTCACAAATGCGGAAAACTCACGGGCTCGATCAGTCATCGAGACCACCCAAAATCCACTTGCCATATCTAGCGAACAATACCACAAGGTCTTGTCGATGTCTTCGAACAGATCATTAATCAGCGGCATCGGGTACACCATGAGTTTAGTCAACCGATTTACCAGCCGATAGTCGATGCACAGTCTAATGTCAACGCCGTTCTTCTTGATAACAATTACGATCGGCGAGGCCCATGGCGAGGTCGACGGTCTAATAATCTTGGTGACCAACAGTCCTTTAATGAGATCAGAAAGCTTTTCACGGTACTGTGGCGCCACGCGTCGACATCGCTGGGCAATCGGCTTGGCATCTCCAACGTCAATATCGCAAATCGCACTACGGGCTGCAGGTGGTAAGGCGTTGCCCTTTCCGATCAGCAGATGTCTTTTCTTCCATATGATATTCTTCAACTGCTCGATCTGGTCTGGACTGTTAAGGTCTTGATCACCCACTTGTAAATCATCCGTTTTAACTTCGGGCGAGTCGGCAGACACTTCAGGGAGGACTGCCATTTGGCTTTCCGGCTCCTGAATGTACTGTTCCCCGCCTTCATGTATACATACTTGTTCATCTTCTGGGGCGATATCACCTAGACCATCTGGACCGGATGAACGCCCCTGGTCTTGATCGACGGGCTGTCCTTCACTGATATCGGTCTGATTAGGAATACCGTCATGGTCCGACCTAGCAATTTCATGTTCCCCTTCTTCCGTTTCTTGCTCCGCTGTCGCCTGGTCTTGTGATCACACCACGTTGACTAACCTTGGCTCTTCTATTTGATGGTCGACCGTTCCTGGTGACTGCGGCGCCTTTCTTCGGACCAACATCTTTTTTGGGGTGACATAACTTGGTCTTTCCACTAACGGTGAGGTATCCTCTTCCACCGACCCATCATCGCTGATGAGATCGGTGGTCGATTGGTACGCCAGGTTTTGCCACTCGACATACCGCCTCGATCCAATCGAGACGAACCCCATCTTCCTTGGTACATTCCCTTGTGCTAACCACATACCGACAATAGTGTTATTGTCCAGTGTCAGCGGCTTGTCACCGATATTGGTAACACGGACAAAATCGCGTCGACCAGAACTCTTTACGAAGGTCGGGACCCACCGATCGCCCCCGGTCAACCATAACTTCCTCGAACGAAAGCCTTTCTCGACCGGGGTATCGGCAGACCGACCGACTGGGATAGTGAGGTCTTGGTCCCACCGGACCAGATCGGTATACGAACCATAGAGAGGTCTTCGACCAGCCAACTGGACCTGGACCTCATCCGAAAGTGTAAGCACTCCATGTGACAGGTCTAGGCGAATGCCAGCTGGGACCATGAAATCCATACCTAGTAAAGCGTCCTGACCAGCCAACTTGCCAACCCAAGCGCTGAAAAAGTAGACCAGCGATCCCGACAAAGTAATTTTCACACGCGTTCTTCCTTCGGTCATATAAGAGTTTTCACCGATCCAGACGCATTCTTGTCTCTGGGTATCGTCTATACGACATCCGACCTTACGAGCAAAGGCGGAGTCGATTATCGAGACTTCAGCTCCAGAGTCGAACAACATCGTCGCTTTCTGGTTATTAATCTTGCCACAGGCTTTCGCCTGCTTGACCATTTATCAGGCGCGTGATACTTCCAGTATCCGCGATATTCTCCAGGCAGCAAGTCCAACTGCATAACCACCTTGGTCCGGGAGTACTCATCGGTCTTCAGACTGTAGACCGGATGGTCTCGGTCGACGCAATTTGGAATAGAACGTGTATTGTCGGTCTTATCCTCCTTGCCGACATATGCATAGATGTGAACAGTAGAACGCTCGGCTCGATCCAGATTCCAAACTGGCGAGCGTTGTAGTTTAACATCTTTTCCGCGTCCGGCGGCAGCATCCCCGCGTGCTTGTCCGGCACGTACCACTTGCGTATTATGTTAAAAAATTCTTCAATCTTGCAGTAGCTGGCCTCGTGGATCTCTCCACATGACTTGCATACGAAGAGGCAGTGGTCAGTCGGGTGGCCGCGTCTCTCGCACTTCTTGCACACCATCTTCTTCCAGCAGTTTGGACCATCATGTTTGCTCGACCCACAGTGGGAGCACTTATGACGAGGTCGGTCCGGATCGGACTTGCTTCCGTTCCTTCCCTTCCGGTCTACCTGGTCGGACTTCGACCTGGTCTTCGGGGAAGGTCCCGCAACATAGACGTAACGATACTGGTCTTCATCCGATGACTCCTGGCTGGATTGACTTCCACTTCCCCCTTCCGATCCCGTGCTGTCTTCGGCTACGATCGCCTTGACCGCTCGGGTCGGTCTGGTCCAGAGTCTCTTGACCGGATCGGTCTGGGTCTTGGAACGATAGCGACCTGATCCACCAGCGGTCTTCGCTCTCATACTACGCGACTGTTGTAACGTCCGCAGGGTCTGTTCGACTTCTCCCGCATCGTTAAGACGCAGTAGAGTAAGCTGTTCCGCCAGTTCTTGATCGTCCAGGGTAATAATGTAGTGACCCACATGTTCCAGAGCAGCACCGTTCGGCGGGTTATTCTCTTTAATTGTTATGCCGGCACGAAGTGCAGCCACGTTCAACCGATGCAAATACTCGATCGTTGTCTCGTCGCTCCGCTTCTGCATATGGTGATACTTTCGGGCACTCGAAAATCCGGAGTTACAATATTGCCCTTCAAACTCTGCCCATAGCTGGTCCCAGTCAGACCGGACATCCCGACCTAACTTTTGGATCCAGTTGGCAGCCGGTCCTTTCAACAAATACCGGAGAATCAGACACTTTTCATCTTTCGGGGTCTGGTCTCGCAGGAACGCAGACTTGACCCGACCGAACCAATACCGGGCCTGGTCTTCATCAGCATCCTTTCCAGTGAAGTCCTTGAGGTCAGTCGTCGCGGCCATACGGATGCGCGGAATCGCAGCATATCCAAAGTCGTAAGCAATAGTGGAGGCTAGGTTAGACTTGCGTGGCTTGCCAGCGCCCGTACCGTCTGACCCACAGTGGTCGTCAAAACCGCCGACCGACTCCATGTCTCAGTCACTTTTCTTGCTTTTTCTACGCAGTCTGGCCGGTTGCGGCTTGCGCTTCCCTTTGCCGACTTGCTTATCACTTCGAGTGGGCTTGTCCACAGATGTTACCGATACCATATCCACATCTCGGCAAACATTGGCACTTTTCTGGGTAGACCGGTCTTGGACATGTGGGCGCAGAGGTGGTCTAACCCGGTCTTCAATGACGAATTCAAGCTACCCAAGTCGCCTGTGCCAACAGGTTATGAGCCCAAGTGGTTTCGTGTGTCAAGAAATGTCATTTTCTGCTGAATTTTAAGTTTTGTGCGCAAGTGGTTTTTTCTTGTGATTTTTCGAGTGGTTATCTCTCGTGTGGTTACAGTTCTAAGTACTAGTGGACTTTCGGAGGGCTAGTGAATTGTTGGCATGTTTTTGCGCCGTATATTTTTGAATTTACGTTGATTTTACCATGGATAGTGGGGGTGAATCGGATTTCGAGCCGTAAGTGGCTCTGAAGGCCATCCTTGATGGGATGAAGGACATGAAGGGTCGCATGAAGTCGATGTAAGATGCGAAAACGCGCGCATCCACCGCAAGCACCGTGGTTGCACCTACTACGACTGCTGCGACTACTCCGGCTGCTGCGCCTTCTTCGCCTGCCGCGCCGGCCACGCCTGCAGTACTGAAGCAGGACCCGATGTTTGCCCCCGGAACAGTGTGTTCCGGGAGTCGCTAAGAAATTGTGGGCCATTCGGCAAGGAGATGACGCTGAATGACCTGGCTGACGACATCGGCATTGAGGTCGGTAGAGCAGCCAGGCCGAACCCGGCTAGGCTCCCGGCGAACAATCCGGGAAACACACCGAATGCGAGCAGGGTACATGCACCGGCGGCGCAGACGCCCGAAATGCAGTTCCGGCAGGCAGCGCCCGCCCCACCCCCACAGCATTTGCAAGCGTCGTATGCCAAGATACCGAAGCTCGGCATCGAGAAGTTTTCAGGGGTTGAACTGTTCCCCGGACTCGGTGCCGGCTTCAAGCAATGGACATATCTCTTCATCGAGGCTGTTGAGATAGCCGAGATGACATCTGGATTTGTGTGGACCGAGCGCCTTAAAGTAAACCAGCTTGGGGAATATCTCGAAGGGGTGGCAGGGGATTATTTCCGTGCAAATATAGGCACGTGGTGGAAAGCTGCCCCTGAATTATTGGCGATATTGGATTTCATGTATATGTCATTTCGAGTGACTATCTCCCCCCACCAGGCTGCAGTGTGGTTTGCTTCAGAGAAGAGTCCTAAAAGGACTTGGACTGAGCACTACCTGTACCTGGTAGCCCTGGCTCGCGAGAGCGGCATGGACGAAAGGATGGTGGTTCAGAACATAGTCAAATTCGCTGCGCCCCGACTGAAAGTTGCAATCATGTCCAGGTACAATCCTATGCGAGAGGATTACCTGTGCCATGCGCAAGAATTAATATCGTGGGCGCAGGAATTGGATGAAGATACGCCGAAAATCAGGCCGCCTGCTCGTATGCATGCAAACTCGATAAAGGAGACCGGTTTTGTAAGAAGATGCTACGGCTACGGAAAGCCTGGGCACATAAGGAGGGAGTGCCCGCATAGAGGCAAAAAGGCGTCAAGAAATGCAAACTCCAAGGATCAAGGTGGGTCCAGCGGTCAATGGAACCGAAAAGTCGCGTTGTCGACCATTGAAATTAAAAACGAAGTTGATTTGACTGGAATGGATGTCGGAGATGACATGCCTGCAACGACGTGGATCGTCGATAGCGGTGCCAGTAGGCACCTAGTGGCTGACGAAAATTTGCTTGTCGATGCAGTCGCTTGTGGGCCCGAAGATGGTTTTTTGTTGCCCGACGGTGGGAAATTGGCGGTGACCAAGGTTGTAAAAATCAAGCTGGTTACGCCTGATGCCGATCCAATTTCGATCGAGCTCAGTGAAGTATATTTTGCACCCAAATTTTCCAAGAATTTGATTTCACTTGGTAAGTTGCATGAAAAAGGGTGCAAAATAGTGGAAACGTTTGTAAAACTAACGATACAGTGGAATGGAAACACGCTGTTTCCAATTCGGATTTGTGGATCGATTTTCGTGGAAGAATTAATGCCAGAAAAGATGTGCGGGCGCGCGCAGCAGTTCAAGAATATGTTGCTGAATGCTGTCGCTGCGGAACCTGATGGTGATGTGCAGGAAGGCACTCTCCATCACTTTCATACCCGTTTGGTTCACTTGGCATACGACACGGTCGAAAAGTTAGCCAAGGACCCCAGGTCAGGCATCAAGTTGACAGATAGTAGTCGACCCAATTGCCTGACCTGCGCTGAAGGAAAGGGATCAAGGAAGCCGCAGCCAAAGACAGATTCGGGTGAAAATTCGACAATTGAACGAGTCGGCGGTGTGATATGCAGTGACTTGAAGGGTCCGGTCACACCGCGCGACAGGCGTGGGAACAGATATCTGGTGATGTTTGTGGATCATTTTTCAAGTTACGTGCGTGTGTTTGCCGCTCTAACGAAAGATAGAGCGGCGAAAATGTTTGAGCATTTTTTAACTTGGTTCGAAAACGAATTCAAGTGTCGAATTCACGATTTGCGCACGGATGGAGGAGGTGAGTACAAGACCGTAGAATTGTTCTGCAAAAGAACTGGAATGCCTCGACAAGTTACGGAGGCTGGCAATCCAGCCTTTAATGGAAAGTCCGAGCGGATAAACCGGACCATTTTTAACATGGTCCGGTGTATGATTTTTGGGTCGGGTCTACCGCTAATGTACTGGTACGAGGCGGCGGAATACGCCTCTTATATTTTAAGCCGTACCCCGACCCGTTCGAACCCGGGCAAAGTGTCGCCATTCGAGATGCTGACGCACAAGAAACCTTCGCTGAAGGAAATTGTAGTGTTTGGGTCGCCGTGCATGATGTGGCGTGATCCCAAGAAAAAGACCCTTGCCAAACACGCCGAAAGGGCATTGATTTTAGGTCGAAGTGATGAAACCAAGGGATTTAAGGTGCTTTTGCTGAAAGACAGGGTGGTGACGGTCACTCTCCATGTCAGTTCAATTGAAACACTGGACAAGGAGGCGAGTGACCATATTACAAGGGCGCTGGGTGTTGCAGATGAAGAAGAGATGAAGAAACGCGCTGCAGTACGCTCAAGTGTAAAGCCGACTCAAGAAACCGACGTATCGGAACACTATGAAGTGCAAGATGCGAGTTAGAAGGCGCGTAAGACGCCGAGAATATCTGGACGAGTGATTAAGAAGACGCATAGGCGGCAGAGCTGGAAAAAACTAGCAAGAAGAAAGTGAAAGACCAAGAGAGTGTGATTGAAGTAATTGATATGAAGGAACGTGGAGTGATTGGAAATAAAGCTTCGATTGATGGAAACAATTTCGAAGTCGAAGAAACTGAAGTTGGAATTTCGGAGCACGCGATGTGCGTTTACGCTGTGGCGGAAACAGTTGACAGTGGAATTGATTCCAAGATTGCAGTTCCTGATCCGAAGTCCTACAAGGAGGCGCATGAAGGCGCACACTCCGACTTGTGGACGAAGGCGGAACAGGAGGAGCTGCAAGCGCTTGAAGAAATTGGGACCTGAAAGATTATCAAGCGCCGTCCATACAAGAAGTTGCTGCCCACTAAGTGGGTGTACAAGACTAAGTTGCGCGCGGACGGAACAGTCGAGCGCTACAAGGCTCGACTGGTGGCGCGCGGTGATCGCCAAGTTTATGGCCAGGATTACCACTTCACGTTTTCGACAGTCATGGAAGTCGATAACGTAAAGGTGATCCTGGCCATGTCACAGATTTGGGGGGTACCGGCGCGGCACGGTGATGTGACGAGAGCCTACCCGAAAGCAAAAGCGGAAGATGATTGTGAAATCCATCTGAAGATTCCACAACGTATGCAGATTCCGGTGGAGTTATATGAAGTTTTTGATGTGGAATCGAATGATGAACTTTCTTTAAAGTTGGAAAGAAATCTTTACGGCCTCAAACAGGCTGGCAGGCTATGGAATCAACTTCTGTGCCAAACATTGGAAGGGTTGGACTTTCAACAATCCGTCACCGATACCTGCGTATTTTTTAGGCGTGTTGTGGATGGTACCGTGCTAGTTGGAGCATATGTGGATGACCTATTGGTCACTGGAAGCACGTCAGAAGCGGTTGATAAGTTTTTTGACGAAATGAAAGTACTGTAGCTCAAGGATCTTGGGGTCGTAAGCAAGTTCCTGGGTGTTCGTATTGAAGGAAACATTCATGATGGATCTAAGTTGGATCAGGAGGCTGCTATCGATGAGCTCCTGATCGCGCATGATTTTACGAAAATAAATGCGACGCGCACGCCGGTGCTCAACATGGACGGTGTGGAAGGATTCAAGGAGTTGCTGCCACCCAAGTCAAGGGAGAATTTCCCAAGTGTGAAGACTTTTCAATCGTTGGTGGGCAGCCTCCTGTGGATTTCTCGTTGTACCCGCCCGGATATTGCATTCGCAGTGCACCGCGTAACGCGGCGCACGCACGCGCCTACGGTGGGGGACTTCAAAGCAGCGAAGCGAGTCGTAAGGTACCTAAAGGGTACCAAGAGTTTGAAACTCCGACTAAGCCACGATGACGAATTGCCACTGCCAATTCGAATTACCTGCTACATGGATGCTGATTTTGCAGATGACAAGACGGATCGAAAGAGTGTGAGCGCAGTGGTGGTGTATTTAAATGGTATTATCGTTTCATGGAAGTGTAAGAAGCAGACTACCGTGACGTTATCTACGGATGAAGCTGAATTCGTGGATGCTGCTGTCGGTGGACGCGAAGCATTGGGGCTTCGTGAATTGTTGCTGGAAATTGGTTTGCTTTCTCGAACACCTCTTCTGATGAAGATGGATAACCAAGCAGCTATCACGCACGTGGAATCGGAGGCAAGTGCTGTAAGCACGAAACATATCGACATTAAGTTGAAGTTTTTGAAGGACCTGAGCAAAAAAGGAGTGATTAAAGCGGCTCACGTACCAAGTTTGGATATGGTGGCAGACCTACTTACGAAGGATTTGAGTGCGCAGCGGGTCCAAGATTTGCGAAACCAAATCGGTTTGAATTGAGGGTGTTACAGCGCGCGCCGTTTCAGGAGGAGTGTTGATTTTCCATGTAGCCATGATGGGCTTTCAAGGTAAACCATATGGTGGAAACGGATTGGCTGATACCATTTTTTATGTATGGTGTATACAGGTTTTAAGTCAGTAGCGCTTAGGAATATTAAGCTCGAGTCAGTGACTTAAAATGTTTATATTTGATTAATATATATGACTTCTGATTTTTTACAAACTTCGAGCAGCCTAAAACGACACTGCGGGCTACAGCTATTGAGAGCTGCCACATCCCAAACAAGAACACGAATTCAATCTACCCAAGTCGCCTGTGCCAACAGCACCTTGATGGACTTTCATCGGCGCCTAGGAGATCTTTCGACACGATTTTCAAGATGGCCAAAAACCCTGCATCAGGTATACGATTGACAGATTCGATACGTCAAAAGTGTCTGTCCTGTGCCAAAGGAAAGCAGACCAAGGGAGTTCAGTCGAAGAGAGACACGGGCATGAATTAACCTATCGACGTGATCGGGGGTGTCATTTTTTCGGATCTCAAGGGTCCCATGACCCCTCGAGATCGCTTGGGGAATCGATATATGGTCAACTGCATTACCACCGATCAAGTTATTGTCGAGTGTTCTTTACCAGAACGAAAGATGCGGCCTCCTTGAAGTTCAAGCTATTCATGAAAAGTTTCGAGCGCGAGTTAAATTGCGAGATACATATCTTACGCACCGATGGAGGTGGTGAATATAAGACGCTTGAAATTTTCTGCTCGTCGGAAGGCATCTCGCGTCAAGTAATTGAGGCGAAAAACCAAGCGAGCAACGGCAAGGCTGAACGGATGGACCGTACCATTATGAACATGGTGCAGAGCATGATCTTTGCATCAAAACTGACGCTCACGTTTTGGGGAGATGCTGCAGAGTAATCTTCGTACATACTGAACCGAAGCAAGACCAAGTTCAACCCTGGAGGTGCATTGCCCATGGAGATCCTAACGAACAAGGCTCCCGTGCTGACAGACATCGTGGTTTTTGGGTCGACGTGCACTGTGCGCAGAGACCCGACAAACAAATCACTCGGTGAGCGAGGAAAGGCGGGCATCATCATTGGGAGAGGAAGCTAAACGAAAGGATAAAAAAGTGTACATCCCAGCGGATAAGGTGTTCGTGGTGACCCAACACGTTCAAAACGTTGCAGCACCGCAGGATGACCAATCTGGAGGAAGGACTTATCCTGACCCGGTACAACGTCAGGAGGAGCCTTGCACGAGATCATAAAGATGGTGTGAAGGGCGGAAGGAAGTTTCGAAAGGGTCGAAAGCAGACATGGACCAGAGAGCGCCATGGCACAAGGTCCACAACTTGATTCAAACAAAAATGGCCGAGGCCGATACCTCGGTTGGTATTTGCGACGAGGTGAATGCAGTCACCAAGCAAGATCCGAAACACTACGGTGATGCAATGAAAAGTAATCATTGCGACCAATGGCGCGTGGCCATGACCGAAGAACTGGACGCACTCAAGGCTAATGACGTGTGGGAGATCGTTGTACCACCAGGAAACGCACACGCTCTACACAACAAATGGGTTTACAAGACAAAGACTGATGCGAACGGTGACATCGAGCGGTACAAGGCTCGTTTAGTCGTTTGTGGAAACGAACAAGTGTTCGGAGTGGACTATACCCTCACGTTCGCGGCGGTAATGGATTTTGGGACGGTAAAGCTGATACTGGTGCTTTCGAGACGCTGGAAGAAACCAGCGCGCCGCGGTGATGTACCCAACGCGTAAGTCAAGGCTGAAAAGGAGGAGAACATGGATATCTACATGAAGGTGCCGAAGGGAATGACAGTGACGGAAAAAGAGATGAAGAACCTGAACGCGAAAACCCCAAATGACCTAGCGTTGCTGCTGAAGAAGTCGTTATATGGACTTAAACAGGCTGGGCGGCTATGGAGCAAGTTACTTGACTCCAAGATACGACAAAGAGGGTATCAGCAATGTACCACGGACATGTGCCTATACTTCAAGTACAAGGACAAGAAATTCACGGTGGTCTGTGTACGTGGAAGATCTGTTGGTCACGGGCACCGAACAGAGCGCAGTGGATGACTTCTTTAAAGACATGAGCTCACTATCGATCAAGGATTTTGGAATTGTAAACAAGTTCCTCGGGATAAGAATTGAGCTCGATAAGTCAACCGGCTATGTCCTGGATCAAGAACCGACTATCGACTTGCTTTTGAGGGACTTCGGGATGGAGTCAAACAATGGAGTTCGTACCCCTATCGGACACGAGTGCAACATTGATGACGAAGAGGAGGTTGAGTACCTACCAGCAAGAGGAGCAAAGGGGGACCCTAGTGTGAAGTCCTTTCAGTCACTGGTGGGGAGCCTGCTATGTATTGCAAGATGTACACGCCCAGACATTTGTTTTGCAGTGCACAAGGCAACGAGACAGAGTCACAAGCCGACACTCAAGGATTGGAAGACCGCGAAGCGTATCATGCGATATCTGAAAATGTCGAAGGATTTGAAGCTGCACCTGGATGGTGATGGACATGTGTCAGAGGATGTGCGAGTTGAATGCTGGAGTGACGCCGATTTCGCCGCGAGCAAGTCCGACCGTAAGTCGATATCAGGGTGTGTACTAACTGTGGATGGTGCGGTGGTTCTGTGGCTTTGCGAGAAGCAGTCGGGCGTATCGCTGAGCACAATGGAGGCAGAGTTTATCTCAGCGTCGCAAGCTGGTCGGGAGCTACTTGGAATGAAAGAAGTACTGAGTGAGTTGAAGCTACGCATACGTGAGCCCATGCCGATGTGGATTGACAATCAATCGGCGATCAAGCAACTCGAGTCAGAGAAGAAGACCTCGAGCGCCAAGCACGTGGACATACGCTACAATTTTAAATGTCATGACGCACATAAAGGAACGGTGGTGCCAAGGTTTGTGCGACCTGAGGATATGATAGCAGACATACTGACGAAGTCGTTGCCGTCTCCAAGGATGGAGGATTGAGGTCTATCCTCAAATAGCCGGTGTGTACACGCACGGTGCGGCTAGAGCCCAGAGGAGGACTTTCCTTAAGCGGCTATACGCCGCTACTTAGCCGATACGCCCTTATATAAGGGCTTAGAGGGAGATTGCTCTCTCGACCGGGGCCAAGATTCCCTGCGTTTACGGTTAGTAAACACTAACGCCTTATGCCAATGATTCCCTTAGTAGGGAGTAGCTAAGGGAGGTGCTCCCTTTTGCTACAACACTCAATGCACGCAGCGACCGTTCCAGGTCGTGCGCCTAGCATTATTCAGTGTATTTTGTCAACTGATTTATTTATTTAAAATAAAATTAGCCTAACTTAATAAACTAATATAAACTATATGCAATACTAGGTAGAACTTACTTAATTCGTACCTAGCCAAAATGTAGTGTACACCACCTGTGTACCAACACGTGGCAGGCTGCCACGCCTTCACCAAGGGCTCCCGCTCTGATTGGTTAAAACAACCAATAGGTCCGAACCTTTTGGACTGGTCAATACTTGACCTTAACCTTTGTGTACTTACGTACACCAACGTAACCAAATGTAACCCCGTTACAGCTCAAGTTGAACGCCACACAGGCTAACACCGATAAGGAGTGTTAGAAACTACCGTGTTTGACAGGTTTCAAGGCTCAAATACGATACCATCGGACGGTGTCACCTGGTTGGCTGATTACCGTGCAACGTGGCATAGAGGGATAGCGAGGGGGCGATCACCAAAGGACGTGTGAACACATAGGACAGTGAGAGGCGTTGCCGTTTGTCTGGTCAACACACATCGTATTGTTGAAGTAGGTAGTTCTGAACAATCAATACACTTTTACTTTCTACTCCTACTACGCAAGTGCTACCTCTTCTAAGAGATATCTTGTTTAAGGTCCATAGGGTTTTACGCACACGCATGCACTGACTTAACTAGACAACAAGGTGGTAAAGCGTATAGAGAGGTATCTCAAAAGTACTAAGTAGAAATCTCATTTTTGGAACATAATAGCGAAGACTACGCATAGTGAGTACAGCGACGAAGATTTTGCTGCTGACAAACAAGAGTTCCAGTTTTATTTACTTATCACAAATATTTAAGTCTCAGTGACCATCTTTATTAATGTTTCGCAAAAGAAGTGATATCATAGTCTGCCGGTTTGTTTGAGCCCATAAAGTTTTCGTTTCAATTGTAGCGCCAATTCACTTTCAGATGTCACGCCAAAAATTTCAAGCTGTTCTTGTTAAATTTTCATACCTGGGGCAATTCGAGAAAAATTTCATATTCATCATCGGTCTTGACCTTAGGGTATGCACTCGGTAAATCACCGTGGAGTGCAGCAACACCCCAAATTTGGGCCAACGTTAGAAATACTTTTACATTATTCATCTTCGTCACTGTCAAGAACGTGAAAAAAAACTTTCCCATAAATTTATTTATCACTGCTCGCAATTAAACGCGCTTTGTACCCCTCGATTGTTCCATCTGACTTAAGCTTGGATTATAAGCCCACTTAGTCGGAAGAGATACTTTGCCTGGTTTTCGTCGTACGAGTTTCCATGTGTCCAATTCTTCGAGATATCTCAGCTCGGCTTCCTCTATAGCCGTCCACATAACCGCATTTGGTCCCTCATGCGCCTGCCTCTAATTCTTTGTGTCTGGGCACTGCAGTTCTCAAGTTCTTTCCAGCATCCACATTTTCCGAGACCATATACACATAAAACACACTTTCGTCACCGGAAACGTTTTCATTTCGAACCGTTGTATCGGTTCGACTTTCAGTTCCATTCGAAATTTTCTGTACTATGCTTTTTCTTCCTTTTACTTGATGTTTAGATATTTTGCACGTTGCATCTTCTTCTTCTCTCTGCTTGTTTTCTAGCGCGATCAACCGTTTCTTGCTTTTTGCTTCTTACTTGTTCTCGATCATCCAATCCAACATCTTGTTCCTTATGTTCTGTAAATATTCCGGTTTCGTGATTACGCTGAATAGATAGAAGTTCAAGTTCTGTTTCAGCAGCGTTATCTAGACTTCGTGTTAGCTTGAATTTTTGTCAAGCTTCGCGATATTGGTGACGTTTCTGCTGACTGTAACAACTTTGTCCTTGATTAATAAAACTTTATATCCTTTTTTTCGTCACTTTTGCGTAGAATCAATGCATTTGTTGCGTGTTTGGCGAGAGCTTTCTTTTTTGGGTCCCTTCACACAAATACAAATACAAGTGGACCCGAAAACAACAATGTCTGTCAGAATCGGCCTCTTTCCAGTCAACATTGCAATAAGGGATAATCTCCCTGGGTTCGCCCAAGTTGGAGTGCGGTTGAGTATGTATGCATCATACTCAGCCTTCTCCGACCAGTACATTAGTGGGTTCCTGATCGGAAGATTATATACCGAACCATATCAAGTGTGGTTCCGTTCATTATTTCAGATTTACCATTAGAGGCAGGATTTACAGCCTCGGTAATCTGTACTCTTATTCCAGTATGCTAACAAAACAGATTCACGTTCTGGTACTCTCCACCTCCATCAGTCCTTATTACGTAGACTCGACAATCAAAAATTTTTCAAACCCACGAAATGAGATGTTTAATCATTTTGCCGCTTTAATATTCGTACGAGCGGCAAATACTTGTACATATTCCGAGAAGTTCTCGACGAAAACTACTAAGAAACGATTTCCGCGTCTATCGCGCGGTGTTATCAGCCCTTGGAGGATCAAAGCACACCTCCAATGCGATCAATGAGAGAATTTCTTCCCGAATACTGATTAAGTTAACCTCTTGTCGTTGATTTTCCTTAGGCACAGGTCAGGCAGTTTGGCTTCTTGTTATCGGTGAACACTATGCCTGAACTGGGGTCTCTAGCTATTTTTCGACCGTTTCATACGCTAGATAAACCAAGTGTACGTGAAAGTGGTGCGAACTTCTGAGCTTCATCTTGCTTGTTTGCTTCAAAATTGTTAGGACCATATTGATAAATTTGCTCCTAATTCCTTTCCATTTGCGCTCGGTAAATTTGCTACAAAGATTTCACCCAAAAATTCTGGAGGAAATTGACATGAGTTGGGGGCACGTGCAATATTCCGTTGTGACTGCGTCGGCTGTTAGCGCCTAACAGTCTCGGAGGAAGTTTCTTAGAAGAAGAAGCGCGCCCTACTTGATCAGGATAGGGGCGCACGGAAGGCAAGTAAGTTCAAGAAGTCTATATTAGTGTTAATATGACTAAATTTCTATCTGCCTACGTCGTCTAATGTACGAATTTGTACTTACATACGTAATGCTACCGTGAGTGGACTGCTTTTTACCCTTGCACACGTACCAGCGAAGTGCTGTAAGTTTCGTCTCTGACAGTAAAGGCTTAGCGGAAAACAGCTACAGGAAGCTTACAGTGAACAGCGATGTGTTGGCACGAATAAATTAACTGTGGTGGAGCGGCTGATCAAAGTTTTTGAAGCTTGATCAGGCGTTACCACGGCGCCCGGACTGCCGACTAACGAAGGGGGTCCTCCGGTTGTCCTGTGACTGCTTGTGTTCCTTCTCACCTTGTGTACCCGACGGCTTCTGCGTGGGTCGCTCTCCAGGTGGCGGGGATGGCACGCTGCAATTCCTTGTTGCAAGATTGGGGTAATACGTGTTGAGTCGACTGGTGTCGATCAGGTGCGATCAGGCTTGATTAGGATTGATCAGGCACAGATATTCAATGATCAGGGCTGCTGATCGACAATCAGGGGATTATTAGGGTCGGTGACCGGTGATCAGGGATGATCAGGGTCGATAATCCATGATCAAGGGCTGATCGACGATCAGGGATGATCACGCTTGATCAGGAGCAGAGAGTCGATGATCAGGAACGCTGATCAGTCCAGTTAACTCCCCACGAATTGGAGCGAGTTGCAAACAGGTGATCACAGGTCGCTAGTTGCAGATCGACGATCTGGGTGGTGATCAGCGAAGGGGTATTTGATCAAGCAGCGGAAATCTTCACCACTTGATCACGGAGCCTCTTAAGCTTAATTCGTCGATAGAATACCCAAAGTACTTGTATTCTAAACTTAAAATTTAGAGGGGAGGTCGATCAGCACGTTCTACGAGCTGATCGACAGTTTCCACTAAAATACACCTAGTGTTCCCATGGGGCGCTTAGAGCAGCCGAACTGTAGGGGCCAAAAAACGTGGATCAATGGGGGAAGAGGTGAGAACACTAGGCTCGATCACTTTCCCCAAGACCAAAAACCTTTACAAAATACTACCGCTGACACATCGGGTGGAGTTGAGGGTGAGTTCCCCAGACCTTTACGTCTGCCGGTGGTCCAAAAAGTGCACTACGTGCTCCCGCCCGGGACGTAAAGGGTGCGTATGCAAAAGAGAGGGAGGCGCGTGGATATCACGCCTCCCCCTCGGTGATATTATCGATCGGACGCAAAAGGAGAACTTTATTATCGCTTAAATCCTAAGAACCACCAATTACCTAATATCCACCAATCAGAACTACCCATTCTATCGTACGCCGTCGACCAGTCGACCTGATTTATTCGTCGTTCTTCGATGTTCGTTGAGTACCTGTATGTAATCGTCCCATCTCCCCGTGTCTCGTCTATGTTCTGTCTATGTGCACCACGGTTGTACTCGCAACTGTATACACCGTGGTACACACAATCGTACACGATTACGTACCCAATTTGTGTCCGCAGTCAGGCCCCTAATTAGCCCCAAAATTAAGCCCTTAATTAGGCTAAATTTTGTAACACACTTTACCACACACTCGATATCACGCGCACGACGTCGTTTGAGCAGTTACTGGATCGGATTCGACATGGCAGTGTTGACGGGACGCGACACGTGGATCTCGTCTTGAGTTGTGTCGGCAATTACGCGGCGCGCACGGCACTGAATCAAGCGTGTAATGGATTGAATCAATCAGGGGGGCAATCTGCTGATGGAACAGCTGGATCTCCTCCTCGCGTTAAGCAGGTTTATGGACTGTGCGCGCGTGTTGCTTCCGAAGCATCGTGACGGAGTCCTCGAGCACCGAGAGCGAGTCACTCTCGCGTGCGGAGCTTCCCTTGCTGTACGCATGCTTGAGTAATCACCGAGGTTACGGGGTCTGCTATAGACTGATCAAGTGATGAAACACTATCCATGATCGTCTGCATGAACGACTTGATGAAGAAAATGTGGGGATGCATGGTCATGATGACCTGATCGATGGTTGGTAACGACATGATCGGTGATGACTTGATCATGTCGTTAGGCATCGATCTGATAGACAGTGACCCGATCGATGGGAGAAAGGGCTGATCATTGAGTGGAAACGACCAGATTGATGATGACATGATCGACGGGTGAAAACGGTGTCAACGAAATGATCGAACATGACCCGATGAAAAGAAGGGGCGATCGATGGGCGGCCACGACGTAACAGATCATGAGCAGATGGGTGAAAATAATGATCGACCCACGCCCCAACCGCTGTACGGATGGGACGAGGCTCAGGGGCGGCTGTGGAGAAGCGTACTGTAGTTTTTGTGTCCAAATGTGGCGTGCTGTAGATAGTGGTACACCTGTGTGTACTATTGTAGGTACATGGACGGGACATAGACGGGGCATCGTGAGAAGGGACAGTTAGGTACGGGTACCTAACGAACAGCGACGAACGACGGATAAATCAGGTCGACTGGTCGACGGAGTACGCTGGAATGGGTAGTTCTGATTGGTAGATATTAGGTAATTGGTAGTTATTTGGATTTAAGTAATAATAAAGTTCTCCTTTTGCGTACGATCGAGTAGATCGTTTAAGGGACGGCACCTTTGCATCTCCCTCGTTAGTAAATACCTCTACGTCCCGGGCGGGAGCACTTTGTGCGTTTTTGGCCCACCGGTAGGCGTAGAGTGTGATAACTCGCCGCAACTCCACCCGCTGTGTCAGCGGTTCTTCTTTTTAAAGGTTTTTGGTCTCGGGAACGTGATTGAGCAGTGCTCTCACCTCTTCCCCGTTTGGTTCACGTTTGGCCCCAAGAGCTGTAAGCGCCCCACGGGAACTCTAGGTGGATTTAGTGAAATTTATCCCCCTCGTAGGTCTAGGCTAGGAATACATATATTTCGGTGTTTCTTTAGCTGTTTGAGACTCCAGAGGCTCCGCGATCAGGCAGTGAAGACTTCCGCTGCCTGATCAAGTACCCCCTTCACCGATCAACACCTGATCGACACTCTGCAAATCGCAATCCGCGTTCATCTGCTCGCAACTCGCGCCAACTAGCTGATCAGCGACTTTTAGGACTGATCAAGTCTGATCACAGCTGATCAACGACTTTTAGCACCTGATCAAGCCAGATCAAGTCTGATCACAGCTGATCAACGACTTTTAGCGCCTGATCAAGCCTGATCAAGTTTGATCACAGCTGATAAACGACTTTTAGCGCCTGATCAAGACTGATCACTGCTGATCAAACCTGATCACTCCTGATTCAAGCTTGATTGCGCCTGATCAAGCCTGATCGCAGCAGTCGCTTCATCACAAGTTAACTCAATCTTGCAACAAGGAATTGCAGCGTGCCATCCCCGCCACCTGGAGAGCGACCCACGACCAAGCCGTCGGGTTCACAAGTTTAGCAGGGACACAAGCAGTCAAGAGACAACCGGAGGGCCCCCTTCGTCAGTCGGCAGTCCGGGCGCCGTGGTAACGCTTGATCAAGCGTCAAAAACTTTAATCAGCCGCTCTATCCACAAGTGTATACTCTTCAAAGATCACGTCCGGGTTAATGCTCTGTAACGTTTTCTTGGCAGCCGCGGTCTGGTCATCCCCGCCTGTTCCGGCCGAAAAAAAAACAGCCGATTCATATTCGCGAGCTCAAACGTATCGTAGTCGTACTGGATGAGCTTGACAATGCCACAGCGCGTGGGCATCTTGGCGGCCACGGAGCCAAACCACTACTTGGCCGCCCTGCCTTCGTGGCTTCCACGGTTTCACACACTTTGGACAGCAGAGGCTTGAGCGCGCGCATGGCCACCGGTTTCATGTCGCGACAACCCGTTGTCAAGACCGTCTCATTTATCACTGTTTTCATTACTTCGACGAGCAATTGCTGCGCTTTCACGCGCATGTTTGACGACTTGTCCATGAGAGATTGGACCGTTGGGCCGATAAAGCACTGGAGATCGAATTTTTTCACACTGGCGCACATGTTCCACGGCCCAGGTCAGCAATTCCGCGCTCCGTACTTCATTCCACAGCTCTTCCGACAGCGGCACCAACAGACTCTCGACACTCAGCGTCGATGTCTTGCCGCTATGACGAACCCAATGATGCAGCGCGTGAAGTGCCGCGGCTTGCATGGCCTTCTTGTTGTCGGCCAATCCAGCAATTAAACTCCGTACAAGCAGCTTCGACATCTTGGCAATATCGGGGCATACACTCGTCGTGACCGTCGCCAACACATTCGCCTCTTTGACCGTGAGACTCGCGTTCGCATCACTTAGACGAGCTTTCAAGAGCCGGGCCATGTCTTGCACTGGACGCGTAAAGTCAATGGCGCATCCCGCACGTTCCCAAATGGCTTGGATCGTGTCCAGGGCTTCGCTGCACTGTTTCCACGACCCTTTGCGCTCTCGTTCTTTAACTTGTCCAAGAGCTCCTTTGTAACGTAACTGCTCACATCCACGCAACCAAATAGCGCTGCCTCATCGTCGCGAGACGGCGCGGCGTCCTCCTGGTCTTTCACCCGCCGCTTGACACTCGCCTTCTCCTTGGCAGGATAATACCCTGCCTTGTCAAACGCAGCCTTGACCGTCTCCGCTAACGCTGGCTTCCAGCTCTCGAGATTCAAGATGGGAAGCAACGCGGGACCGAGATGCGAGTACATGCCGCTTAGCAAGGATCGCGGCACTCCGAACCTTGGGATTCGACGATTCTAAGCCTTGAGAACCCTTTGAACACTCCATCAACGCGCTTGGATGGCACATTGCGACACCAAAGTCCTGGACACCATCCAGTAGCTCTACCAGCGCCTCCAAATGCGCCAGCGGCAAGCGAACATTTGGTATCGACGCCATCAGACAACCCATGGTATACGACGGACTCGTGGCTTCACACAAGCTCAAGATAAAATCATGCACCGCCTTGTTCGCCTTCTTGTCGCCAATCTTGTCACATGCACGCGGCACTACGCGGCACACGACGCTGCGAGGAAGTCGCTTGGGTTACGGGACGTGGTCGAGCAGGATACATATCCAGCGCTTCGCGACGTGCCGAAAGACAAGGTCGTCGACCGGCTGGGCGTTGAGACCGTCGGGAATGGTACATGGTTGTAGTCGGCGCTTTTTCGGGCGGAAAATCGTCATTGATCGCTTGACGCAGCAAGACACTCCACGCTTGTGGATCACCTTGCGTCTGCGTACGAAGGGGATCGCCCAGAAATCAGTGCGATCGATCAAACGCGGCGTCATGGTCTTGTTTCTCGTCGTTGGGTGGGTCTTCGTTTCGGTTGTCCGGGCCTTGTGTTGCGTCGCCCTCTTCCATATCCACGTCGTTCGATGGAATCTCGTGGCCGAGGGCTACTAACGTGCGCATGGACGTGTAATCATCTTGAAAGACGATCGTACACGAGCTGTCATTGATACATTCAACGTACGACGGACCATAGCCTTGAAAATAGTCCAGGAAGTCACGTGTCCGCACGTGCTGGAAGTGAGTGCTCGTACATTCGAGTCGAGCGGCTCGTCCGACCCAAGCACAGGCGAGTACATTGATCCACTGGGTCGATCGTTTGTCCCACCCTCGTTGGAAACGTGAGTGTTCTCGATCCTTGCACTCGTCCTGGCCGCGTTGGATCGTGGCTAGCACGATCGGTGTGTCCTCGTTGGATAGCTTGACCACCTGATGGTCGGCAACGGGACAAGAAGTGGTCGTCTCGCTTGCAACTCGGTCGATCATGGGCAGAAAACATTTTTCCTTCTCCTTCTTCGACCAATGGTCGAACTGCACGACCTCGTCCACGGGATCTAGCGGGACCACCTCTGGCCCGTGCACTTCCTCCGATGTGGCTTTTGTACCATCAAATAGACGTTCATCCATGAAACCAGTCGCGTCATGTGTCTCGTTTCGAACCTTGTACGAGCGTTCCAGCGCAAGCATCCACCATGTCACGAGGAGGCGATGCGTCCTGCCATTAGACATGAACGTGGGCGTTGGGCGCAACAAGATGGTTAGCTCGGTCCAGTGCTGCGTCGAGATCCGATTTCGTCGTGTCATGTGTGCAAATGACGGTCACTACCTCGTCGTCTCTACCTGGAAAAGCGCACGCACGGCTTTCTGTGTGTGGGGCCTGCATTTCCCTCCACGAGTTGGTGGCTAGTGTCGTGAAGGAGTTGAAAATTATGATAAATCCTCTTAATCAACAACACAAAGTGGTAATAAGACAGTCCTTCTTGCTTTACTTCCCGGGTACTTAATACTTCCAACCGAATCAACAATCAATCAAATATACTTGGGGTACACTTCCACAGGTGGTTCTGGGATTCTCCCAACACTAGCGCGCTTCAAACGGCTGCTGCTCCACTTGTTGGGGCGTTCACTCAACGGCTTCCTTGTATTACACTTGGTTTTTGTATTGAATCAAAAAAAGAAAGGTTTTTGAGGGCCGCCAGAGATCTTCGTAGTTCAGGGGAAATTCGTTCTATTAAGTGTTACCAACTCCTACATCAAAGTCAATCACTTTTCTCACCCACTACTTCGTGGTTATTTTTACTTCAGCGCTGACTTCAATACTGGACTCTGGGGCCGTCGCAATCCTCTGTAATTTGATTGATCAGATTTGCCGTTGCGATCTGCCGTCGCACCCTCTGGAACCTGATTGATCAGTTTTGACATCGCTATCTGGCCGTCGCACCCTCTGGAACTTGATAGATCAGTTTTGACATCGCGATCTGGTCGTCGCGATCTGGCCGTCGCGATCTGGCCGTGGCACCCTCTGGAACTTGATATATCAGTTTTGACATCACGATCTGGCCGTCGCACCCTCTGGAACTTAATTGATCAGTTTTGACA
>CM047582.1:22217048-22232479 GCA_026184515.1 Peronosclerospora sorghi | reverse complement strand
AACTTAATTGATCAGTTTTGACATCGCGATCTGGCCGTCGCGATCTGGCCGTCGCAGGTTGCTGATGATTGTTCAAAATCGTCCAAAATCAAAATACTTAATCACTTTAGAACATTCAGGAACATCTAGGCGATCGACTCAAGGAGCCGAGGGCGCATAACTTTTCGTTGCCTCTGCCGCTCAGTATGAATCCGCCATTGTGCTGGTAAGCTGCGCCTATGTCTTATGTTTCAGTGGCGTTGCTAATGGTTTGTGTCCGTGGTATGGTTACTCTGTTATCCCGTGTGCCCTAGCGCCATTTGGTGATGCCTTATGACGCTGAGGGCGCATAACTTTCCGTTGGCTCTGCTGCTCAGTATGAATCCGCCGTTGGGCTGGTAAGTTGCGCCTTTGTCTTATCTTTCTGTGGCGTTACTTATGGTTTGTGTCCGTGGTATGGTTACTCTGTTATCCCGTGTTCCCTATCGCCTTTTGGTGATGCATTATGACGCTGAGGGCGCATAACTTTTCGTTGGCTTCACTGCCATGAGCGGACCCGCCGTTGTGCTGGTAAGTTGTGCCTATGGCTTGACTCCCTTATGAAATGCTAACAGTTCATATTCACAGTATGTTTGCCTCGTTATATCATGTGCCCTAGCGCAATTTTGTGATGCATTATGACGCCGAGGTCGCATAACTTTTCGTTGGCTTCACTGCCACGAACGGACCCGCCGTTGTGCTGGTAAGTTGCGCCTATGTCTTGACTCCCTTATGCAATGCTAACAGTTCATCTTCACAGTCTGTTTGCCTCGTTATATCATGTTCCCTAGCGCCCCTTTGTTGTTGAGTATGATACCAAGGCGCATGAATTTTCGTTGGCTTGGATGCCATGAACGAATCCATCGTTGTGTTGGTAAGTTGCGCCTATGTATTGACTCCCTTATGCAATGCTGACAGTTCGTCTTCACAGTCTGGTAACTTGGTTATTTGATGTTCCTTAGTGCACCTAGTTGTTGGACCTCGAATTAGACAGTTATGAAGCTGATGTGGAGAAGCGTGCCCAAAATTAGGCAAACTTCTGGTCAAGTTTTGTCAAGGCATTTGGTCTAATTTCGGATTGGTTTAAACAAGGGGGGCATTTTCAGCCTATCAGACTCAAGAAGTGTCAAGAACGCAAGTTTTGGTGAGTCACCCGAGTTTGGGTATTTTACATATTTTTGTGGGGGTACATTTAGGGACTATAGGGTAGTAGTATTTTAGTTGTGGATTTGCCTAAAAAAGTAGAAGTCTTTTGTTTGCAGGATTTTTCTAAGTAGAAGTCCTTTGGCCTTGGTTTACACCACAGCTAGGGGTCGCCATTCTTCCCTTTTCGTACACTAGTCGCCCCCGCCCGCCGGGGAGTGTTTAGGGGCAGAGGGTCGATTATCCCCTCTCGCCCATTATACCCGGTCTGGACGCGCCGCACGCGCACTTTGGCCCACCGGAAGTCCCTCGACGGGAGTACGATTTGGCGATCTCAACACTTCAACTCAAGTACGTTTGGAAAGTACTATTAACTGGATTGGTCTTGGCGTGGAGATATCGTTTGTGGAGTTTCACGAGCATATTGGGTCTTTACGCGGACATATTGGCTTGTTTTAATATTGGTTGGAAACTAGACCGGTTTTGGTCTTATTTCGTATTGGTCAGGGGCTAGACCGGAACGGTCTGTCCACCCTATATTATTTCGTATTGGTCAGATCTTGATCGTTTGGACGATCGACCTATTGGAAGTTATCTCTTGGAAGTGTTTTTGGTCTGTTTGTGTCTGGGGTGAAGAGTTCCTCCCCAGAGATACCTACCCAGATCGGTCTTCTATATTCAAGACCGGTTCGATCCAATCTACGATCCCGATCCACCGAGTGTGTAACTAGCCCATTCCATCGGGTACACAAGGTGAGATGGACACTAAACAATCGGACCAAGTGGGTTCTGATGACGACCGGTCGTCTGCTTGCAGCGGACGATTGGACCAGATCTCGAGTGGTGGTCCGCGGAGTACCCCCTCCGAAAGTTGGAAGGCTGGGCGCGATGGTGGTAGTCAGGTTATCGATGCTAATGTTTTCGATTTCGAACTTGACTCCACCACAATGGTGCGTGCCCGGATCACTTGGTGATCGTGGATATCACCGTGCTGATATTCCATCAGAATTTGGATTCGAATATTTGAATGATTTGAATATGGAGTCGTTCTGGAGAGGACGTAAGGAAAGGCTATCACCTTACGTCTTCGTTCTTGATAAAGATGGCGATGTCCGATCTGGCCTGGCGGAGGACCAGATCGGGATTAATAAGTTTTTTCCTCCCCAAAAGGCTACCACCGGAGCCGATCCGGACGATAGCAGGTCTTGCTATAGCTCCGGAAAGGATCAAGACCTTGGTCCTGATCCTATGTGTATGAATGAAAAAATTGATGGAAAACTAAAAGATGAAAATTACTTGGAGGTTGACTGGAACGATCCGGTCTACCCCCCTAAAGTCCCCAAGGTACCCAAGGTGCCCAGAAAAGGTCTGGGAATGCCACCCGACGAAGACGACTTCAAAGAAAAGTCGAAGTTCGGGGATGAGGCTATCACCTAACAAGACCTGGACAAGATGTATTATGTTTTTGAATTGAAGCGATTTGTTCGCCAAAACCAGGTCTTTCAGGTGTTGGACCTCCATATCCCCGACCGTCTTCTCGGTCCTACTACCGGGCCGATCCAGAGTGATCGACCATTACTGCTCGTCAAGAATTTGGTGGCGATGTTGGCGGAGGTTGGCATTAAAATGCAGAACCCCGCCGGTGTCAATAAATTGTTTGAATTTGATGCTTGGAGACTGGAAGCGTCGATGTCGGACTTCCACGACCGTTTGGTGCCACTGGTGGGGGCGGTTCGCCGCACAACTCCCACAACGGCAATGAAGGTCGCCGAAGCCTCCACAGAGCTTGTTAACATTGGTTCCGATGATGAATCGATCTACCAGTCTCCACCGGCTTCTAGCTCACTAGCTCATCAGAGTTGGAGACCGGTGTCGAGCGGATGACCATGGGGGTGGACCATGCCCGGTCTGAACAAAAAAGGGACATGCGGCAGCAAGGGGATGCTGGCCAGTCGGGGCTCCAGCAAGACCCACAGGTCTCAGTTCCGCAAAAGGAGGGTATCAACACGTTGCCCATGACGCCAGCCAACGTCCAAGACATGTTTGAGACGATGATGCAACGTTTCATGGAAGAACAGGTTAGACCACCGATGCTCCCACATGTCCAAGACCGGTCTACCTGTCAAGGTGTCAATGTTTGCAAAGATGTGGATATGGAATCGGTAACATCTATGGATAAGCCTATTAGAAGTGATAAACCAACCGGCAAGGGAAGGCGCAAGCCGCAACCGGCAAGACCGCGTAGACCAAGCAAGACAAGTGACTGTGATATGGAGTCGGTCGGCGGTCCTGACGACCATGGTGGGTCATATGGTACAGGCGCAGGCAAGGTGCGCAAGGCTAACCTAGCCTCCACTACTGCCTACGACTTTGGATCTGCTGCGATTCCGCGCATCCGTATGGCCGCGACGACAGACCTGAAGGACTTCACCGGCAAGGATGCTGATGAAGACCAGGCCCGATCTTGGTTCAGTCGGGTCAAGTCTGCGTTCCTGCGAGACCAGACCCCAAAAAGCGAATGTTGTTTAATCTTCCGGGATTTGTTAAACGGACCTTGATTTGGACTCGAGGTATGACCTCATTCTGGGCATGAAATGGCTGGAACGCCACGAGCCATGGATATACTGGAAATCTAAGTCCATTGGCTCAACGCACCCGCGATCGGGTGAAGCATTGGCGAGTCATGAACGCACCTTTGATCGATCGCAAAAGCGATTCTGGCGTGAGATGCCAGAAGTTGGAATGTCGGAGATGATCAATCCCAGTGAGGTCAAGGAATTATTCCTTGACGAGAGGGATTCGGCGGTTAATCCCCACGCCGTTAGAGGCGAGACTGGTGAGTAGCCAGTGGTAGAGGTGGATTCCTATGAGGATAAGCGCGAGGAGCTTCCTAGGGAAAAGACACGAGGTTTGTCTCTTCTGCAGGTCGGGGTTCCCGACCACGCCGTGTTCGGCAAAAAAGTTGCGACTCCAGTGGTAGGGGTAGATACCCCTGTGGTTAAGCGCGAGGCGCTTCCAAGCGTAGACCCGTAGTTCGTCTCTTCCGCACGTCGGAATTGATTCCAACCACGCCGTTGTAGGTGAGACCGGCGAGTCACCGGTGGTAAAGGTATAGACCTCTGTGGATAGGCGCAATGCGCTTCCAATAGATGGGGCAATTGACTCCCCCCATCTGGGTCCCGGTATGAGTCCCGAGGCCAGTAGTCAGCAGTCCTATCGGATGCTGAAAAGCGTGACAGGTGTTGTCACGGAAAGCGTTAGCCTGGAACGGTTGCCTGGGGTAGGCGAACTGTTGTCGTTGGAGGAGATGTCATTCAAAGAGTTTGAAACTGCTTTGAAAGCAGGTGAAATCGACGAGGTTGTCGTAATGCGTCCGGATGAGGAGGTGAACTCCTCATCCACTATGGACGAGTCAGTTTTGGTGCAAACCAAACAGGCATTGAATGCCCGAAGCGGCCTCAAGATCCTTGCGGATCCTGAGAACCTTACCATTCCTTCTTAAAGGAATTTGGAGATGCCATTAGCGACAACGCGCCAATCTGGTTACCACCGGATCTGGGAGTCCGACATGAAATTGATTTGGTTCCTGGAACCAAATAATGCGTCACTAGGCAGTGGCCTCTCCCCAAGGAGCAATGCGACGTCATCGACGCATTCTTCAAGGGGAAAGAAGAGGCAGGGATGGTACGGGAGAGCAAGTCTACCCACTCATCTCCCACTTTTTGTGTTCGTAAACCGAACGGAAAGTGGAGCATTGTGCATGCGTACAACAAGCTGAATGCAGCTACTCTACCCATGCAGACTCCGATTCCTCGGAAGGATGTCCTCCAGAACAATATGGTGGGCTGTACTGTGTACAGTGCCTTAGATCTGGTGGACGGTTATTATCAGGTGCTCATGCGAGCATCCGATATTCCGCTTAAAGCGGTCAGCACGCCTAGTGGCATGCTGCGGGAGTGGCTTTTTATGCCACAAGTGCTTTCAAATGCATCAGCGACTTTTAATCGCATGGTGACACAACTCTTCCGCCCTCATAGAAAGTACGCTCAGACGTACTTCGACGATATATTCGTTCATACTCGCGCGGAAGGCGACTCTTCTGATGTTCAGACGCACTTAATACATCTTCGAGTGGTGCTCGAATGTATGCGGGAGCATAAACTATATGCAAACGCATCCAAATGTATTTCTGGTACTGAGGAAATTCCTTTCCTCGGATGCTTCATCGGTAAGGATGGAGTGCGGTCGGATACCGCGAAGGTGAAAGACATTGTGGAGTGGCCATCGCCTGTAAATCTTAGAGATTTACGGAAGTGGCTTGGATTAGCCAATTATCTCCACAATCACAGTGAGAACTACGCTGAAATGGCGAAGCCATTAACTGACCTTCTTAAGAAGGACGTACATTGGTGTTGGGAAACAAAACACCAAACCGCTTTTGAAGCGGTTAAGGGTAGCTTGTTGAAAGCCCCCGTTCTTGCTCTCCCATATTCTGGGAAACCATTTAGTGTCGTCTGTGACGCCTCTGATTTCGGAATCGGATGTGCTTTGTTACAAGCAGACGATGCAGGAAGGGAACGCGTGATTTCGTTTGAGTCGAGGCAGCTTAAAGCTGCGGAACGGAATTATCCCGTTCATGACAAGGATCTACTTGCAATGAAGTATGCCCTTGTCAAGTTAGTTCACCTACTCGGCTCAAAGCAGTTCGTGGTTTATACTGACCACGCGTCCTTGCGGACAGCGACGATGTCGCCTCATCTTTCCCAACGGATGGCCCGTTGGCTCTCCTTTTCGGAGTATAATTTTGAGATTAAGTATAAACCTGGCAAGCGGAACAACCTTTCAGACGCGTTGTCGCTTCGTCCGATTACGAGCTCGCTCACGCGACATTCTTCACCACATCTGTGGTGGACTCATACGCCAGGCGTATGAGAAAGACCCACAATGTACGGCTCTTATCAGCGCGTTAGGTGAAAAGGGTCTTGGCGCGTCTGAGCCAACCTTGTCAAGTCGAGCTAAAGCTCGTTTACACCGTTACAGGTACTGCGACGGTATGCTATATTATAGCACGAGCGCGGAGGAAACTCCGCGGGTGGTAGTTCCTCATGATGAGGAACTGAAGTATAGATTCCTCTTTGAGGCACATGACGCCCCTACCGGTGTTCAGTTAGGTCGGGATAAGACCTACAGAGCTTTAAGCGCTTTGTATTGGTGGCCCAACATGTATATATCGGTCGGTGCGTGTATACGCACCTGTGAGACGTGTCAGAGGGTTAAACCCTCTGCAAGTTCAGCTGCGCCTTTGGCGAGCTTGTCCGTTCCAACGGAGTGTTGGAAATCAATTAGCATGGATTTTATCTTCGGTTTTCCTAAGGATAAGGCCGGGAACACCGGCATTTTGGTCTTTGTAGACCGTTTGAGCAAGATGGCTCACCTGGCGGAGGTGCCGGAGTCCATAGATGGATAAGGAACAGCAAAAGTGTTCCTAGACCGTGTCTTTCGACAGCATGGTCTACCCGATTCCGTTGTATCGGATCGGGATCCCCGCTTTACGGGGCAGTTTTGGTGCACGTTGTTTAAGGTACTAGCACCAAGCTCCTTATGTCCACTGTGGATCATCCGCAGACGGACGGACAAACGGAATGCGTTAATCGTGTTGTTGAGGATATTCTCCGGAGTTTATGTCCGGATTCTCCAAAGAGTTGGAGTGAGATGCTTCCTATGGCCGAATTTGCTATTAACAATTCGGTCCATGCATCTACGGGGTTTACCCCGTTTTACGTGAACGGATTAGCAAATCCGAGGGTTCCGTTGACGCCACGTGTGTGTGGCCCAAGGGTTGAGGGATGAGGATTCCCTGATGTCAGCCCTGTATCTGTGCGGAAGAACATCGATAAGTTCTTGTCGACGCTCTTTAGTGTCTTACGACACGTCTGCGATGCCATGGCGGAAATCCAAGACAATCACAAGGAACAGGCCGACCGCAATGGTCGGCGTAACGAAAGAGAGTATAAAGTAGGAGAAAGTGTTTTATTAAACGCTAAAAATCTTCCTACACATGCAGTTTCCAACGTGTTGCGCAATAAACAGCGCCCCAGGTTTGTGGGACCTTTCAAGGTGCTAGCCCGAAAGGGATTGGCTTATACCTTGGATATCCTGAAGGCGATGCCTACGCATCCAACCTTCTATGTGGGTATGCTCAAACCATACCAGAAACCGGACGCGAGTCCCCTCTAGGAGGAGGTTGGGAAGTCGGGTTGTCGAAAGGCACGACAGGTCGGAATAGCGCCGACAGGGTCGAAATGCGACCATGAAACTCCGCAACGACGGATTCGAGAGAGTCAAGCCGCCTCTCGATGCGTTCATTCGCACTACCCTCGTCGCGGAGTCCCTCCTGAGCATCCTGGATGCGACGGCTGTGTCGATCACAGCGCTCGTGGAACTCACGCCGCAATAGTGCGACCTCCTCCGCCAGTTCTCGATACGGAGGGTGTTCCACATTACCATGTGGAGCGCCTGATGGCACGACGCCATCATCGGGGTGAGACCCAGTACCTGGTGAAGTGGAAAGGCTATCCACATTCACAGAATTCTTGGGGGTCAACCCTGCGGCAGGATTGCCGTGACGTCGTTGACGCTTTCGATCGGGAGAATCCAGCTGCGAGTCAACGACCAAAGGGGCGGAAGAAGCCCTTCACTCCCAGTAGCTGGGTGTTTGCCGGAGGCAGATGCAGAGTGTGCATTGCTCTCCGAAACCACACCGGGGGCAGGTAATTGCCCCAGCGATTTGGCCTGAGCATACGCCAAGCGCAACGCCCTCTCTCTCCGAACGTCGTGTTCGGAATAGCTGTTGTACAGCTCGTCAAAGCTAGGGAGACGCTTCTCCCCTTCCGCCCAAGCGCGTAATGCCCGCTCTGCCTCCTCGACATCCTCGTCTTGCAGGAGGACGTAGGGAACCTCGTGTAGGGGCTGAACGACGGCACCCCGTACCTTTTTCCCGAGGCGCGCTCGGTATGATTTGAAAGTGAACTGCTTCGGTGTTAGAAGCTTGCCCGGAGTTGTTTCCGGCTCGCGAGCTCACGCGGCAGTACAGCCGCAAGGCCGGTGATATGGGAGGATAAACCCCTTTTTACCTCATGTTTGGCCTTCTTTTGAGGGTCACGAGGACCCTTACGTGCCTGTACGTCATGTCGGGTCTCATGAGCCGTGTCTGGCTCATTGGTGATGGTCTCCTTAGGCGACCCGGATGGATAATCCGCAGTTGGTAGAGGTGTCGCACGCGTTAGTGTATTTTCCCCATGTGTGGGAAACGGATTGGACTGCCAACATCGCCGTTCGGCGGTGTCGGAGCAGTCACTTGTTGGGGATATATCCCCAAGGGCATCCGCTTCCGAGTTATCGAAAAAGTTTCCATACTCTTCCGAGGTGAATCCTCAGCACCACTAAAGGTGCTCATGGTTAGCCAGAAGTTCTGGCAGTTGGAGTTCTCCAACTATATTTGATTTATTGCGTAAGCAATAGTCTTGATGGGGGAGGATGTAACAGGGTTACATTTTGTTTGCATTTAGTTATGTTGTGTAAAAAAAAGAAAGTACACTACGGTTGGGGTCAGTATTGACCGGTCCGAAAGGTTTGGACCTATTGGTTATTTTAACCAATCAGGGCAGGAGACCTTGGTGGAGGCGTGGCAGCCTGCCACGTGTTAGTACACAGGTGGTGTACATTACATTTTGGCTAGGTACAAATTTAGTAAGTTCTACTCGGTATTACATATAGTTTACATTAGTTTAAATTAATTTAGGATAATTACATATTTAATATACATTCAGTTTACATTTCACTCAAAAGACTTCAGGACGCACGACCTCGACCAGTCGCGCGCGCAGTGAGTGTAGTAGCGTAAGGGAAGTTCTTCCCTTAGCTACCCCTTATTAAGGGAGCCTTGTGTTAAGGCGTTAGCTTGTGCTAACTGGTAAACCAAAGTGGAATCTTGGCCCCGAGTAAGAGAGTTCTCTCTTACTAAGCCCTTTTATAAGGGTATATCGGATAAGTAGCGAAACATCGCCGCTTTAGGAAAGTCTTCCTCTGTGCGCTAGCCGCACCGTGCGTGTACGCACCGGCTACAAATTACGTGCCCCTTATCACACGCGCTATGCTAGCGCCCGTGCCCTCGATGTGGTGCCGGAGTTCAATGCAAATTCCGCATCTGCCTCCGGCGAACTCCCAACAACTGGGAGTGAAGGGGCTGCCCCCTCCCCTTGGTCGCCGACTCGCAATTGGATTCTCCCGCTCGAAAGCGTCAATGACGTCTCGGCAACCCTGCCGCACGGGAGTCTCGGACTCCCACGAACTCTGTGGGTGTGGATAACCCTTCCACTTCACAAAGATATTGGGTTACACCCCGATGATGGCGTCGCGTCATCAGACGCTCCACATGGTAATGTGGAATCCCCTCCAAATCGAGAACTGGAGGAGGAGGTCGCGAGATTGCGACGTGAGGTTCACGCGCGCTGTAATCGACACAGCCGTCGTTTCGAGGAAGTACATGATAGACTCCACGATGAATCGGGTGCAATTGAGCGCATCGTGAGGCGGCTTGACTCTCTCTAGGCTTCCTTGCGGAGCTTCGTGGTCGCATTTCGACCCTGAAGGAGATGTTTTCACTCCACCCTGCCGTGTCTTACGGCTATGCGTCTTCCCAACCTCCTCCAAGAGGGGACCCGCGTCCGGGCTCTGGTATGGCTTAAGCATACGCACGTAGAAGGTTGGATGCGTACGCATCGCCTTCAGAATATCCAAGGTGTACGCCAGGCCCTTTCGGGCTAGCACCTTGAAAGGCCCCACAAATCTGGGGCGCAGTTTGTTCCGTAACACGTTAGAAACTGCATGTGTAGGAAGGTTTTTTAGCGCTTACTAAAACAATTTCTCCTACTTTATACGCCATTTCGTTACGCCCACCCTTGCGTTCGGCCTGTTCCTTTTGCTTATATGGCTTTCCGCCATAGCGTCGCAAACGTGTCGTAAGACACTAAGGCGCGTCGATTTAAACTTACCGATGTGCTTTCGCACAGATACAGGGATGACATCAGGGAATCCTCCCCCCTCAAGCCCTGGGCAACACACACGGCGTTAACGGAACCCTCGGTCCGCTAATCCGTTCACGTAAAACGGGGTAAGCCCCGTAGATGCATGGACCGAATTGTTAATAGCAAATTCGGCCATAGGAAGCATCTCACTCCAACTCTTTGGAGAATCCGGACATAAACTCCGTAGAATATCCTCAACAACGCGATTAACGCGTTCCGTCTGACCGTCCGTCTGCGGATGACCCGCAGTGGACATGAGGAGCTTGGTGCCCAGCACCCTAAACAACGCTCCCCAAAACTGTCCTGTAAAACGGGGATCCCGATCCGATACAACGGAATCGGGTAGACCAGGCTGTCAAAAGCCACTCTCTAGGAACACTGTTGCTGTTCCTTGTCCATCAATGGACTCTGGCACCACCGCCAGGTGAGTCATCTTGCTCAAAAGGTCTACAAAGACCAATATGTCGGTGTTCCCGGCCTTATCCTTGGTAAAACCGAAGATAAAATCCATACTGATTGATTTCCAACACTCCGTAGGAACGGGTAATCTCGCCAAAGGCGCCGCTGAATCTGGAGAGGGTTTGACCCTCTGATACGCCTCACAGGTGCGAAGATACGCACCGACCCACTTATACATCTTGGGCCACCAATACAAAGCGCTTAAAGCGCTGTAGGTCTTATCCCGACCTAAATGAACCCCGTTAGGGGCGTCATGTGCCTCAAAGACGACTCTATACTTCATTTCCTCATCATGAGGAACAACCACCCGCGGAGTGTTCTCCGCGCTCGCTCTATAATATAGCAAACCGTCACAGTAACTGTAACAGTGTAACCGAGCTCTAGCTCGACTTGACAGGGTAGGCTCAGATGTGCCAAGTCCCTTGTCACCCAATGCGCTGATAAGCGCCGTACATTGTGGGTCTTCCTCATCCGCCTGGCGCATGAGATCCACCACAGAAGAGGTGATGAATGTCGCGTGAGCGAGCTCGTAATCGGACGAAGCGACAACGCGTCTGAAAGGACGTTCTGCTTGCCAGGTTTATACTTAATCTCAAAATTATACTCCGAAAAGGAGAGCCAACGGGCCATCCGTTGGGAAAGATGAGGCGACATCGTCGCTGTCCGCAAGGATGCGTGGTCAGTATAAACCACGAACTTTTTTGAGCCGAGTAGGTGAACTAACTTGACAAGGGCATACTTCATTGCAAGTAGATCCTTGTCATGAACGGGATAATTCCGTTCCGCAGCTTTAAGCTGCCTCGACTCAAACGAAATCACGCGTTCCCGTCCCGCATCGTCTGCTTGTAACAAAGCACATCCGATTACAAATCGGAGGCATCGCAGACGACACTAAATGGTTTCCCAGAGTCTGGGAGATCAAGAACGGGGGCTTTTAACAAGCTACCCTTAACCGCTTCAAAAGCGGTTTGGTGTTTTGTTTCCCAACACCAATGTACGTCCTTCTTAAGAAGGTCAGTTAATGGCTTCGCCATTTCAGCGTAGTTCTCACTGTGATTGTGGAGATAATTGGCTAATCCAAGCCACTTCCGTAAATCTCTAAGATTTACAGGGGAAGGCCACTCCACAATGGCTTTCACCTTCGCGGGATCCGCCCGCACTCAATCCTTACCAATGAAGCATCCGAGAAAAGGAATTTCCTCAGTACCAAAAATACATTTGGATGCGTTTGCATATAGTTTATGCTCCCGCATACATTCGAGCACCGCTCTAAGGTGTACCAGGTGCGTCTGAACATCAGACGAGTCGCCTTCCGCACGACTATGAACGAATATATCGTCGAAGTACGTCTGAGAGTACTTTCTACGAGGGCGGAAGAGTTGTGTCACCATGCGATTAAAAGTCGCTGATGCATTTGAAAGCACTTGTGGCATAAAAGGCCACTCACGCAGCATGCCACTAGGCGTGCTGACCGCTTTAAGCGGAATATCGGATGCTCGCATGAGCACCTGATCATAACCGTCCACCAGATCTAAGGCACTGTACACAGTACAGCCCACCATATTGTTCTGGAGGACATCCTTCCGAGGAATCGTAGTCTGCATGGGTACAGTAGCTGAATTCAGCTTGTTGTATGCATGCACAATGCGACACTTTCCGTTCGGCTTACGAACACAAAAAGTGGGAGATGAATGGGGAGACTTGCTCTCCCGTACCATCCCTGCCTCTTCTTTCCCCTTGAAGACTGCGTCGATGACGTCTCATTGCTCTTTGGGGAGAAACCACTGCCTAGTGACGCAGTATTTGGCTCCAGGAACCAAGTCAATTTCATGTCGGACTCCCCGATCCGGTGGTAACCCCATCGGCGGGTTGTCACTAATGACCTCTCCGAATTCCTTTAACAAGGAATGGTAAGGGTCCTCAGGATCCACAAGGATCTTGAGGCCGCTTCGGGCATTTAATGCCTGTTTGGTTTTCACCAAAACTGATTCTTCCATCGTGGATGAGGAGTTCAACTCCTCTTCCGGACGCAATACGACAACCTCGTCGATTTCACCTGCTTTCACAGCAGATTCAAACTCGTTGAAGGACATCTCCTCCAACGACAACAATTCGCCTATTCCAAGCAACCATTCAAGGATTACGCCTTCTGTGACAACACCTGTCACACTATTCAGCATCCTATAGGACTACTGACTACTGGCCTCGGGACTCATTCCGATACCCAGATGGGGGGAGTCAATTGCCCCATCTATTGGAAGCGCCACGCGCCTATCCACAGAGGTCTCTACCTCTACCACCGGTGACTCGCCGGTCACACCTAAAACGGCGTAGTCGGAATCATTTCCGACGTGCAAAAGAGACGAACTTCGGGTCTCTTCGCTTGGAAGCGCCTCGCTCTTAACCACAGGGGTATCTACCCCTACCACTGGAGTCGCAACTTGTTCGCCGAACACGGCGTGGTCGGAATCAGTTCCGACCTGCAGAAGAGACGAGCTTCGGGTCTCTTCTCTAAGCGCCTCGCGCTTAACCTCCGAGGAACCCACATCTATCACTGGCACTTCACTAGTCTCGCCTCTATCGGCGTGGGGATTAACCGCCGAATCCCCCTCGTTAAGGAACTCTTCCTTAACGCCATTGGGAATGATCATTTAAGACATCCCAATCTCTGGCATCTCACACCAGAATCGCTTTTGCGATCGAGCAAAGGTGGGTTCATGACTCGCCAATGCTTCACCCGACCGCGGGTGCGTTGAGCCAATGGACTTAGACTTCCAGTATATCTATGGATCGTGGCGTTCCAGCCACTTCATGCCCAGAATGAGGTCATACCTCGAGTCCAAATCCAGGACTAGGCAACGTTCTAAGCTGTCGAAGTCTGCAAACTTCAGCTTAAGGTCAATCGAGACCTTGGGTACAGAAACCTGTACGCCCGTCGATAGACGGACCGTGACGACGTCACGAGAACGTGCCTCTAGGGCCTCGGCATACAGCCGACTCTTCTCTACAGAAGCTCGTCTGACATAATTGTCAGACGCTCCAGAGTCTATCAAGACTCTCCAAGGCTTATCAAAACCTTTAACGTCCGCAAGGACGACCAGCAGCCCTGGCTGGTATACCAACTCGGTGCTAGAAATCACCGCTTCCCTCGAGGATTTGTGCTGTCGTCCCCTACCCTGGGGATTAACAGCACTGAGGGGTCCCCCAGTAAGGCGCCCCGCACCTATTGGGAGCCGCTGTTTCCCGACGGCTTGGGCGAGGGCCTTTTTGCCGCCCTCGGCCCCTTCCAGCGACTATCTCGCTGGGGATTTTGTGGACATCTGTTCCGCAGATGATCCACGCTTCCACATAGGAAGCACCTTAGCGGCCCACGCCGCTGCAACATAGCTAAGAGCTCCGACCCGAAGCTCTGCGAAAAAGAGTCAGAGTGACTCTTAGCGGAAGTTTTCCCCTCCACTTCGACCTGACTCAGGTCCATGGGTTCAGGACCCACCTTAGAGGAACGAAAGTTCCTCTCGGCGTTAAACGCCATCTTAAACGCCTCCCCCAGGGATTGGGGTCGGCAGTGGAACAGTTCCGAACGTGCTGGACCTTCTTTCAGGCCTCCCATGCAGACGGGGATGGATACATCGTCCGAATACGCTTTCGCGTACATCCCTGACAACAGGGTCTTCAGTCCTTGGACATATGTCTCCAAGTCCCTAGTGCCCTGACGGCACCTCAAAAACGCCAGTTGATTCTGGAGAACCAGATCAGGCGTTGAATACATGTCCATAAGCTTTCGCTTAAGGACTCCCCAGTTCGGGAACACGGTCGTGACCGAATCCTGACACGTAAACGCCCATGTACGGGCTTTGCCCGTAAGATGGGTCAGTGCAAGTCCCACTTGCAGGTGATCCTCGATCACTTTCGCGGTGGCGAATGCGGTTTCAACCTCTCGAAGCCACACATAAAGGTTTTCACCTTTCTCGCCGGTGGATTCCTTTATCTTAAAGGACATCGGAGGGCGCACCCCCGTAGACGCGGGATAACTCCGGGAAGACTCGCCCCATGGGCGATAAGGGCATTCACCCTTTCACGCATGGCATCGAGTCCCTGCTCCACTAGATGGCGCATGCCATCCTCACCCAATATGGGTAACAGCCTTTTAAAGTCTTCCTGTTGGACGGGGGTTAGCTTACCCCAATCGTCCTGATCCATCCCTTGCAGAGGATGTTGATCACCAACACATGTGTTGGATTGACTACAAGTGATACCAGATGTAGCCGGGTGCGACACGCACGGTGCGGCTAGCGCACAGAGGAAGACTTTCCTTTAAGCGGAGTTCGCCGCTACTTAGACGATACGCCCTTATAAAAGGGCTTAGTAGGAGAGAGCTCTCCTACTCGGGGCCAAGATTCCCGGGGTGGTTTACAGATAGCTTTCGCTAACCCCTTGTAACAAGGCTTCCCTTATAAAGGGAGGTAGCGTAAGGGAGAACTCCCTTGGGCTACAATACTCACCGCGCGCGCGACCGGGCGTGGTCGTGCGCCTAGCTCCGCTAATGCCTTAACGACAAGGAGCTCCGCTAATGCCTTAACGGCAAGGCTCCCTTACTAAGGGTGTAGGTAAAGGGAGGGCTCCCTCTTACCTACGGCACTCACTGCGCGCGCGACCGGGCGTGGTCGCGCGCCTTCAATTTAGAGTGAAATGTAAACTGAATATATTTAATATGTAATTAGCCTA
>CM047582.1:22203521-22216948 GCA_026184515.1 Peronosclerospora sorghi | reverse complement strand
TTACCACCCTGTCCTTGAGCAGTAGTACTTTGAAGCCCTTGGTTTTATCACTGCGACCAAGAACCAAGCTCGCTCGGCATGTTTCGCTAGGGCCTTCTTACGCGGGTCCCTACACACCATGCACGGCGAACCAAACACAATAATTTCCTTCAATGAGGGTTTTTTACCCGTCAACATTTCGTAAGGTGAAAGTTTTCCAAGATTCGAACGGGTCGGGGTACGGTTCAAGATGTATGAGGCATATTCCGCCGCCTCAGACCAGTACATCAACGGTAACCCCGACCCACAAATCATACACCGAACCATGTTAAAAGTAGTCCGGTTCATCCTTTCGGATTTCCCATTTGAGTCTGGATTACCAGCCTCCGTAACTTGTCGACGAACACCAGTCCTCTTGCAAAACAATTCCACGGTTTTATATTCACCGCCTCCATCCGTGCACAGGACATGGATGCGACACTTAAACTCATTTCGAACCAATTCAGAAAGTGTTCGAACATTTCGCCGCTCTGTCTTTAGTTCGAGCGGCGAAAACCCGTACGTAACTCGAGTAGTGGTCTACGAACACCACTAGATATCGGTTTCCGCGTCTGTCGCGCGGTGTGATTGGACCCTTCAAGTCACTACATATCACACCGCCGACGCGCTCGATCAGCGAATTCTCGCCTGAATCCGTCCTCGGCTGTTGCTTTCTTGATGCCTTTCCTTCGGCACAGGTCAAGCAGTTCGGTCGACTGCTGTCTGTCAACCTGATGCCTGACCTGGAATCCTTGGCTAGTCTTTCGACTGTATCGTAAGCCAAGTGACCCAATCGGACATGAAAGTGATGCAGCGTGCCTTCCTGCATATCACTATCAGTCTCAGCAGCGACAGCGTTCAGCAACATATGCGTGAACTGCTGCGCGCGTTCGCTCAGCCTTTCCGGTATCAAATTATCCATGAAAATTGATCCACATATTTCCACTGGAAACAGCATGTTTCCGTTCCACTGAATCGATAGTTTTCCACTGTTTTCCACTAGTTTGCACCCTTTTTCATGCAACTTGCCAAGTGAAATCAGATTCTTGGCAAGCTTGGGTGCAAAATACACTTCACTTAACTCGATAGAAACAGGGTCAACACCAGGCGTGACTAGCTTGATCTTCCCAACCTTGGCGACCGATAGTTTTCCGCCGTCAGGCAACATAAATCCGTCTTCCGGACCACATGTTACAGCGTCCTCCAACAACGTTTCGTCGGCTACCAGGTGTCTGCTGGAGCCACTATCAACGATCCACGTAGTTCCTGATACGTGATCGGGATCAGTCATTCCATCAATCGCACAATCTTGTCCCACCCCAGTGGTGGACAACGCAACCTTTCGGTTCCACTGGTTATTGGAACCGCCTTGATTCTTTGGGATGCCATTCCTTTGCACCCTTCTTCCCTTCTGCGGACATTCTCTTTTTATATGTCCGGGGTTCCCACAGCCGTAACCGTTCCTCACGAATCCGGCCTCAGTCACCAAATTCGCGTGTGGTCGGTCGGGATGCTTCGCTTTCAGCGTATCCTCGTCCAACCCCTGCGCCCATGATATAAGTTCCTGCGCATGGCACAGGTAATCCTCTCGCATAGGATTACACCTGGCCACGATCGCAACTTTTAGACGTGGCGCGGCGAATTTGACAATATTCTCGACTACCATCATTTCGCCCATCCCGCTCTCACGAGCCAGGGCTACCAGGTACAGGTAGTGCTCAGTCCAAGTCCGTTTGGGACTCTTTGCTGAAGCGAACCACACTGCAGCCTGGTGGGGGGGAGATTGTTACACGAAATGCCATGTACATATAATCCAAAATCGCCAACAATTCCGGGGCAGCTTGCCACTACGTGCTGATATTCGCACGAAAATAATCATCTACCACCCCTTCAAGGTACTACCCAAGCTTGTTGACCTTCAGGAGCTCTGTCCATGCAAACCCTGAGGTCATCTCAGCTATCTCGGGTGCCTCAATAAAGAGGTACGCCCACTTCTTGAAGCCGGCACCGAGCCCGGGGAATATCTCAACCCCCGAGAGCTTCTCGATGCCGAGCTTGGGGATCTTGGCGCACGACGCCTGAACAGGCGGCGGGGAAGGCGCACGTGCTGCTTGCCTGAAATGCATCCCAGACGTCTGCACAGCCGGTGCATTAGCCCTGGCAACATTCTGTGCATTTCCTTGAGCGTTTGTCGGGAGCCTAGCCGCGTTCGGCCGCGCTGCTCTACCGACTTCAATTCTTATGTCATCCGATAGATCATTGAGATTCATCTCCTTGCCAAATGGCCCACAGTTCTTAAGCTACTCCCGGAACACGCTGCTCCGGGCAGCAAGCGGAGGGTCCTTCTTCGGCGCGGTAACCGTGCTTGTGACGGTGCGCGTGCTTGCGCTTGCTCCATTGACTTCATGCTAGTATTCATATACGCCATACCGTCAAGGATAGCGCGCAGAGCGACTTCCGTTTCGAAGTCGGATTCGCCACCACTCTCCTTATCATCCATGTTCAAACGTAGCAATAAACCAAAAATATACCGGCGAAAACCAACGCCAACAATTCCACTAGCCCTCCGAAAGTGAGGGACTTCCACTAGTATCCGGAATTATATCCACACGAGAAACAAACCACTCGAGAGTTCGAAAGAACAAACTTGCACGCAAACTTGGATTCAATCAAAAAACACCTTAAAGACACACGCGGCCACTTGGGCTCATAACCTGTTGTCGCACAGGCAGATGTTGTAGCTTGAGAGGCGTGCTGTAGTAGACGAGATGGCTCTCAATAGCCGTCGCCCGAAGTGTTTGTATGAGATTGCTAGATGTTTGCCAAAAATAAAAGTCATATATATTATGTAATTATAAAAAGTTTTAAATCAATAAATCACGCTTAAATTCCCTAAGCGCTACAGACTTAAAACCTGTGCACACCATACATAAAAGTATTATCAGCCAGTCCGTTTGCAACATATGATTTACCTCGAAAGCCAAACATGGCTACGTCGAAAATCAACAGTGTATTCCATCGCTTACTCGAAGTTCAAGGGAAACGTGACATCATCCGAGCAAAATATCTTCAATGAAGGCATGAGCTCATTCCATGAAGGGGTGAAATGGACATTCACGCGGCTTAAAAGGCAGTGGGAAATCTTATAATCTCCTGTCGCCTCCGTGTTCGCAGTATAGATGCTGCTAACAAACAGTCAAACATGTCACGATAACGGAAACTAGCGTACATTTTGATGTAGCTCCTCCAGCTATTAAGCAATATCTAAATTAACAGCGCGCAGGGGACGGGAAAAAATATTGTAATTGTAATATTGCAATCATTGTAGCTGACAATGATTTATTTTCGAGGGATGACAATATCGGGTAGATATTTTCCTATTGTGACAATCCGTTGACCCAATATATTGTTCTAAGTATTGTCGTTTTTCCAGGGAGCATGGATTTTGTAGAAGAAGTAAAATAGTTTGCAAGGTTTCGAACTATTACACAATGAAGAACAAAGATATTGTATCTATTCTTTACCATGCCGAGCACGAGAAAGGAAAGCGGAAGTGTAAAGCATGTGACAAGGCTATTTCCCAACCGACCAACGCTAGATAAAAGAAACTGATGTCGCACCTTTCAGTGAAGCACGAAGGTTTGAAGCTGTAGCGCAAGAAAATTGCAGACACGTTCTTCACGATCAAGTGGTTGATACTTTTAGCAGTCGAAAACTCTCAAATTTTACAGTAGATGATCAAGATTCTGTGCGCCTTAAATCTCTTTCTTCTAAAGTTTTTCGAAAGCGCATCTTCAAGGTCAACGCGTTTCATGAAGAAGTGCGTAAAGGGATGAAAGAAAAACGCTTCTTGCTGAAGTTTGATGGTGGTACTGAAGGAGGAGAACATCATCCGCGTGTACGCTCTAACAAAGCACCTGATGTGTTCTTCCTTTCTTTCTCTTAAGCTGAAGATGACAGCTCAATGAACGCCAACGAGCATATTGACACTTTGATTTCACTATGGATTCATATAATCTTGAGGCAACAAACCCTATTGCTCTCGTTCAGGAAAACATGGAGACAAACCAATGTGTTGCAAGACGGCTGAATATTCCGTTCGTTGGATGTGCCAGTCACATACTCTTGTTGGCTTTGAATAAGTGGATCAGTCCACATCTGCCGCTGCTAAAGAAAGTGTCTGCGATGATTTGGGTTCTCTTAAAAGATGGGCAAAATGGAGATCGCTTGGTTATCCTGTGAAGCCTACATTTCTTCACGGGCTTCACTGGAGTAGATACCAGGACCTTCTGACACGGTTCGAACGGATTGAACGATCCTTGGTCGACTTTCATGCAGATACGTACGTTCTCCGCGATCTCCCTGACTCTGTGAATAACAACAATTAGAAGAGAAAGTAATTGTTGGATTGCATACCGACGCCTGCGGAACAGCTCACTTGAAAGCTGAAAAAGAACGGATGGGTCCTGTCGCCATGATATTGAAGAAATTACAGCGCAATGATACTACTCTTGCAGACGTACGAGATTGCTTTGATGCAATACGTGAAGATCCAACATGCGCCGATGGGTGGATATCTTTCCAGCGCAGCCAACATTGTGTCGTGGAAAGACTTCTAGAATGGAATCAAAAAGGTTCAGGATCAAAAGGAAGATTATTTTCCGAATCATAAATCCATGCTTTGCGTAAGCTATTGAAGAATGTTGCTGGTAGGGATGGCTCGGTTGAAGGGGAACCACCAAGAAAAATGGAGAAGATCAGGCGTTCCATCCAATACAGAAAGCGCCAGCGGTTAATGGGATAGAGTCGGTAAATCAACGTACAGTGGATTTATCCGAACTCGAAACTCGAACGTGGAACGTTTTTCTCGCAGGTAAACCATGATGGGATACTTGCGTAAACCTTGAAGCAAGAAACATTGGAAAGGTTAATGTTCTTGAAATGAACTGGTCACTACTTACTGTTCAAGTCGCTTCAAAGGCACTGAACGCTTAGAAAGCTAATCCCGCTGGAGTGGTCGCCGCTGATAAAAGCGATGAAAAGGATGGTGATGATGAGGATAGTCGCATTTAATAAACAATACTTCTCGGTTCAAACCAGCCGATATGATCCACGAATTACTCAAACCTAAGCGCCACCTGCTTTCTTCATCGCTGGAATCACCTTATCGGGTTTTTATAAGCTAATCGTGAAGTCAGTACGACTACAAAAAGCAAAGTCCATACGCCCATGAAGACCCTTGTTGATGTGCAACCCTGCGCCGTAAGCAACTAATCATATCTCAACTGGTGAACTTTATCTTCGACGACTCGCCTTATGTACTTGTCAATAACAATAGTTAATCCGCAACTTATCAACGTCACTACTTGCCACGATGCTAAACAGTAATTAACCGGTGTCAAGGTAAAATTAATGATTGAGCGATATTGCCTTCATATTAGTACACTTTTTTTTGGACAATCTATTGTTCCAACTTGTTAATGATTGTCAATGATAGATTGTTAAAGGATTTGCAAGACAATCAATCTTCCAATAAATATTTCCGAACACTGCCCAGCCTGGAGGATGGCCGCAGTGATACTGTTAGAATCGTTAGCCTCTGGGCGTTCTCCATGCAAGCGAGTTCCATTCGTTCTTCGGTCTGCTTCTCGCTAAAAAATGCTCGCTCACATTCCATATCCACTTAAAAATTACGCTAATTTTGCCCGTCTACAGGGCGTGTTCTGCCCTGTTGAAATGTTTTTTTGTTCATTTGCGAAAGAACTTACGAAACTTGAGTCGTAGATGTCGACTTTAACGTTGCATGAACTGAATTTGGCTTTCTTGGATATTGTAGCAACCACCAGTATCCGTTCTTGAGAAAACTAACCCCAAGATAGTTCGTAGATAGTAGATGAAGATAACCAAGTCAGGGACTTGCTCAGTTAAATATGTATTAAGAAGTGATGATCCTTACTATGCATAAACATAAGTGTTGAAACTAGTTGGAATACTATAGAAGTTATGTAACTAACACTAATTATAAATACCGATATTTATCGCCTGAAAAGGGTGAAATTGAACATCGCTAAAAATGAAAATTAACTTTGTACCGTTTTCAGTAAAGCCGGTATAACGGAATTTTCAACACTCCTTCTTAATATAAATTCACCACACATCAATGCAGGACGATCGCTGCGCGAAACATCTCTAACCTTGACACATGTAATGCTTTCGTGCTTCCATCTGCTAGCGTGACCTTAGTTCCAACGTTGCTAGGATTGATGAGACAGTACATTAGCTTTGTTGAAATAAATTTCATTCGAATGTCAAAATGCTTGAATCAAACTTCCTTCAATTCCATTCAAAGTCATGATTGCTGCTTGGTTGTTCATGTATATCTTCTTGACTCCCCAACTTCTTCAAGCAATTCTTTGTCACATAGCAATTCAACTTGTATTTATGATGCAGCATAATATTCTGCTTCCATAGTCGATAGTGACACTCTACTTTGTTTTCTTGCACATCTAGTTCGCCAACATCCCGTTGACGAACATCAACCGCATGCAGTTGATTTTCGGTCGTCCTTAGCGCTTTGTATAATCAGCATCACTGTATACGGTGATTTAGAAAATTTTGGAAGTGTCTTCGGGTTTCATCATACTTAATTTCAGTGATTTGTTTCCCTTCAAGTATCTTGTAATTCACTTGGTCAAATTGAGTCCAACATGGTTGGTGCATGTGTTGCCTCATGGCCTTGTGTACTGCAAAGGAGATTGTTGAATTGCGTTCAAGTCCATAGCGCAGATGTAGACGAAAACTTGAGTCGTAAGTATTCAATAATGTATCCAAATATAACGAAATGTCAGTAAACTTGATATCTCCACAGTCAAACACACGTCGGCGGCAAAAAAGGTATCAGTAGGCAGTTCGTAATGCACGGAAGATAATATCCAAAACCAGGGACTAAATCAACGGGATTATATTGAGAAGTGTTTAGCTAGCCTAACATGAAATATGTACCAGATGCTGAAGTAATGGTAAACTTCCATCTGTGTGTGGTATACATTTCTTATGCGTAACAAGAATGTGTGTACTCAGAACCGAGTACCAATACACTAATTATGCTACTAATAAGAACGTAATGCAAATTGCTACCTAAAAATAGTCCTACTCAGTTTTCATTAAAAAACAAAAAAGACGGACTATTTTGAAGGAGATATCAAGTCATGTCACCTCGATATCCACAGTAGGCTTCCAACAAGATATTTGAAAATAGTTTATTCTAACATTTCCATTATTCGAAAGTTCATCGCTTTATTTCATTGAAAAGTCTTCAAAATCTTGAGCGATTGGTGACTTGACAGCATTTGGTTTTCCCAAACCGAAATCCGTTAGAATGTCTTCAGTTGCAACTTGTTGATCCAGCGTATATCCATTTTTTGGGTCGTGAATTACCCTTATCTTAAGAAATTTCGAAACCATGCCAACATTTTTAAATTCCTTGAAAAACATCTCCACCAGCTCATCCTTTGTTCCAGTCACTTGAAATAATCAACGTAAATTTTGACAACCACTATATGTCCCTCAATTTTCATCACATACAGTAACATGTCGGCGACACATAAGGAAAAATTAATTCCAATGATTTTCCATTTATAAGTTGATTTGCACGATATTCCAGCTTGTTAAAGCCCGAAATCGTCTTCTTCAACTTTAGAACTTGATTTTCTTGCATTTTACTCTTGTGTGACCTGAGCAATCTTGGGTATATGCCGTTCTTCGGAATATGCATGCAAATAGATATCATGGTCATCTTGAGATCCTTTACATAGGCGTTTGAAATATCTCCATGCAGAGCAGAAACACCCTACTTGATATCTAATACTAGAATTAGCTTTACAGTCTCTATGTCAAAAGCATCGGCGAAATTCAAGGTGTAATCTAGTTCGAAAACGTTGTTCGTTACCACATGCGACCAATATTGCCTTGTATCATTTCACTTGACCATTTTCGTCCAATTTGTTTTCTACACCCACTTGGTGTGTAGTAGCGTCAGTACTTTAACTTCTTCACGATCATCTAAACTTCATTTAGCTCCAATGGAGTTATTTCTTCTTCATGGCCGAAATCCACCTCAACTTGTTCGTGCTCTTCATTCCTTGAGAGAAATTCTTGGGATACAACACGGAGATGAAATTCACCGAATCTATTTCTTCATCACCTTGGTGATCTTCAGTCGAATCTTAAGTTTCCCTTTTCCTTCTTCTACAGCTCGTTTTTTTGTCATACTTCTTGTTTGATGGCGCTTACACCGCCAATTCGATTTTTCCTTCGATTGGTTGCTTAAAATTTGAACTTCACGTTTTCATCTCCTTCTGAACCTTGGTTCTCCGAGAAACTTTGTTAAATCTTAACTTTTTGGCGTTTCAATGTTTTGATGTGTTTTGTTACAACAATTTTGTGGTCATACTTTAAGAAAAAGTTGAAATCCTTGACTTCTTCGCATTTCCAATTATCATCGCAACTTGCGCTCTAAGTGCGAGCGATTTTTTCCCGGGATTGCGATGTACCGTGTATGGCAATTCGAAAGGGACAATTTCACCAAAATTTTGCTTTTCTTGCTCAATAACCCCAGCGGCGATAGTCGCATGCCAATCTCATTCATAGGGCTACGATTCTATATGAAAGCAGCATGTTGTATGACATCAACCCAAAACGAAAATTTAATCCACTTGCAAAAATCATGCACCGTACCATGTTCGTAATGGTTCGGTACATGCGTTCTTCCTTCCCATTATTGGATTGATTGTTGGGTTCACTGACTTGACGATCGATTCCAGAACTCCTAAAAAAACATCTAGTTTTTTGTATTCGAGTCCGCCGTCGGTGCGTAGAACATGCACCTTGCGGTTTAAATGCCGCTTGAAGAACGCTAGGAAATGTTCTAATTTCTTGGCTGCAACTTCCTAAGTCTTGGCAAGAAATACTCGTACAGCCCTTGGTGGAGGCGTGGCAGCCTGCCACGTGTTAGTACACAGGTGGTGAACATTACATTTTGGCTAGGTACGAATTTAGTAAGTTCTACTTAGTATTACATATAGTTTGCATTAGTTTAAACTAATTTAGACTAATTACATATTAAATATACATTCGGCTTACAAAACACGCCATCCAGCTAGACGCACAACCTCGACCGGTCGCGCGTGCTGTAAGTGTTTGTAGCCAAAAGGAATACCTCCTTTAGATACTCCCTTTCTAATGGAAGCCTTGTCTCAAGGCGTTAGTTAAGTCTAACAAGTAAACCAAGGGAAATCTTGTCCCCGAGTAAGAGAGAACTCTCTTACTAAGCCCTTTTACAAGGGCGTATCGGCTAAGTAGCGGCACATCGCCGCTTCAGGAATGTCTTCCTCTGTGCGATAGCCGCACCGTGCGTGTACGCACCGGCTACACCAGTAGTCAGTAGTCCTATCGGATGCTGAATAGCGTGACAGGTGTTGTCACGGAAGGCGTAAGCCTGGAACGGTTGCCTGGGGTAGGCGAACTGTTGTCGTATGAGTAGATGTCCTTCAACGAGTTTGAAACTGCTGTGAAAGCAGGTGAAATCGAAGAGGTTGTCGTATTGCGTCCGGAAGAGGAGTTGAACTCCTCATCCACGATGGACGAGTCAGTTTTGGTGCAAACCAAACAGTCATTGAATTCCCGAAGCGGTGTCAATATACTCGCGGATCCTGAGGACCTTTACCATTCCTTACTTAAGTAATTCGGAGATGTCATTAGTGACAACCCACCGACGGGGTTACCACCGGATCGGGGAGTCCGACATGAAATCGATTTGGTTCCTGGAACCAAATACTGCGTCACTAGGCAGTGGCCTCTCCCCAAGGAGCAATGCGACGTCATCATCGCATTTTTCAAGGGGAAAGAAAAGGGATGGTACGGGAGAGTAAATCTGTAACAGGGTTACATTCGAGTCACATTTAGTAGGTGGTGTACGTGAGTACACTACGGTTGGGGTCAGTATTGACCGGTTCGAAAGGTTTTGAACCATTGGTTATTTTACCAATCAGGGCAGGAGCCCTTGGGGGTGGCGTGTCAGCCATCCACGTGTTGGTACACAGGTGGTATATACATTTTAGCTAGGTACGAATTTGGTAAGTTCTACTTAGTATTACATATAGTTTACATTAGTTTAAAATAGTTTAGGGTAATTATATATTAAATATACATTCAGTTTACATTTTCACTTAACGACTACAGACGCACGACCTCGACCGGTCGCGCGTGTAGTGAGTGTAGTAGCGTAAAGGGATCCCTCCCTTTAGCTACACCCTTAGTAAGGGAGCCTTACGTTAAGGCATTAGCGATAGCTAATTGTAAACCGAAGTGGGAATCTTGGCCCCGAGTAGGAGAGCTCTCTCCTACTAAGCCCTTTTATAAGGGCGTATCGGCTAAGTAGCGGCGAACGCCGCTTAAAGGAATGACTTCCTCTGTGTGCTAGCCGCACCGTGCGTATACGCACCGGCTACATATGGTAGCACTTGTAGTCAATCCAACACCTGTGTTGGTAGACTAAGTAGACTAAGGCATCCTCTGCAAGGGATGGATCAGGACGATTGGGAAAGTTTGACCCTCGTCCAGCAGGAAGCCTTTAAAAGGCTGTTACCCTTAACGGGGGGAAAGGCATGAAGCTCCTAGTGGAGCAGGGCCTTGAGGCCGTAAAGGCAAGTGTAAATTCCCTCATCGCTAATGAGGCGAGCTGTAGTGGAGGTAGTTCCACGGGGGGTGCGTCCCCCATTATCATTTAAGATAAAAGAGTTCACCGGGAGAATGGTGACAACCTTTACGTGTGGTTGCGAGAGGTCGAAACGGCCTTCGCAACAGCGAATATGACCGCTGATCACTTGCAAGTGGGACTTGCATTGACCCATCTTACGGGCAAAGCCCGTACATGGGCGTTTACGTGTTTGGAGTCAGTCACGGACGTGTTCCCAACATGGAAGGTCCTTAGCAAAAGCTTATGGACATGTTCGCCACGCCTGATCTGGTTTTCCAGAATCAGCTGGCGTTTTTGAGGTGCCGTCAGGTCACTAGGGACTTGGAAACATATATCCAAGAACTGAAGACCCTGTTGGCAGAGATGTACGCAAAAGCGTATTCGGATGATGTGTCCATCCCCGTCTTCATGGGAGGCCTGAAAGAAAGGCCAGCACGTTCGGAACTGTTCCGATGCCGACCCCAATCCCTTGAGGAGGCGTTTAAGGTGGAGTTTAACGCCGAGAGGAACTTCCGTTCCTCTAAGGTGGGTCCCGAACCCATGGACCTGAGTCAGGTAGAAGCAAAGGAGAAACCTTCCGCTAGGAGTCACGCTGACTCTTTTTTTTTCGCAGAGCTTCAAATCTCTTATGAGCACTGCACGCTTCCCCTCGAGTCTGGGTTCGCGCGTAGTGCTCCGCGCCCTCGAGCTACCCGGCGCGTCCGCGCGCTTCTTCGATTTTTGTGCAATTTCGGGCTGCTTAATATCAGCCAATGAACGATGTCGGTCTTGGTCCTGCTGCAAGCGGTCTTGGTCTTGCTCCGAGGCAACTAAGGTTGCCGACTCAGACCAATCTATGCTGGAGGAAGCAGCCGAACACGGATGCAGCAAGTTCATCAAGAGCTGGCGGCACTGGTCTAGTGCCACCTGACGACGACCCGCCTCCAGCGTCCAAGCGTCTGACTTGTCTTGATAAGACAGGACCTTCCCGGTCTGGTCTTGAATTGAAATCTGAAGCTCGGCAATGCGGCGCGCGAAGTCGTCGCCTTGCATGCGCAGTGAGGTCGCGTCGAACTGTCCGTCCAGCTGCTGCCGGCAAACAAGTGCAAGTTGATCCCGGAGATGGGACTAATGAGCCTCCAGACGGGACAGCTCATGACGCGCGCTTACCAGCTCCTCTAAAATTGGTCGAAGCTGGCCAACATGATCGTCGGACTGCCTATCGGCATCAAGCAAGGCACCTATTGCCTTGACGACGCTGGGAGGGATGAGAGCTGAAGACAAACGAGGGTCAAGACAAGTACAAGACGAAGACCAAAGATGCGCACCTCGTGTTGCCTGATGGGCCACCTGGGTCCTGAGACGCATGTTTTCTGCAAGCATATCCTGCATCTGCGTGTCGGCTTCAGCCTGACGCCCTTCCGATGTTTGAAGTGTACGAGAGTTACGTGGGCTTTCAGACCGAGCCGACCGGACAGGCGAAGCAAGGTGGGGCAACTCGGCGCATAGAGTTTCTGCAAGAACAACAAGAACAAGCGTCAAAGGGAAGCATAAGAAGATCAAGTGCAGTAAGGGCAGTACCTGACGCAGGTGTCGAAGATGTTTGGTCCATGGGGAAGAAGTGTGAGTGAACAAGGTCCAGTTGGTCGAGTGATGGGTGAGTCAGACCGTTATCGTTGTGCGACACGGTCGGACTCAGGGGCGGCTGTGGTGAAGTGTACCACGAATTTGGTCATTTTTGGTCAAGGCAGTTGGTCGAATTTCGGATTGGTATAAACAAGGGGGGCTTTTTAGCCTATCAGATTCAAGGAGTGTCAAGAACGCAAGTTTTGGTCAGTCCCCTGACATTGGGTATTTTACATAATTTTGTGTGGGTACATTAGGGACCATAGGGAGGTAGTATTATTGGTTAGTTGTGGTTTTTCCAAGTAAGAGTCTTTTGGTTGCGGATTTTCCAAGTAAAAGTCTTTTGGTCTAGGAATAAGTGGCAAAAACCTCTTCTGGTTTTGGTCTACACTGCAGGAAGGGGTCGCCGTTATTCTTTTCACGTACACTATTCGCCTCCGCCCGCCGCGGAGTGCTTGGGGGCAGAGGGTTGAATTATCCCCTCTCGCCTTTTATACCCGGTCTGGACGCGCCGCACGCGCACTTTGGCCACCGGAAGTCCCTCGACGGGAGTACGATTTGGCGATCTCGACAGTTTAAGTCACGTACGTTTGGAACGTACTAACAAGTGGATTGGTCTTTACGTGGAGATATCGTTTGTGGAGTTTCACGGGCATATTCGGCCTTTACGTGGACATATTGGCTCATTGTGACATTTGTTGGAGTTTAGACCGGTTTTGGTCTTCTCTCATATTGGTCAGGGGCTAGACCGGTTGATTGGTCTACCCTCTATTAATTCTTATTGGTCAGGTCTAGATCGTTTGGACGATCGACCTATTGGAATATATCTTTTGGAAGTGTTTCTGGTCTGTACTTACCTGGGGTGAAGAGTTCCGCCCTAGGTACACCTAGCCAGCACGGTCTCATATTCAAGACCGAATCAGATCGATCTGCGATCCCGATCCACCGAGTGTGTAACTAGCCCATTCCATCGGGTACACAAGGTGAGATGAACTTAAGTGAATCGGACCAAGTGTCTTTGGATGATGACCGGTCGTCTGCCAGCAGC
>CM047582.1:22062050-22187921 GCA_026184515.1 Peronosclerospora sorghi | reverse complement strand
TTTAGAGTGAAATGTAAACTGAATATATTTAATATGTAATTAGCCTAAATTAATTTAAACTAATATAAACTATATGTAATACTAAGTAGAATATTCCTAATTCGTACCTAGCTAAAATGTAGTGTACACACCTGTGTACTGACACGTGGATGGCTGACACACCACCACGCCAAGGGCCGATGCCCTGATTGGTTAAAATAACCAAAGGTTCGAAACCTTTCAACCCGGCCAATACTGACCTCAACCGTGGTGTACTCATGTACACCAACACTCAGTGTTACCCGAATGTAACCCCGTTACATCCTCCCCCATCAAGACTATTGCTTACGCAATAAACAAAATTTTGTTGGAGAAATCCAACGCCAGTTCCCCTGGCCATCCATATGTACACCTCCAGTGGTGCTATGGCGTCTCCTCTAGAAGAGGTAGACTACTCCGAAAAGTCGGAGGTGGATGCCTTTGGGGATACCTCCCCAATGGTGAGCCGCTCCGATAGCGCCGAACGGCGTTGTCGGCAGCCTAATCCCTTCCCCCTACGTGGGGAAAATGCACTAACCAGTACGGCACCCCTGCCCGTATAGGATGATACATCCGAATCGCCAAAGGCGATCGTCACTAATGAGATGGACGCAGCTCAAGACACCCAACTTGCCGAACAGGCACTAATGGCTGCGTTACGCGCCCCCAAACGCCCGTCAAGGGCGGCTTATAATTTTGATGGTCCTCGTGACCTTCCAAGGTTGGCCAGGCGTTTGGTAAGGACTAGTCTAGCGTCCTATACCCCTGGCCCCGCGGCTGAACAGCCGTACCAACGCGAACGCCGTGAGAAACCCCGGCAACAACTGCTTACACAAAAGCAGTTCACTAGCGTCTCATACCGAGAGCGCTTAAACAGGCAGGCACAAGGTGCCCCTGTTGAGAACCTCCGCGAGGTTCCTTTCGTTCTTTCTCCGGGAGAAAGTGCCGATGATGCAGAGAAGAAGTTCCGCGCTTGGGCGGAAGGGGAGAAGCTTCTCCCCAGCTTCGATGAGCTGCATGACAGCTATTCCCGTCGAGACATTTGGGTGGAGAGGGTGTTGTGCTTTACATTTGCCAAAGCTAAGGCGATGGAGCAACTACGTGCTCCGTATCGCACGCGCTACGCCAGCGCCCCTGTCTCCACCATGGTGTCCGGAGACAGTGTGGCCGCCACATCTGCCTCCGGCAAACTCCCAATTATTGGGAGTGAAGGGGCTTCTCATGCCCCTCTGGTCGTTGATCTACAGCGGGATTCTCCTGCTCAAAAGCGTCAACGACGTCGCGGCAATCCTGCCGTAGGGGAGTCTCGAACTCCCACGAACTCTGTGGGTGTGGATAACCCTTCCACTTCACCAGATACTGGGTTTGACCCCGATGATGGCGCCGCGCCATCTGTCGCTCCACATGAAAGTGTGGAGTACTCTCCGCATCGAGCATTGGAGGAGGAGGTCGCGCAATTGCGACGTGAGATTCGCGCGCGCTGTGATAGACACAGCCTTCGCATCCATGATCTCCACGAGGGGATCCGCGATGAGCGGGATGCCACTGATCGCTTCGAGAGGCGGCTTGCCTCTCTCGAGACGACCGTTGCGGAGCTTCGTGGTCGCATTTTAGCCCTTTCTGGCTTACTTCGCCCTGCGGTGCCTTACGGCTATCCGCCTTTACACCCTCCTCCAGGAGGGGCCCCGCCTCCGGGTCCTGGTATGGCTTAAGCATACCGACATAAAAGGTTGGATGCGTACGCATCACCTTCGGGATGTCCACGGTATACGATAAGCCCTTTCGGGATAGTACCTTAAAGGGTCCCACAAACCTGGGGCGCAGTTTATTACTTAACACATTTGAAACTGCATGTGTAGGAAGATTTTTAGCGTTTAATAAAACACTTTCTCCAACTTTGTATACCCTTCTGTTACGCCACCCCTTGCGGTCAGCTTGCCCCTTTTGATTGTCTTGGATTTCCGCCATGGCATCGCAGACGTGTCTTAAGACACTAAGGCGCGTCGATAAAAACTTATCGATGTGCTTTCGCACAGATACAGGGCTGACATCGGGGAATCCTCCCCCCTCAAGCCCTGGGCCACACACACGTGGCGTTAAAGGAACCCTCGGATTCACAAATCCGTTCGCGTAAAACGGGGTAAACCCCGTAGATGCATGGACCGAATTGTTGATAGCAAATTCAACCATCGGGAGCATCTCACTCCAACTCGTTGGAGAATCCGGACATTAACTCCGGAGAATATCCTCCACAACGCGATTAACGCGTTCCGTCTGACCGTCCGTCTGCGGATGATCCGCAGTGGACATGAGGAGCTTGGTGCCTAGCACTTTAAACAACGCTCCCCAGAATTGTCCCGTAAAACGGGGATCCCGATCCGACAAAACGGAATCGGGTAGACCATGCTGTCGAAATACACGGTCTAGGAACACTTTTGCTGTTCCTTATCCATCTATGGACTCCGGCACCGCCTCCAGGTGAGCCATCTTGCTCAAACGGTCTACAAAGACCAAAATGCCGGTGTTACCGGCCTTATCCTTCGGAAAACCGAAGATAAAATCCATGCTAATGGATTTTCAACACTCCATTAGAACCGATAATCTCGCCAAAGGCGCAGCTGAACTTGCAGAGGGTAACCCTCTGACACGTCTCACAGGTGCTTATATACGCACCGACCCACTTATACATGTTGAGCCACCAATACAAAGCGCTTAAAGCGCTATATGTCTTATCCCGACCTAAATGACCCCCGGTAGGGGCTTCATGTGCCTCAAAGAGGACTCTATACTTCTGTTCCTCATTATGAGGAACTACCACCCGCGGAGTGTCCTCCGCGCTCGTGCTATAAAATAGCAGACCGTCACAGTACCTGTAACGGTGTAAACGAGCTTTAGCTTAATTTGAAAGGGTTGGCTCAGACGAGCCAAGACCCTTTTCACCTAACGCGCGGATAAGCGCCGTACATTGTGGGTCTTTCTCATACGCCTGGCGTATGAGATCCACCACAGACGTGGTGACGAATGTCGCGTGAGCGAGCTCGTAATCGGGACGACGCGACAACGCGTCTGCAAGCACGTTTTGCTTGCCAGGCTTATACTTAACCTCAAAGTTGTACTCCGCAAAGAGGGAGAGACAACGGGCCATCCTTTGCGAGAGATAGGCGGCTTTGTCGCTGTCCGTAAGGACGCGTGGACAGTATAAACCACGAACGGATTTGAGCCGATTAGGTGAACCCTAAATTTGACAAGAGCATACTTCATTGCAAGTATCTCCTTGTCATGAACGGGATAATTCCGTTCCGCAGCTTTAAGCTGCCTCGACTCACACGCAATTACGCGTTCCCTTCCTGCATCGTCTGCTTGTAACAAAGAACATCCGATTGCGAAATAGGAGGCGTCGCAGACGACACTAAATGGTTTCCCAGATTCTGGGAGATCAAGAACGGGGCTTTTAACAAGCTCCCCTTAACCGCTTCAAAAGCGTTTTGGTGTTAGGTTTTCCAACATCAATCAACATCCTTCTTAAGAAGGTCGGTCAATGGTTTCGCCTTTTTAGCGTAGTTCTCGCTGTACTTGTGGAGATAGTTGGCTAATCCAAGCCACTTCCGTAAATCTCTAAGATTTACAGGCGAAGGCCACTCCACAATGGCTTTCACCTTCGCGGGATCCGCCCGCACTCAATCCTTACCAATGAAGCATCCGAGAAAAGGAATTTCCTCAGTACCAAAAATACATTTGGATGCGTTTGCATATAGTTTATGCTCCCGCATACATTCGAGCACAGCTCGAAGGTGTATCAAATGCGTCTGAACATCAGACGAGTCGCCTTCCGCGCGACTATGAACGAATACATCGTCGAAGTACGTATGAGCGAACTTTCTATGATAGCGGAAGAGTTGAGTCACCAAGCGATTGAAAGTCGCTGGTGCATTCGAAAGCCCCTGTGGCATAACTAGCCACTACCACAGCATGCCACTAGGCGTGCTGACCGCTGTAAGCGGAATATTGGATGCTCGCATGAGCACCTGATAATACCCCCACCAGATCTAAGGCACTGTATACAGTACAGCCCGCCATATTGTTCTGGAGGACATCCTTCCGAGGAATCGTAGTCTGCATGGGTACAGTAGCTGCATTCAGCTTGTTATACGCATGCACAATGCGCCACTTTCCGTTCGGTTTACGAACACAAAAAGTGGGAGATGAGTGGGGAGACTTGCTCTCCCGTACCATCCCTGCCTCTTCTTTCCCCTTGAAGAATGCGTCGATGACGTCGCATTGTTCCTTGGGGAGAGGACACTACCTAGTGACGCAGTATTGGTTCCAGGAACCAAATCAATTACATGTCGGACTCCCCGATCCCGCGGTAACCCCATCGGCGGGTTGTCACTAATGAAATCTCCAAATTCCTTTAATAAGGAATGGTAAGGGTCCTCAGGCTCCGCGAGGATCTTGAGGCCGCTTCGGGCATTTAATGCCTGTTTGGTTTTCACCAAAACTGACTCGTTCATCGTGGATGAGGAGTTCAGTTTCTCTTCCGGATGCAACACGACGACCTCGTCGATTTCATCTGCTTTCAAAGCAGTCTCAAACTCGTTGAAGGACATCTCCTCCAACGACAACAGTTCGCCTACCCCAGGCAACCGTTCCAGGCTTCCGCCTTCTGTGACAACACCTGTCACACTATTCAGCATCCGATAGGACTGCTGACTACTGGCCTCGGGACTCATCCCGAGACCCAGATGGGGGGAGTCAATTGCCCCATCTATTGGAAGCGCCACGCGCCTATCCACAGAGGTCTCTACCTCTACCACCGGTTACTCGCCGGTCTCACCTAAAACGGCGTAGTCGGAATCATTTCCGACGTGCAAAAGAGACGAACTTCGGGTCTCTTCGCTTGGAAGCGCCTCGCGCTTAACCACAGGGGTCTCTACCCCTACCACTGGAGTCGAAACTTGTTCGCCGGACACGGCGTGGTCGGAATCAATTCCGACCTGTAGAAGAGACGAACTTCGGGTCTCTTCTCTAAGCGCCTCGCGCCTACCCTCAGAGGATTCCACCTCTATCACTGGCGACCCACCAATCTCGCCTATATCGGCGCGGGGATTAACCGCCGAATCCCCCTCGTTAAGGAACTCTTCCTTAACGCCATTGGGAATGATCATTTAAGACATCCCAATCTCTGGCATCTCACACCAGAATCGCTTTTGCGATCGAGCAAAGGTGGGTTCATGACTCGCCAATGCTTCACCCGACCGCGGGTGCGTTGAGCCAATGGACTTAGACTTCCAGTATATCTATGGCTCGTGGCGTTCCAGCCACTTCATGCCCAGAATGAGGTCATACCTCGAGTCCAAATCCAGGACTAGGCAACGTTCTAAGCTGTCGAAGTCTGCAAACTTCAGCTTAAGGTCAATCGAGACCTTGGGTACAGAAACCTGTACGCCCGTCGATAGACGGACCGTGACGACGTCACGAGAACGTGCCTCTAGGGCCTCGGCATACAGCCGACTCTTCTCTACAGAAGCTCGTCTGACATAATTGTCAGACGCTCCAGAGTCTATCAAGACTCTCCAAGGCTTATCAAAACCTTTAACGTCCGCAAGGACGACCAGCAGCCCTGGCTGGTATACCAACTCGGTGCTAGAAATCACCGCTTCCCTCGAGGATTTGTGCTGTCGTCCCCTACCCTGGGGATTAACAGCACTGAGGGGTCCCCCAGTAAGGCGCCCCGCACCTATTGGGAGCCGCTGTTTCCCGACGGCTTGGGCGAGGGCCTTTTTGCCGCCCTCGGCCCCTTCCAGCGACTATCTCGCTGGGGATTTTGTGGACATCTGTTCCGCAGATGATCCACGCTTCCACATAGGAAGCACCTTAGCGGCCCACGCCGCTGCAACATAGCTAAGAGCTCCGACCCGAAGCTCTGCGAAAAAGAGTCAGAGTGACTCTTAGCGGAAGTTTTCCCCTCCACTTCGACCTGACTCAGGTCCATGGGTTCAGGACCCACCTTAGAGGAACGAAAGTTCCTCTCGGCGTTAAACGCCATCTTAAACGCCTCCCCCAGGGATTGGGGTCGGCAGTGGAACAGTTCCGAACGTGCTGGACCTTCTTTCAGGCCTCCCATGCAGACGGGGATGGATACATCGTCCGAATACGCTTTCGCGTACATCCCTGACAACAGGGTCTTCAGTCCTTGGACATATGTCTCCAAGTCCCTAGTGCCCTGACGGCACCTCAAAAACGCCAGTTGATTCTGGAGAACCAGATCAGGCGTTGAATACATGTCCATAAGCTTTCGCTTAAGGACTCCCCAGTTCGGGAACACGGTCGTGACCGAATCCTGACACGTAAACGCCCATGTACGGGCTTTGCCCGTAAGATGGGTCATTGCAAGTCCCACTTGCAGGTGATCCTCGATCACTTTCGCGGTGGCGAATGCGGTTTCAACCTCTCGAAGCCACACATAAAGGTTTTCACCTTTCTCGCCGGTGGATTCCTTTATCTTAAAGGACATCGGAGGGCGCACCCCCGTAGACGCGGGATAACTCCGGGAAGACTCGCCCCATGGGCGATAAGGGCATTCACCCTTTCACGCATGGCATCGAGTCCCTGCTCCACTAGATGGCGCATGCCATCCTCACCCAATATGGGTAACAGCCTTTTAAAGTCTTCCTGTTGGACGGGGGTTAGCTTACCCCAATCGTCCTGATCCATCCCTTGCAGAGGATGTTGATCACCAACACATGTGTTGGATTGACTACAAGTGATACCAGATGTAGCCGGGTGCGACACGCACGGTGCGGCTAGCGCACAGAGGAAGACTTTCCTTTAAGCGGAGTTCGCCGCTACTTAGACGATACGCCCTTATAAAAGGGCTTAGTAGGAGAGAGCTCTCCTACTCGGGGCCAAGATTCCCGGGGTGGTTTACAGATAGCTTTCGCTAACCCCTTGTAACAAGGCTAACCTTATAAATGGAGGTAGCGTAAGGGAGAACTCCCTTGGGCTACAATACTCACCGCGCGCGCGACCGGGCGTGGTCGTGCGCCTAGCTCCGCTAATGCCTTAACGACAAGGAGCTCCGCTAATGCCTTAACGGCAAGGCTCCCTTACTAAGGGTGTAGGTAAAGGGAGGGCTCCCTCTTACCTACGGCACTCACTGCGCGCGCGACCGGGCGTGGTCGCGCGCCTGCACTTTAGAGTGAAATGTAAACTGAATATATTTAATATGTAATTAGCCTAAATTAATTTAAACTAATATAAACTATATGTAATACTAAGTAGAATATTCCTAATTCGTACCTAGCTAAAATGTAGTGTACACACCTGTGTACTGACACGTGGATGGCTGACACACCACCACACCAAGGGCCCATGCCCTGATTGGTTAAAATAACCAAAGGTTCGAAACCTTTCAACCCGGCCAATACTGACCTCAACCGTGGTGTACTCATGTACACCAACACTCAGTGTTACCCGAATGTAACCCCGTTTCATGCGTAAACTCCTCAACTACAGCGAGGAGGATGTTGTCACCTACGCACCTACCTTGGACGAGGTGATTCAGGATCACTTGGTGCCGGAACCCGTGGAAGAACAGGCCGATGACGATGAAAGCCAAGAGGTCGCCATTGTTCCGGTATCCGAGGCACAGGCAATGATACGTTCACTGGAAACATTCTGGCTGCAGCAATCTGACGTGAACGAGCTCTTCATGACGTCCCTCCAACGCATGAAGACCAAGGCTGCAGCCATAAAGACCAGCCAGATGAAGCAGAAGGGCATACGTGACTTATTTTAGCGTGTTTGAATAGAGACATATAGGGCCAGGTATATAGGATATTTTTTTACATAAGTTGTGGGACTGAGAAAATTTATCAAATATCACATTACGGAGGTATATTAGTTCCAATATGGGGACGAGCTAGGGACCGGCAAGAGATATTTGTTTGCGGAGGTTATTAGTTTAGCTACTATCAATTTAGACAGGCTCTACTGTATTCGCTTTGCGCCTACAATGAAATATTTAGGCACTTTAGGCGAATACCTACTATACAAAGGCCTGTTAATAGTGAAACATTCAGATATATGTAAAATTTCGGACGAAATAGATCGCATCATGGATAATTTCTCAACTATGTGTGAGCTTTGTCGTAAACACCTTCGATAATCAGCGAGCTATGTGCTGCGCAACGATACCAAGTCGCTGAATTGTGTCAATAATTGCAAAATTTACCTACAATCAACAGCATCATCAATGTCAAAGTTCTTTTTCAGCATGCATGTCATGCTCAAACGGCCACGTAAAATGAATCGACTGTACCTCAGTCTTTGCTTCTTCAAGTGACCTAAATCGTTCGCGATCCATGAGTACAATTACTTTGACCCGAAACATCGCGTAAAGCTCCACGCGAACAGGTAGAGGAGGGGGCACAATGGGTCGACCTGTTGCATCAAACGCACTGGAGGTAGCGCTGGATCTACCACGCCTACGACACGTACCAGAGTTTGCGTGACTGCTTGCAGTAGATTGATGCCGATCTTCCAAGAAACTATCGTCACTTCCACCACTTGAGCTAAATGCACTAGCACAACTCGATATCTCGCGTCGATCCCTATGCAACACAGCAAGCGCTTGAGGGTTTAGCGCGAACCTCGGCAGCACGACTTGTAGCTCATGCACTAGCTCCTTTGTTTTTTTAATGGGCGTACTAGGGTGTAGTTCTAGCAGGATCGAATGGGTGTGAGTGTCTAAAGCATTGCCACTCGTCTGACACTTGTCGGCAAAGATACCGTTTGGCACATAGATCATTGACCCGTCCATACTTCGCATAGTTGTCCGAGCAAGTGAGACCCGATCGATCAAACCCAACAACGTTTGAACTTTGACCTCACTACCTGTTCGAAATGGTTCTGCAAAGATAAGAAATAGTCCTGTTGCCACATTTTTGAGCTATTCGTACGAATAGAAACGTGTAAGATCATGCACGACGAGAACGAGAAACATAGCCAGAGAGCGAATTGTACATACCACAGTGAACCCTGAGAGTACAGCAATTAATTCGACACTCAGAAATCCGACGACCAGTAGGAACCGCATGAGCGTATTTGAGATAAAGAAAATGTAAAAGACCTCAATCAAAATGAGGATGACGCACACAAACTTAATGGACTCAGTTATGACAAAAACGCGTGCGTCATAGTCCGATGAATAACGGTTCCATTTAAAGTATCGAATAAAAAGCTGTGCAGAAAAAACGTTAGTCACGAGAATTTACCTATTATTATATTCAAGTATAACGTACGTACATTAATGAGAACTTTGCGCATGGCAAAGGTACCAAGTATCAATGGAATGGCCACGAGGTAACCCAAGTATTGCATAATTTCATCCTCTTCGGTGTGGAGATTCAAAATGTAACGAGCAATTACATCGCGTACCAAAATGAGAAATAGGAACCACCATAGATACGTGAGCATGTAATGGTGGACGTCAGCAATCCATCTACAGCAACGACACAATATTACCAGATTAGAGAATTCTACACATTCTCATAAATTTAATATCATGCTGTCAAAGATCGTACCGGACGCGTTTGTCAAGACGCACACGAATGGAATACAGCAGCATTTCGATTGCGGGTTTGGACAAAAAGAATGCTGCGAGCGTCGCCAGCAGCGCAAGCCCGACACGCCAGAAGATCAACGGCACCATGACTCCCAGTCTGGACGTCTCGACAATAATGATACGCTGTGTAACTTTAGATTACACATTATTGGCTTGGAAGTCAGACTCTACCGGTACAGGTTACGTAATACTACCACCACACCAAAATGTTAGTCTGACGACAAAATTAATTATAAAATGTCAGAAGCCATATACAAACTCGGAGCGCAAAAAAACAGATCATTTAAGTTTGAGAAATTTTATAGAATAGGACACTTTTTGACAGAATAGGCTTTTATTAATTTCACAGAATAGGACACTTTTTGAAGGGGTGGTACAGCGCGTCGCCGTTAAGGAATGCTGTATCGGCATGATTTAGACCAGTTACGTAGAACGGGCGGGGCATTGTAGGAATTACCAAATTTAGATGTGGAGAGACCTCCGGCGCAGCTCTGATACTCGACAATGCCATCGTTTTGCTTTGATTTGTATGGGATCACAGTGCCTCCTAGCTGGTACTCAGCTTGACGTTTCGAAAACAGACCAGAGAAGTTATCGCTTCATATTGCAGCGCCGACATTTGCTCGATGCGCCGTCTGAGCTGCCGCATATGCCGCGTTGAGATTTGACGAGCTATATGATTCGTTCTCGTACGCAAGAGAAAGAATCGCGTAATTTGCTGGGCATCGGCCGATTAGGTTTGCCACAGCTTTCAGAAAGATATTCTCTCCGCGGTAAGCCTTTTGAAGGTAGTCGGAAACCATAGTTCCCGTGATTGGGGCACTCAAGCTTACCCACGTCGTACTTGATGCAAATTTGCAACGTCCATTGACTAACACACCAGCCATGATGAGACCACCCATCGAATGCGTCACGATGATGGTATCTGCGATAGCCTTCGACGACACGCTACTAGTGCTGCTTACAAAAATGGCAAAATTACACACCTTCTGCTGCAGTGTTGCTTCTGTCCAGGCATGGTCGACAGTATTTAAGACTGCATATTTTGATGGAGGAGCAACAAGGTGCATTCTTGGATAGGTCACCAAAGTAATCGGACATTACTATTGGAATGTTTCACTACGTGGATTTACCACCCCTTTAAAAAGTGTCCTATTCTGTGAAATACTGCCAAAAAGTGTCCTATTCTATATTATTTCTCTTTAAGTTTTTTACGGAAGCTCTTGCAATCAGTGCTGACTATGCACAGTATTCCTAATGCATCTTTTACCCACAAGCGCATTATGTTTTGGAAGTCTATCCCTAAACAGCAGACAAACTAGCAGCTGTCACGCCACGAGGCTCGTCTGCGCTGATAATTCCATGGATTAGCACAAGTTAAAGGGTGCATAAATCAATGCTACTTGTTCATTGGTGAAAATTATCTAATCGTATTAATGCCTCGTTGTATGCGTCTGGATCTTAAATCGTGAACAGTTCCGAAAGTGTTTACGCAATGAAGCGTTGCTTGAACTTTTACCATTGGCCCCGTATATTATTATTAACCCGCGGCTGTTAATTCAATGGTTGCTTTTGCATGCACGAGTGTATCCTTCGCATCCCACTTTTGTATCCATTGGTCCATAAACCGTCACTGGGTCCCCATAGCAGACGTCGCTGTCTCCCATTTCGCCTCGACGTCATAATACCTTTCACTATGCCTATCACGATCGTGTCCAGTCTTTAGCAAATGGCAAAGTTCAGCAGTTTACACGGTGGACTCGCCATCCCTCGACTTGTTCGTAGCATTCCTTAAAGTCCAGTCCAAAATCAGGACGCAAGTCGACAAGTCAAGCCCTGGAACAAGCGAGTGCGCGAGCCTCACGGGCTCCGTTAACGGCACTTGGGAACACGATCGTGAAACTACATGAAGCCTCGTGCGTCCTTTCTTCGACGGGTCTTAACGAGCCGCCAGGAGCATCCGACCGACCTCTCGTCGTCTCAATTGCATGTCATATCGATCGTCATCTTAAGCTGCTCGGCCCTCTCGCTCGTAGGGTGTCTCTATATCCTGCGTCATCATTATGTCTCCGCGACACGCCATCGTGGCGCCTCGATGGTGCAGAAAATGGTCGTCGTGCTCTCTCTTCTTGACGCAGGCTTGTCGTGCCTGAAACTCGTTGGCCACCCTTTGCCATCGTCCCTTGGCTGCACGCTCCAGGCCGCAACGTTGCAATGCTTTGGCCTGCTGTCCGTCTTTTGGTACGCCGCCATTGCCCATTGTTTCTACCGGAAGATCGTGCATCGCGACAGTGACGCACGCCTCAAGAGTCGATTTAAACTCTACCTCTTGCTCGCGCTCGTGCCGGCCGTGGGCTCAAGTGTCGCACTCTACGCCGCACGTCTCTATGGTGATGCCATCTTTTATTGCTGGATCACGGCGCGCGCGCACCAGTTTTGGGCCTTTTATCTCTTTGTGCTCCTTGCCAGTCTCTACATGAGTTTCATCCTATGGGTCACACACCATAACATGGTCCGCGACGTGCGCCATGCCAACTTGGAGGCACAGGAATCCTGGTCCCGCATCACACTCAAGTTTCGGATTTATATTGCCGCGTTTCTTGTGCTCTGGACACCCAGTACCATCTTTCGATGTACGAGCCCCTCCATCCATCGTGGCCTCCCTCTCCCTCGTCGCGATGCTAACGCTCTTGTTCCTAGTATTTCGTGCACAGCTCGGCACGGCAACGTTTGGAATCGCACTTGCCATGCAACTTACAATGTGTACGCAAGGACTCACCACGGCCATTATCTATGGAGGTTTGCTAACGAAAGTGTACCAGACACTCGCGTGCACGGACTCGATCGTTCCAGCCCAGAAATGCATAGCGTCTCCAACGTATCCTACCATGGATCTGCGTCTGGTCCAGCAATATCGTCGCCCTGCCAACCTTTTCGTCTCGACTTTCAACATGGGCGAAGCGAAACTCCCACCCGCTCAACTGGACAAGTGGATTCCGCGTGGACATGACATTTACGTGATTGGGCTCCAGGAATGTTTGCATCTCACAGACACCCGTCGTCTGATCAAGGAGTACCTCGAACGAGGCCGTCCGCGTCCACCAGGGAGTACCACCGTGCGCCACGCCACGACGTTTCACCAATTTCACCGCGAAATTGGCCGCAACAACACGTCGTTAGGCTATCATGGTCATATTGCCATTACCGTCTACATCAAGGCATCGGATATCGAGAGTGGCGCCTTTTACATGCCACCTGTGGTCCAGCAAGAAGTAAACGTGGGGAAATCGCTCGTCCTCGGTCGTGCCTCGAATAAAGGCGCCGTTGGATTTGCGTTCCGATACTATGACACGTCGTTTGCATTCGTCGCGTGTCATTTCGCGTCCGATCCCAAGGTAAAAAAAGCAGTTGCCTGCTCTTGCACGAGGCCATGGAACTGACAATGTCCATGTGTGTGCGTGTGTGTGTCATTACTACAGGGCAAATCAAATGTCCAACGACGGAATCGGGATGCGCGCCAGATTTTGCAAAAGCTCCACTTGAATCTCGAGGACGTGGGCTTGGAGTTTCCTCATGTGCATCATCACAGTTTTGTCTTGGGGGATCTCAATTACCGCCTCACGCAGCGTGATGCCACGGCCGAGACGATTCTCGAGCTCGTGTCCAAAGTTCGTCAGTGTGAAGTGACCAAGCCGTTACCAAGCAAGCGCACGCGTCCGTTGCGTCGTGGCCTCCTGGGCATACGATGGAGTCCCATGGGCACGCGGAGCTTCAGTAGTTCGTTCGGACTCGCGAGTTCCAAAGGAACGAGCAGTGATGGCAGTGACTGGAATGAACTCGATGTCAGTATGCTCGGCAAGAGCGCTGCGTCCGTGAATGGGAGCGTCCAAAGTGGTCGTGACTCAATCGAGTGTGACTTTGTGGACGAGAACCACTTTGTCTGGGACGACGTCCTTGCCCATGATGAGCTACGGACGGGCATGCGCAACGGCACGCTCTTTTTCGGCTTTCGGGAAGCAAAGATTGCTTTCCCACCCACGTTTCGACGTGTACGTGGGCAAACCCTCGACCTGGACGCCGAGACGTGGTCCATGGAGGATCTACGCGCGTGTTACACGACTACAGTCGTTGGGCACGGCAGGCGCGTTCCGTCCTATACGGACCGGATTCTCTACTTTTCGCAGCAGGATATGCGCCATCGGTTACGCTGTGCAGCCTATGCCTCGTGTGAAAACGTGACATGCTCGGATCATAAACCAGTGCTGGCCGTGTTTCAAGCGCTCGTGAATCGCAAGGTCTTACCCATTGAGACAGAACTCTCGACGAAAAAGCTACAGCGCATGCAAGAGGTGGAGGGTGTGGTCGAGTGTCAATTGCGTCTGACACTGAGCGCCATGTCGTGGCATCCCGTCGCCTTGGCGCTCGCGTCATTTCCGAGATCGTTTCCACTCGACTCTCGCTTCGCCACGTTGGATCGGCACGGGTATCAGATCCTCGTCACGATCGTCTTTCCCTTGCCATCCGAAGATATTTTCTCGGCGCAGCGCAAGCTCTTGGAGCTCGCCGAGTCGATGAGGGGCGGCGTCTACTTGGAAAACACGGATCGCCGCTTTTGTAAAACCAACGTAGCACAGGTCAAGTGGGTCGACTTTGTCCGGGATGGCATAACGCACGTTACGTATGCCCGACCGACTGGGAACATGCACGTGGGGATCAAAGTCCACGCGGGGACACAAGGTCCGTGTTTTGGGCAGGGTGTCATTTGTATTCCCCCGTCGCCACCGCACGAAAAGGACGAGGCACCCGAGCACAGCCTCACAGCTTTTCGCGTAGACCTCGCTCAGGGTGGCAAACATCAAGGCACGATGGCAGGTTCCGTGGGGTTAAAACTCTTGCAAACGCTAAGGGAGGCAAATTAAGTAATTATTACGTCCAGTATCGGGCACTGGAATGTTACAGTTCGTCACTAGTCGCTATGTTTTCCACCATCCCCGACGGTATGTCGTCGAGTTTGGCGTATTCTTCATATGTGAGGTCTTGTGGGCTCTCAAAGTGTTTGGCCCATGGTTGGAAGAACATGATCAGAGCAAATGCCACGAGCAGCACAAACGACAATCTGTATCACAGCATCGAGAGACAAAAGCATGAATAAACATTGCACCCCACCTCCTTCCCTTTCAAGGATAGCACGAACATGGCCTTCGTGCGATTGTAATTCGCCACAGAGTGATGAAACGTGTCCAGCGCCGTCTCCAGGTTCTTAATCTTTTGCTCATACGCTGCACGCAGCTCTGGTGTCAAACGTCCCTTTTTCACACCCGCTTCTTGTAGTTTCTTGTCTTGAAACACAAGTGCATTGTACTTGGAGAGCTCTGCACGGGCCATCGCGACAGCTCGAGCGCTTCTACCCGACTGGAGTGGCAAGTCCACAATTTAGGTTACACCCAGGGACGTACGATGGTGTTGTTCTTCTAATGGTCAAATTGCGCACCTGCTTGGTCGTGTAGCGCTGGAATTCGTGATCGAACTGGTCAACGGCGCGTTTACCTGTCGTTGCCTCGGCGAGAGGCTGCCCATCGGAACTCATCAGAATAACAAGGAAGAAAAAGAATATTTTTGGTAGTATATGTCGGAGAAACAAGTTTTTGGGGGTTATCGATTACATGTAGTACATACTATAAATATACTTAGGCACTCCCTTCAGCAGTTATATCACGGATCGATCCCGAGGTCGAGTGGTGTGCTGCTCACTTAGGCCTCAGGTCCGATCCCCTCCGTGAGGCTAGTGGAATGTCCCCTCAGTTTGAGGGCTAGTGATTTCGGTTTTCGTTGTTTGTAGAAAAGTTTTCTCGTGGAAAATGGAGAAAGTTACGAATAAGCAGAGTGATGAAAATGTAGCGGGACAGAATGATGTCATACAGGCCATTCTAGAATGACTGAAAGATGTCCAAGCACGTCTGGTATCGGTTGAAGTAGTGCGGGGCAGACTCGCGGTGGTAAGCACGTCGTCTGGGGAAGGATTACCCAGTTGGCGAGAGAAACAGCGTTTCTCGAGAAAAACCTAAGAGATTATCGTCCATTCGGTCAGCAGATGACTCTGCACGATTTGGCTGAGGACGAGGGCATCGAAGTGGACGCGGAAAGGATACCTCGAGAGGCGCGTGGTACTTGTCCAAGTTTGGAAGGCGCAAATGTTGCTGCCGAAAACGTTCAGGTGCCACGTTTTGGACAAAATGTAAGCCTCAAGATACCCAGGTTGACTGTTGAAAAGTTTTCGGGTGTAGAAATTTACGCCGGACTAGGCGCCGGATTTACACAATCGGCGTACCTTTTCATGGAGGCAGTGGAGATTGCCGAAATGTCCTCTAATTTTGTATGGTCGGAGAGGCTCAAGGTGAACAGGTTAGGAGTTTTTTTGGAGAGGAAAGCTTCTGAATATTTCAGATCGAATATAGGGAATTGTTACCATACTTGCACTTTGTTTTGGACCAACTGTGGTTGGTGTTTAAAGTAAACACATCACACCCCAAGCAGCGACGTGGTTCGCATCGGAAAAAGTCCAAAAAGGACTTGTAATGAACATTACCTAAACCTGTTAGCTTTCGCCCGAGAAAGGTCAAGTGAAAAGTTAATAGTTGAAAAATCGTAAAGTTTGCAGCCCCACAACTCAAGATTTTCCTCATGGCTAGGTACGATCCTACAAGACAGGATAACTTAAGCCATGCCCAACAATTAATTGCTTGGGCACAAGAATTATAAGACGATGCATTTAAAGGGGAAACTTCTGCCAAGTTACACGCGAATTCAGTGATAACGACCGAAAAAAGGCGAGTTTGTTTCGTATGCGGAAGTGAGGGATACTTTAAGAGAAATTGTCCGGATAGACCACAGAAAACTTTGCGCAACCAGGCTGAAAACCATAATAAGAAATACGGGATGTAAAAAGCGGTGTTATCAAGAGTTGAAACACAGCGGGTTGCGAGACAGAAGGGTGTCTAAGCGGGATACCCGATGGAAATTTGTGGATTAGAGATAGCGGTGTGACTAGAAACGTTGTGTTGAATGCAACTTATCTCGAGGATGCTATTGATTGTAGCCAAGAAGATACGTTACACTCCCCGATGGTGGTTCGCTTAGTGCTACTAAAGTCGGAAAGTCACGTTGAAGACGAATGGGAGCAACCCGATGGTTATCGAGCTAACGGAGGTTTACTATGCTCCAAAGCTCGCGAAAAATCTGTTTTTCGTTGAGAAGGCTATGAGAAAAAGGATGCACCATAACTGATCATGGTGATCAAATGAATATGGTTTTAATAGCTTAAGTGTTCTTTCGAATTGAAACTGTTGAAGCTTTGCAAGCGATATATACTGTCCGGTAAGGGACTACCTACAAACTTCAAGTGAGCGCGACCATAGTGGTCTCTTAAGCATCTATACATTTTTAGCTACTTTGGAATTTTAACTATATTTACTTTTAGGAAAGCGTTATTTGCCCCCCCATTTTTGCTATTTGCCCCCCCCCCAAAAAAACCATGGGTTTCGTTTGGGTCAGGATCTGAAAACCCAGACCGAGTTACAGTATCTACGGTACATGTGAGGAATATATATAGGGAATTGTTAATTCCACCACACACTTTTGTTATTTCCACCACACCAGCCGGTAACAAAAGTGTGTGGTGGAATTAACAATTCCCTTTTTTAAGAAGATGTTATACCTCGTCGCAAGGGACGCATCATTTCGTGATTTCCAAAACTCAAGTGCGAGAAAATGACTTATGTGATTGTTCATCAGTTGCATGACGTCTGCAAACAAAATGATTTTGTTCCGCCGGAGGTAGCTTTCGCTTTGGATGTGGTGCATTTTTTGTTCATATTCATGGAACTTAAGTGGACGGTAGAATGTAGGCGATGTTTCAATCAAATATCGACGGAGTTGTCTGCATCAAATGGCGAAGGAAAGGTGACGATTGTTTTACTTGTGGTTGTGATGAGTATGGAGAGATTTAATGATTCAAATATCGACAGGATATTGTCGAGTTGGCTACACTTGAGTTGAAAACAAAAACAAACAAGCAACAACATTCAGCAGTTGCAGCAAGTGCCGGCGAAAAAAATTGTGTGGTAAGGAGCACAGCTGGAGGCTTGGAAAGCTTGAATAAAGATGAAATTGTAAGTGATAGCACGTGCATTGAAGAGGATGAAAGAGAAGACCAAAAACCGCCGCAAAAATTGTCATGCTTGGCCAACGAAATACTTAAGAAACCAGCGGCTGTACCTTCTAATCAAGTCATTGTGAATGCGTTCTGGGACTATGGAGACCAACACCTTCAGCGCGGACATTCTGGTCTTGGTGTCTCTCATTTACAAGCAGCACGAGCGATTCGGGACTATCGTATCGCCATTACTTCGATCGACGAAGTACGCAATGTCCCTTTAATTGGGTCCAAAATGGCCACCCAGTTTAGAATTTAGGTAAATTGGAAGACAAGGCGAAGAATTCGGATATGAAAAAACATCCGCCGTCGCAGCTGCTACGCCAGGTGCTTGATGCTCCAGCAAAAATACCAGAAAATCAACCGCTAGTTGACGAACTCGTTAGATTTGGACGAGGCGAGCTCAGTCGATCGAAAGGCACTAGTCATCTGCGAGCTGCACGGAATATATAACTCTTTGATCGCGTTATTACGTCTGGAGCTCAAGCTCGTGAGGAAGTTGCGCTGGTTGGGCAAGTTATTGCGGATGAAATTGATCAGATTCTTCATTAAGGCCGCGTTGTAAGAAATTCTCCGCATTTAGCGGCGAAAGTGTGATGAAAGCTTCCGCTCGGATCAGTGGAAAAGAGGGCGTCACGTGGGTACAAGCCGCAAAAGCCAGTCCGGACACTGATGTCGTAGTGAAATCAGAGGAAGAGGCAAAATCGTTGAAAAGAGCAGTGAACAAGGAAGAAATTAGTGAAGTGAACCAAATGTTACAGAAGGAACGCGAGACAGCAGACGCAGTTGCAGGAGATACGAGGAAGAGCGTCTGCAGTGATGCTGAATCATTGAAAGACCAATGTGCTTGGACCCAAGACTCGCCTTCAACGCAAGAGAAAGAGAAAACTGAACAGGAAACCGAACAGGAAACTGAACAGGAAACTGTGTTGACGAGGGCAGCGCATTGTCTTCATGATGCTGCCGAGAAAGTGACGAGTGGAATATCCTTGAGCTCTATTGGGGAAAAAGTGGCCACCTTTATCAACCAGAACGTGGTACAGCCCGCACGGGATAGTGCCTCGAGCGACAATGAAGATGGTGAATGAGAGTGTAGGGAGACAATGTTGTTGTAGGTGAAACATCAAGTTGAATACACTTATTGCAATTCGGAAAGCATGGAAAACGTTTGTGACGTGCACGACGTTGAGGCGATTTCAAGACAGTTAGTTGCAAAACTCCCCACGTCTCACACGATTTGGGGGTGACAGACATTTCCCAAAGGGAATTGTCAATTCCACCACACACTTTTGTTACCGGCTCGTGTGGTGGAAATAACAAAAGTGTGTGGTGGAATTAACAATTCCCTATATATATTCCTCACATGTACCGTAGATACTGTAACTCGGTCTGGGTTTTTAGATCCTGACCCAAACGAAACCCATGGTTTTTTTAGGGGGCAAATAGCCAAAATGGGGGGGGCAAATAGCGCTTTCCTACTTTTATTAGGAATTTTAGGTTAGGTTCTTAAGTACGCATTTATAATTAGTATTTTTTTACTCTAAAACTGCGAACACTCACTTGCCTCCCACCCCCTTGCTCGTCTCGGCTACGCGCTAAGCCAACCGGTCTGGTTTCACGCTGACGCTGATTTCCAATTTGAAATTGATGCTCGTTTCAACAGCTGGGAAACAAGAAGACGTAGTCTGTGCATGGTTGAAGAGCCTCAACGCGGCTTCCGGCAGCTCACCGCAACGACCTTCAAGCCTCGGTGTCTTGCAGACTTCTGAATGCTGCTGGTGAATGGCCAGATGTTGAAGTGTTCGCACGAAGCCATATTGACTATCGAATCATGTCGATCCCCACGTATAAGCAGTACAAGTGGCTCAAACGCTTACACCAAGAAGCTACACAAGTCTTCAAAAGGCTTTGGGACTTATGTTCCAATGCACCACTCCCGCCTCCTGGTGTGACATGGGTGTGCCCCAATGCGCCATACGTTGGCGTCCGGGTCGGAGAGCGCGTATGCGCTGTTCCCTCTGTGCCCCGACATCAGCTCCTTCTACTTGTATGGAAGACACCAACGCCCACAAAGCCTCACCCAATCAAGCTGCATGACTCGAGATCCACGATGACCGAGATTCAAGATTTTATGGCTCAATCACAATGTCTTCGTCGTCTTTCGCTTCCCATCTACGAAAATATGCAGTTCATACTTGCTTTCCGTCTACTGCCAGTGCGCTCGCGTTTCTCATTTCTTCGCGAGGCGCACCCGAACATCATTTGTTGTGTGCGAAATGGGTGCAGCGCGGTGGAAACATAGCGACATCTTTTTTTCGACTGTATTCTACCAGCTAATCTATGGGCTGTCCTGTTTCGAGACTGGTCAAGCTTTTTCGAATCGACTCCAACGTGGCTCGGCACCGCTCTTGGCCGTTCTCCGGCGGTTATACCCGCTTGGTTCGATCATGTTGTCGTGGTGCGTGATATGTGGCAGATTACACGTTGTATCACGCTCCACCTATTGTGGAAAGTGCGCAACTACGGACCCTATACACTATTTTTAGTGCACAATTGCGTGCGTGCATGTGCAGGGTGTACAATCAAAGGCAACGAGCATCGCTCCAACTGGTACTGTCCCAGCCCCGAAGATACTGTTCGATGGGTTTGTGGAGAAGCGTACTGTAGATTTTGTGTCCAACTGTCGCTAGGGATGTAAATGGATCGGGCCGGGACGGGCCTTACGTCGCCCACGGCCCGGCCCGTGAGTAGACGGGCCAATATAATAAGATCTGGGCCCGGCTGGACTGTCAAGCCCGGATCCAGGCCTGCCATGCAAATCTCGAGTCCAAGTTCGGCCCAGGCCCAATTGCTTTCAGGAAGGCCCGTCAGCGGCCCAGCTCTATTCGGACACTAAAAACACTTCAATGCACCGCAGAACGTAAACTTCAAATAATATTGAGCATTTGATACAGATACAGAACATTAGACTATAGTCAGATGAAAACCCAGTGTTTGGTGTTATCATCACTCACCAATGTTGGTACATCGACAAGGTCGACTACCACCACTACCAGCGTCGTCCATCGGAGGTGTGGTAATGAGGTGGAGTCTTGGGGGTAGATAATCCAGGAAAACTTCTGGGATGCCTGGGGGGCACTCTGCTTTATATCCAGTACCTCCAAAGATCAAAAACTCGAAATTTAAGGGATAGAAAATCTCCTAGAATGTTCTCTCCAACCCCTGGACTACATATCAGGAATTAACAAATACACCATACACTAAATGGGCGGGCCGGGCCTTAAAGTCTCGGCCCTGGCCCGGCCCGTGTGTAATCCGCTGGGACCGCGGTTCGTCCACGTAGCAAGCGGGCCTTGGAAGTCAGGCCCAATCCCAGCTCGTACGCCAGCGGGCCGTGCGGGTCCGCGGGCCAGTCCGGCCCATTGACAGCCCCAACTGTGGCGTGCTGTAGATAGTGGTACACCTGTATGTACAACCGTGTGTACGATTGTAGGTACATGGAAGGGACATAGACGGGGCATCGTGAGAAGGGACAGTTAGGTACGGGTACCTAACGAAAAGCGACGAACGACGGATAAATCAGGTCGACTGGTCGACGGGGTACGCTGGAATGGGTAGTTCCGATTGGTTGATATTAGGTAATTGGTAGTTCATAGGAATTAAGCGATAATAAAGTTCTCCATTTTGCGTCCGGTCGACAAGATCACCGAGGGGGAGGCGTGATCTCCTCGCGCATCCTTCTCTTTTGCATACGCACCCTTTACGTCCCGGGCGGGAGCACGTAGTGCACTTTTTGGCCCACTGGCAGACGTAAGGGTCTTCAGAACTCACCCTCAACTCCACCCGCTGTGTCAGTGGTAGTATTTTGTAAAGGTTTTTGGTCTTGGGGAAAGTGATCGAGCCTGGTGTTCTCACCTCTTCCCCCATTGGTCCACGTTTTTTGGCCCCTAGAGTTCGGCTGCTCTAAGCGCCCCATGGGAACTCTAGGTGTATTTTAGTAGAAACTGTCGATCAGCTCGTAGAACGTGCTGATCGACCTCCCCTCTAAATTTTAAGTTTAGAATACAAGTACTTTGGGTATTCTATCGACGAATTAAGCTTAAGAGGCTCCGTGATCAAGTGGTGAAGATTTCCGCTGCTTGATCAAGTACCCCTTCGCTGATCACCACCCAGATTGTCGATCTGCAACTAGCGACCTGTGATCACCTGTTCGCAACTCGCGCCAATTCTTGATAATTTAACTGGACTGATCAGCGTTCCTGATCATCGACTTTCCGCGCCTGATCAAGCCTTATGGAGCCTTATCAAACCTGATCATCCCTGATCGTCGATCAGCCCTTGATCATTGATTATCGACCCTGATCGACCCTGATCACCGGTCACCAACCCTGATCATCCCCTGATTGTCGATCAGCAGCCCTGATCATTGAGTATCTGTTCCTGATCAAGCCTGATCGCACCTGATCGACACCAGTCGACTCAACACGTATTACCCCAATCTTGCATCAAGGAGTTGCAGAGTGACATCCCCGCCACCTGGAGAGCGACCCACGCAGAAGCCGTCGGGTACACAAGGTGAGCAGTAAAACAAGTAGTCACGGGAAAACCGGAGGACCCCCTTCGTTAGTCGGCAGTCCGGGCGCCGTGGTAACGCCTGATCAAGCTTCAAAAACTTTGATCAGCCGCTCCACCACAATGGTGCGCGTGCCCGGATCTTTGGGCGACGCGGGATATCACCACAATTCTACGCAAGATGGCGCTGATGCGGACGTAAAAACGGAAGTGGAAGCAGAACTGAAGATCAAAGTGGAAAAGGAGGAGGTGGTTGTGACGATGGAAGGCAGTTAGCCGTCGTCATGTCTGAAGAAGAAATGAAATGCTGATCATCAGGACCTGGGGAGTAATCTTGATGAGATAAAGGAGGAAAAGCCTTAATCACCTCCCAAGGCTCCTTCGGGAGCCCCTGCGGATCACAACTTGCGTTGTGATCCGCCAATTACATATGTATATGATGATCCGTATTAAAAGCCGGTGGTGAAATACTACGACCCGGACCAACCGAAGGCGCTGCCGACGACGCTTGGTTCGTAGATCGACGAAAGTCGATCAAGTAAGGCGCTATCAGAATTTGATCTGGCAAGGACGTTTTATATGAAGGAACTGAAGAATTGCTTATGGACGGATTCGATCATGAGCCTACTCAAGGTCACGATCAGCGAAAGTTGAACGGACCAGTCGATCAACCAGTTACGGATGGGACTTGATCCAGATGAGGCCGTCACTCCGCCACGATCTGCTACGGTTGCGTCGGCGTACACTGGAGTGCCTGATCAACAGCCGAATTCCAGGATCAGGATGTCTGCGATCACGATCAGGAGCCGAGTGTAAAGGGTCCGACCCTTGATCACGAAGTTGAACGATCTGTTGCAAGATATGAGCCTGATCAAGATATGCGGATCAAGAATGTTTATTGATTGAGGAAGAAATGATCAACCAGCTAGCCTTATCAATAAAATTTACGACGATGCTGGCGAGTGCAACGGGTGCGGAATGGATCTAGCTCAATGTCCAAGCGCTCGAGATGTTCCAACGGGTGCTCGAATGGGCGCTCGTCACCTCGACGCGCTCGACCATCTGGCACACCTTCTTGCACACGGTTCGCATCTTTGCGGATGAACCCGCCATGGCCGGACGCGAAATCGGCGTGCAACGCAGGTGGCAACGGTCCCTCTACGTCGTCTACTCATGGGCGCAACATGCCGTGCGCGTCCGTCGCACCGCGCGACGCTTGATCCAACTCGGATTTTGTGCCGGAGAAGGTGTCGTGATTCAGGCCCGCACGATTCACTTGCTCCACGCGGTATATCTTGCCGTCGTGGCGCTCGGCGGCGTCGTGGCCCACGTACGAAGCTCGTGGACGGCCGCGGAACTCTGTCAGTGTATTTTACCCACGTCCAACGCGACGCTCGTCGTGGTCGTGCTCTCGATACGAACTTTCAACGCGCGCTCGAGACGCTTTCGGACGTGCCCAAGGCCCAGCGACCTCGCATTCGGGCCGTGATTGTCCTCGATAGCGGGGCCATGGAGGCCGCCATGGCTGCGTTGCGCGCGGGCGTGACGGGCATGGGCGCGCGAGATCTGCTCCCGACGCAGGCCACGACCGAAGCGGCCTGGAAGCCGTCGCTCGAAGCACTCGCGCGGCGCGTCGGGCCGGATCACTGCTGTCTACTCGTGTTTGAGTACGACCACGTCGGACGCATTCGAGGGGCCGCGCTCTCGAACGACAATTTCCTGTTTACCGCCGCGGCCTTGGTCCAGAGCTTGGATATCGTCTAGCGCGACCGTCTCGTGGTGTACTTGCCGCTGCATCACGTGGCGTTTCAAGTCCTCGAGGTTTACGTCCCGCTCGTCGCGGGCTTGGTCGTCATTAGTGCCCCCACGTAGGAGATACCGCTCGTGCGCGTCGTGGGCCAGCAGAAACCGACCGTGTACTTTGCTACTCCCTCGACGTGGACACGCTTTAGTGACCAAGTCGATCGTGCCAAAAGTGACGTGAATTCGGCGCTCCACAGCTGGGCCAAGACGCGCGTGACAAAGAATTCGCAAAAGCTGCTCTTTGCCAAGGGAAAGGGTGGGAAATATCGGAGTGTGGGCTACATGATGGCCAATACGATCGTTCTGAATACCATCAAGAAGAAGATTGGGATCTAGGGCTGTCACGCCTGCTACTCGATCTTAGCACCGCTTGATTTCGAGCTCGAGCGGCTCTTCAAGACGGTCTATACGCCCATTTACCAGCTCTATGGGACGCCCGAGACGTCGGGGTTTGCCGCGATTAATTTCCCCCATGCGTGGGAGCTTGGGAGCTTGGGCCGTGCGTTGCCCGGTACAACCATTCGGTGTGATGAGCAGTCACACGAGACCGTCTTGCGTGGACGCAACGTGTTCCTGGGCTATCGGTAGAGTCCTGGTCCAGCTCCCGAGCTCTAAGAAGAGCGGGAGAGTAGTGAGCAGCCTTCGTCGACATGTGACTCGGACGGATGTCTCCGTCTCGTCCAGCGTGGCTTTTCAACCCCCAACGGCTTTCTCAAGATCAGCGACCCCACCTACTTTGTCGTGCTTGCGATGGGCGACTGGATCCCCATTCGACCGTTTGAACGCGCCATGTTGGAGCTCATGCCGAGACTCGAACGTGCCGTGCTCATCGGTGACGGACGGCCGTTCCTGAGTGCCCTCTTTTTTCTCAAAACGACGGGCTCGAGTGGGCGCGGGACGCAGCAGGGGAGTAAACACGCCAGTGGCGGCGTCCTGAGCGAGGAAGCACGAAAGATTGGGTCGAGCCTTGGAAGTAGTGCGACGACCGTGCCCGAAGCCATGCGATGTCAGCACTGGGCCGTTCATTTTGACGCGGTCTTGGAAGAGTTTCCCCACGTGTGCCCCATCTCGCGCGCCCGTGTTCGGAAATAGATCTTGATGGCTACAAGTCTCTCTGTCGATTCTGGGGAGCTCGATCCCGAGACGGGCGATGTATGTCGTCGGACCCTCGATCGCAAGTAACAAGCGCTCTTGGACTCTCTCTATAGCTAGGAGGAAAGGACTGCATTGGGAGACTAGACGACGACATGTCCATTCAAACCGATCGGGAAGTATCAACGAGAAGGTCCAAAACGCGTTTTCTGATTGATAGAGACCTTCACTGGACCCAAATCAGCACGAAGGACAACTCTTCCAAGGGACGCAGCTGCTGCCGTAGTGTGGTGAAGTGGAAGCTATATTTACAGTATATAAAAGATGGACTATGGTAGTTATTAATGCTTTGTATGTTTTATCTCGCCAAACTCTACATACTAGCGCGATGATGTTTGTTGCGCTGGTGATTCCTTCAAACACTGAATATTAGTGACAAAGATTATGTCATTCCTTTAATAGGTGAACAATACGAACACTTAGTGTAACACGATGTTAGTAGTGCGAAGCTTCTGTCTTCTAACAAGATGCTTCAATTCATTACTAGTTCCAAGTGATGCTTCCCACATTTTACAATGTTTCGACACAGTTGCTTTAGCTCTAGCATCATGGCAGTGACGCTGAACGCTAAGTTGAGCGTCTTCAGTGTGGTGGAGTCAAGTTCGAAATCGAAAACATTAGCATCGATAAACTGACTACCACCATCGCGCCCAGCCTTCCAACTTTCGGAGGGGGTACTCCGCGGACCACCACTCGAGATCTGGTCCGATCGTCCGCTGCAAGCAGACGACCGGTCATCATCAGAACCCAATTGGTCCGATTGTTTAGTTTCCATCTCACCTTGTGTACCCGATGGAATGGGCTAGTTACACACTCGGTGGATCGGGATCGCAGATTGGATCGAAGCGGTCTTGAATATAGAAGACCGATCTGGGTAGGTATCTCTGGGGCGGAACTCTTCACCCCATACACAAACAGACCAAAACACTTCCAAGAGATAATTTCCAATAGGTCGATCGTCCAAACGATCAAGACCTGACCAATACGAAATAATAGAGGGTAGACCGACCGTTCCGGTCTAGTTCCTGACCAATACGAAATAAGACCAAAACCGGTCTAGTTTCCAACCAATATTAAAACAAGACAATATGTCCGCGTAAAAACCCAATATGCTCGTGAAACTCCACAAACGATATCTCCACGCCAAGACCAATCCAGTGAATAGCACGTTCCAAACGTACTTGAGTTGAGGTGTTGAGATCGCCAAATCGTACTCCCGTCGAGGGACTTCCGGTGGGCCAAAGTGCGCGTGCAACGCTTCCAGACCGGGTATAATGGGCGAGAGGGGATAATTCGACCCTCTGCCCCCAAACACCCCGCGGCGGGCGGAGGCGACTAGCGTACGAAAAGGGAAGAACGGCGACCCCTAGCTGTGGTGTGAACCCAGACCAAAGGATTTCTACTTAGAAAAATCCTGTAACCAAAAGACCACAACTAAAAAACTACTACCCTATAGTCCCTAAATGTACCCACACAAAAATATGTAAAATACCCAAAGTCGGGTTACTCACCAAAACTTGCGTTCTTGACACTTTTTGAGTCTGATAGGCTGAAAAGCCCCCCTTGCTTAAACCAATCCGAAATTAGACCAAATGCCTTGACGAAACTTGACCAGAAGTGTGCCAAATTTTGGGCACGCTTCTCCACATTTATTAATTTAGGCTAATTATATATTAAATAAATCAGTTTCCAAATTACACTAAATCCAGCTAGGCGTCCAACCGGGAACGGTCGGGCATGCTGTGAGTGTCGTAGCGGGGCGGACCTCCCATAGCTACTCCCTACTAAGGGAAGCCTAAAGCTAAAGCGTTAGCGCACGCTAACAGGAAACTGGGGAGTCTTGGCCTCGAGCGAGAGACTAATCTCGCGCTAAGCCCTTTCATCAGGGCGTATCGGCTAAGTAGCGGCGTATCACCGCTTAAGGAAATTCTTCCTCTGTGCGCTAGCCGCACCGTGCGTTTACGCACCGGCTACATCTCCTCTATCCTGGTCCTATATACTAGTCTGACACGCATTTCCTAATCAACATGCGCCGATTCCTCTTTGAAGACCTCCCCCTGGCATTCCAAGCTGCTTCCTCTTCCAACGAAACCTCTCAAGCCGCTTCCGAGTCACGCTCTGTAACAGGATTACATTTTGGTTACATTTAGTTATGTTGTGTACGAAAATACACTACGGTTGGGGGCAGTATTGACCGGTCCGAAAGGTTTGGACCTATTGGTTATTTTAACCAATAAAGGCAGGAGCCCTTGGTGGAGGCGTGGCAGCCTGCCACGTGTAGTACACAGGTGTGTACATTACATTTCGGCTAGGTACGAATGAAGTAAGTTCTACTTAGTATTACATATAGTTTACATTATTTTAATTAATTTAGGCTAATTACATATTAAATATATATTCAGTTTACAAAATACACTAATCCAGCTAGACGCACGACTCGACCGATCGCGCGTGCTGTGAGTGTTTGTAGCCAAAAGGAATACCTCCTTTAGATACTTCCCTTTCTAAGGGAAGCCTTGTTTCAAGGCGTTAGTTAATTCTAACAAGTTAACCAAGGGAAATCTTGGCCCCGAGTAAGAGAGAACTCTCTTACTAAGCCCTTTTATAAGGGCGTATCGGCTAAGTAGCGGCACATCACCGCTTAAGGAAAATCTTCCTCTGTGCGCTAGCCGCACGGTGCGTGTACGCACCGGCTACATCTGGTAGCACTTGTAGTCAATCCAAAACCTGTGCTGGTAGATTACGGCATCCTCTGCAAAAGATGAATCAGGAAGATTGGGAAAGGTTAACCCTCGTCCAGCAGGAAGCCTTTAACAGGATATTATCCTTACTGGGTGACGAAGGCATGCAGCTCCTAGTGGAGCAGGGCCTTGAGGCCGTAAAGGCGAGGGTCAATGCCCTTATCGCTCATGAGGCGAGTTGTCGTGGAAATTATTCCACGTTCACGGGGTCCGCCCTCCGTTGTCCTTAAAGATAATACAATTCACCGGTGAAAAAGGTGATAACCTTTATGTGTGGCTTCGAGAGGTCGAAACGGCCTTCGCCACAGCGAATGTGTTCGATGATCATCTGCAAGTGGGACTTGCACTGACCCATCTCACGGGTAAAGCCCGTGCATGGGCGTTCACGTGTTCGGAGTCAGTCACGGACGTGTTCCCAACCTGGGAAGTCCTTAATCAGAAGCTTATGGACATGTACGCCACGTCTGATCTGGTTTTCCATAATCAGCTGGCGTTTCTGAGGTGCCTCAGGGCACTAGGGACTTGGAAACATATACCCAAGAGCTGAAAACCCTGTTGGCTGGGATGTACGCGAAAGCGTACTCGGACGATGTGTCCATTACCGTGTTCATGGGAGGCCTGAGAGAAGGGCCAGCACGTTTGGAGCTATTCCGAAGCCGACCCCAATCCTTGGGGAGGCGATTAAGATGTCTTTCAACGCCGAAAGGAACTTTCGTTCCTCTAATATGGGTCCCGAACCCATGGACCTGAGTCAGGTCGAAGCGGAAGAGGAACCTTCCGCTAAGATTCACGCTGACTATGCTTCGTTGGGTTCTGAGGCGGAGCTCCTCGCCATGCTGCAGCGGCATGGACCGATGAGATGCTTCCTGTGTGGAAGCACGGATCATCTGCGGAACGGATGTCCGAAAAAAAACAGCGATACTCTCGCTTTAAGGGGCCGAGGGTAGGTAAAAAGCCCTTTCCCAAGCCTTCGGGAAACGACGGCTCCCAGTAGGTGAGGGGCGCCCTACTGGGGGATCACTCAGTGCTGTTAAACCCCAGGGTAGGGGCCTACATCACAAAGCCCCGATGGAAACGGTGCTTTCTAGCACCGAGTTGGTATACCAGCCAGGGTTGCTGGTCGTCCTTGCGGACGTGAAAGGTTTTGATAAGCCTTGGAGAGTCTTGATAGACTCTGGAGCGTCTGACAATTATGTCAGACTAGCTTATGTTGTGAAGAGTCGGCTGTATGCAGAGGCCCTAGAGGCACGTTCTCGTGACGTCGTCACGGTCCGTCTAGCGACGGGCGTACAGGTTTCTGTACCCAAGGTCTCGATTGATCTTAAGCTGAAGTTTGCAGACTTCGACAGCTTAGAACGTTGCCTATTCCTGGATTTGGACTCGAGGTATGACCTCATTCTGGGCATGAAGTGGCTGGAACGCCATGAGCCATGGATAGACTGGAAGTCTAAGTCCATTGGCTCAACGCACCCGCGGTCGGGTGAAGCATTGGCGAGTCATGAACCCACCTTTGCTCGATCGCAAAAGCGATTCTGGCGTGAGATGCCAGAGATTGGGATGTCTGAAACGATCATTCCCAATGGCGTTAAGGAAGAGTTCCTTAACGAGGGGGATTCGGCGGTTAATCCCCGCGCCGATGTAGGCGAGACTGGTGAGTCGCCAGTGATAGAGTTGTAATCCTCTGAGGGTAAGCGCGAGGCGCTTAGAGAAGAGACCCGAAGTTCGTCTCTTCTACAGGTCGGAATTGGTTCCGACCACGCCGTGTCCGGCGAACAAGTTGCGACTCCAGTGGTAGGGGTGGAGACCCCTGTGGTTAAGCGCCAGGCGCTTCCAAGCGAAGAGACCCGAAGTTCGTCTCTTTCGCACGTCGGAAATGATTCCGATTACGCCGTTGTAGGTGAGACCGGCGAGTCACCGGTGGTAGAGGTAGAGACCTCTGTGGATAGGCGCGAGGCGATTAAAATAGATGGGTCAATTGACTCCCCCCATCTGGGTCTCAGGATGAGTCCCGAGGCCAATAGTCAACAGTCCTATAGGATGCTGAATAGTGTGACAGGTGTTGTTACAGAAGGCGTAAGCCTGGAACGGTTGTATGGGGTAGTGGAACTGTTGTCGTTGGAGGAGATGCCCTTCAACGAGTTTGAAACTGCTTTGAAAGCAGATGAAATCGACGAGGTTGTCGTACTACGTCCGGATGAGGAGTTGAACTCCTCATCCATGATGGACGAGTCAGTTTTGGTGCAAAACAAACAGGCATTGAATGCCCGAAGCGGTCCAAGATCCTCGCGGATTCTGAGGAACCTTACCATTCCTTACTAAAGGAATTTGTAGATGTCATTAGTGACAACCCGCTGATGGGGTTACCACCGTATCGGGGAGTCCGACATGAAATCGATTTGGTTCCTGGAACCAAATACTGCGTCACTAGGCAGTGTCCTCTCCCCAAGGAGCAATGCGACGACATCGACGCATTCTTCAAGGGGAAAGAAGAGGCAGGGATGGTACGGGAGAGCAAGTCTCCCCATTCATCTCCCACTTTTTTTGTTCGTAAACCGAACGGAAAGTGGCGCATTGTGCATGCGTATAACAAGCTGAATGCAGCTACTGTACCCATGCAGACTCCGATTCCTCGGAAGGATGTCCTCCAGAACAATATGGTGGGCTGTACTGTGTACAGTGCCTTAGATCTGGTGGACGGGTATTATCAGGTGCTCATGCGAGCATCCGATATTCCGCTTACAGCGGTCAGCACGCCTAGCGGCATGCTATGGGAGTGGCTTGTTATGCCACAAGTGCTTTCAAATGCATCAGCGACTTTTAATCGCATGGTGACACAACTATTCCGCCCTCATATAAAGTACGCTCAGACGTACTTCGACGATATATTCGTTCATAGTCGCGCGGAAGGCGACTCGTCTGATGTTCAGACGCACTTAATACATCTTCGAGTGGTGCTCGAATTTATTCGGGAGCATAAACTATATGCAAACGCATCCAAATGTATTTTTGGTACTGAGGAAATTCTTTTCCTCGGATGCTTCATCGGTAAGGATGGAGTGCGGTCGGATACCGCGAAGGTGAAAGCCATTGTTGAGTGGCCTTCGCCTGTAAATCTTAGGAATTTACGGAAGTGGCTTGGATTAGCCAATTATCTCCACAAATACAGCGAGAACTACGCTGAGATGGCGAAGCCATTAACTGAAATTCTTAAGAAGGACGTGGATTGGTGTTGGGAAACAAAACACAAACCGCTTTCGAAGCGGTTAAGGGTAGCTTGTTGAAAGCCCCCGTTCTTGCTCTCTCATATTCTGGGAAACCATTTAGCGTCGTCTGCGACGCCTCCGATTTGTAATCGGATGTGCTTTGTTACAAGCAGACGATGCGGGACGGGAACGCGTGATTTCGTTTGAGTCGAGACAGCTTAAAGCTGCGGAACGGAATTATCCCGTTCATGACAAGGAGCTACTTGCTATGAAGTATGCCCTTGTCAAATTTAGGGTTCACCTACTCGACTCAAAGCCGTTCGTGGTTTATATAGACCACGCGTCCTTACGGACAGCGACGAAGTCGCCTCATCTCTCCCAAAGAATGGCCCGTTGTCTCTCCTTCTTTGTGAAGTATACCTTTGAGGTTAAGTATAAACCTGGCAAACAGAATGTGCTTGCAGCGTCGTCCCGATTACGAGCTCGCTCACGCGACATTCATCACCTCGTCTGTGGTGGATCTCATACGCCAGGCGTATGGGAAATACCCACAACGTACGGCGCTTATCAGCGCTTTGGGTGACAAGGGACTTGGCTCGTCTGAGCCTACCCTGTCAAGTCGAGCTAAAACTTGGTTACAACGTTACAGGTACTGTGACGGTTTGCTATGTTATAGCACGAACGCGGAGGACACTACGCGGGTGGTTGTTCCTCATGATGAGGAACTAAAGTACAGAGTCCTCTTTGATGCACATGACGCCCCTACCGGGGGTAATTTAGGTCGGGATAAAACCTACAGCGCTTTAAGCGCTTTGTATTGGTGGACCAACATGTATAAGTGGGTCGGTGCGTATATTCGCACCTGTGAAACGTGTCAGAGAGCCAAACCCTTTGCAGAGTCGGCTGCGGCTTTGGCGAGCTTATCCATTCCGACGGAGCGTTGGAAATCCATTAGTATGGATTTTATCTTCGGTTTTTCTGAAAGATAAGGCCAGTAACACCGGAATTTGGGTCTTTGTAGATCGTTTGAGCAAGATGGCTCACCTGGAGGCGGTGACAGAGTCGATTGATGGACAAGGAACGGCAAAAGTGTTCCTAGACCGTGTCTTTCGACAACATGGTCTACCCGGTTACGTTGTATCGGATCGGGATCCCCGTTTTACGGGACATTTTTGGGGCGCGTTGTTTAAGGTGCTAGGCGCCAATCTCCTTATTCCCACTGCGGATCATCCGTAGACGGACGGGCAAACGGAACGCGTCAACCGCGTTTGTCGTGGAGTCAAGTTCGAAATCGAACACATTTGTATAGACAACCTGACCACCACCATCGTGCCCAGCCTTCCAACATACGGGGGGGGTACCCCACGGACCTCTATTCGAAATCTGGTCCGATCGTCCGCTGCTGTCAGACGACCGGTCATCATCCAAAGACACTTGGTCCGATTCACTTAAGACCATCTCACCTTGTGTACCCGATGGAATGGGCTAGTTACACACTCGGTGGATCGGGATCGCAGATCCATCTGATTCGGTCTTGAATATGAGACCGTGCTGGCTAGGTGTACCTACGGCGGAACTCTTCACCCCAGGTACGTACAGACCAGAAACACTTCCAAAAGATAAATTCCAATAGGTAGATCGTCCAAACGATCTAGACCTGACCAATACGAAATAATAGAGGGTAGACCAATCAACCGTTCTATCCCCTGACCAATATGAGAGAAGACCAAAATCGGTCTAAACTCCAACCAATGTTACAATGGGCCATTATGTCCACGTAAATACCCAATATGCCCATGAAACTCCACAAACGATATCTCCACGTAAAGACCAATCCAGTGAATAGCACGTTCCAAACGTACTTGAGTCAAAGTGTCGAGATCGCCAAATCGTACTCCCGTCGAGGGATTTCCGGTGGACAAAGTGCGCGTGCAGCGCGTCCAGACCGGGTATAATAGGCAAGAGGGGATAATTAAACCCTCTGCCCCCAAACACTCCGTGGCGGGCGGAGGCGACTAGTGTACGTGAAAAGAATAACGGCGACCCCTTGCTGCGGTGTAGACCAAGACCAGAAGAGGTTTTTGCCACTTATTCCTAGACCAAAAAACTTTTACTTGGAAAATCCGCAACTAACCAATAATACTATCTCCCTATGGTCCCTAATGTACCCACACATTATTATGTAAAATACCCAATGTCAGGCGACTCACCCGAGACCTGCGTTCTTGATACTCCTTGAATCTGATAGGCTAAAAAGACCTCCTTGTTTAGACCAATCGGAAACTCGACCAACTGCCTTGACCAAAAGTGACGAAATTTGTGGTATACTTCACCACAGCCGCCCCTGAGTCCGACCGTGTCGCACAACGATAACGGTCTGACTCACCCATCACTTGACCAACTGGACCTTGGTCACTCACACTTCTTCCCCATGGATCAAACATCTTCGACACCTGCATCAGGTACTGCCTTTACTGCAATTGATCTTCTTATGCTTCCCTTTGACGTTTGTTCTTGTTGTTCTTTCAGAAACTCTATGCGCCGAGTCGCCCGACCTTGCTTCGCCTGTCCGGTCGGCTCGGTCTGACAGCCCACGTAACTCTCATGCACTTCAAACATCGGAAGGGTGTCAGACTGCAGCCGACACGCAGATGCAGGATATGCTTGCAGAAAACATGCGTCTCAGTACCCAGGTGGCCCACCAGGCAACACGAGGTGCGCATCTTTGGTCTTCGTCTTGCACTTGTCTTGGCCCTCGTTTGTCTTCAGCTCTCATCCCTCCCAGCGTCGTCAAGGCAATAGGTGCCTTGCTTGATGCCGATAGGCAGTCCGACGATCATGTTGACCACCTTCGACCAATTTTAGAGGAGCTGGTAAGCGCACGTCATGAGCTGTCCCGCCTGGAGGCTCATCAGTCCCATCTCCGGGATCAACTTGCACTTGTTCACCGGCAGCAGCTGGAGGGACAGTTTGACGCGACCTCACTGCGCATGCAGGGCGACGACTTCGCGCGACTCATTGCCGAGCTTCAGATTTCAATTCAGGACCATACCCGGAAAGGTCTGGTCTTATCAAGACAAGTCAGACGCTCTGACGCTAGAGTCAGGTCGTCGTCAGGTGGCACTAGACCAGTGCCGCCAGCGCTTGATGAACTTGCTGCATCCGTGTTTGGCTGCTTCATCCAGCATAGATTGGTCTGCGTCGGCAATCTTAGTCGCCTCGGAGCAAGACCAAGACCGCTTGCAACAGGAACAAGACCGACATCGTTCATTGGCTGATGTTCAGCAGCCCGAAATTGCACAAAAATCGAAGAAGCGCGCGGACGCGCCGGGTAGCTCGAGGGAGCGGGGCACTGCGCGCGGACCCAGACTCGGGGGGAAGCGTACAGTGCCTCATAAGCGAGCCAAGACACAGGCGCTTCTTATGGACTCGGAATCGGACACGGACGAAATCTACGGCCCCTCGGAAAGTCGAGCGCCCTCGCGCCGTACTGCAAATCGCACCAAGCACACAGGGGTCTCGTCCGAGGAGGACTCCAGCGAAGGGTCCTGCGATTCCGAGTTTATGGTGGCCATCCAGTCCAAGTCACGAACGAATTTACGTGAAAGTTTCATCCAAGTGGCGTCGACATTGGGGTCAGAACAGAAGACCGGTTTGCCAAGTGACGCCACACCAGTATCGACATCAGCGAAGCCGGAGCCTTCGGTTCTCCCCGGGACATCCGAGCTTCACAAGTACGCTCTACTAAGAAACATGGCGGTTGACACCTGCTCCCTTCCGCCGCGGACGTTTGAAATCACTTTGCCGTGGTCGTCGGGGCAAATCGGCTGTTTGCGCCGGTCTACCCTGACCAAGCAGCTTCTGGCCCGGTCTTTCTCCCGCCCGGACCCCTCGTTTTTATACCGGCCAATAAAACCCCTGCCGCGCCTGCATGGAGGGCGGACTGGATTACGTCGGCGCAGATCTCCCGCCTATACGGCGATGAACCATGGAAAATTTTCGAACACCCCAATATAGGACTTGTGTTCCACTTGACTCCGTGGATCGGCACTTTGCTAGGCCGGGTGAAGAATTTCAACAAGATCCACGGCCAAGCAATTTGGGAAGCGTCCCACTACTTGATGCTTCCCCCCGACCGGGTGCGACAAGATCCGGGCCTGGCGACGTTCCAGAGAAAGCGCAAGCGACGTCGAATTCGGGAGGGCGAGGCTTGGCATTCCCTGTACCAGTACATTTTGGACGGGATGCGAGCCCGCGAGTGTGACGTCGACGTGTTCTTGTACCCGGTGTTCCTCCACATGCCGAGGCGTCGCGTTGAGAAGACCAGACTGCTGGCCGACGACGGCATATGGTACCCCGGTCTTGATTGCGCTGAGCCGGTCGCGGACCTCAAGGATGCTTTGGTCCAGCTTGACCGGAAGGACCCCTGGCGTAACCAGTTTCAGGATCAAGTGGAAAATCATCCGTCGATGGTTATCGGCCGTATGTGGGGCGATAGCAAGTGAAGTCGCAGGTAGTCGACCAGATAACTCGTAATACATGTCATCATTTCTTTTTCATATGTCCTATCGTCAAATCACTTGAACTAATTTTACCACTCTCTCCATAGTTGCACCGAACACGTTATCGTAAACAGTTCCACCCCCATCACGAAAAATAGTCATCACCTTCGTCATTCCGCTACTCCAATTCGTCACAGTTCATCACAATTTCAAATCAACTCCGGACCTTCCACATCTTCACAACCGGTCTAGACCGACCGATGCTACTGCGTGTCTTGGTCTTGGTCTTCATGAGTCTGCATCACTGCGAAGCGATTACGACTGACTCGTTCTCGTTCGAACTCTCGTAGAAGAGCCCCACAGTTCAAATCGAGCTCGTCGACCCAAGTTGATTCATCATGGTCCTTCCATCGGACCAGGTACTCTCGGTGAGTCCGACCGAACCTGGTCTTCTTGGTCGACCGAACATCTAAGACCTTCTCCACTTCAAACTCGTCTTCCTCTAATGGTTGTTCCCAACTGTTCTCCGGCAGTAACGCTTCATCGAAATCAAATCTTTTTCTTCGTCTACCAGACAGGGAGTTTTGGGTCGATCCGGAAATTCTCGGACCAGCTTCAATTTGGACACATGCACGATCGGGAAGACCTTGTAATCTGTACCAGTTGTTACTAGACGGGCAGCGTGCTCACCGATCAGCTCGGCAACACGGAAAGTGCCGTGCCACATGTGAGCCAGCTTCTTCGCATAGCCCTCTTTCACTCGGTCTAGGTATAGCCATACCCTCGCCCCTTTTTCTATACCGTGGGGTCGGACCTGGTCATTGGTCCGGTCTGCCGGGTCTTGTGTAGCCTGACGCAGCTGTTCGTTGACGACTTTTTTTTCATGCTGGTAGTGTTTCTGGACCTGCATGCGCCAGCGTCGAGCATCGCGATCGCGGGTCCGGGTGCAAACGATAGGTATCGCAGCTTCTAGTGTCGACCGAGGGTCCCATCCATGTGTCAGATAAAAAGGCGTTTCTCCTCGGACCCGATCGGTCGACGAGTTGAGTGAAAACACCAGCCTTTATGCATACTCGTCCCAATCTCGCTGGTATGGGTCAGCAACGTACATCTTGATCGCCCTCGTTATGGTCTGCACCATGCGTTCCGCCGATCCATTTGCTTGCGGATGATATGCCATCGTCGCACTCTGTTTCTGGTCCAGCATGTTATTGAACGACCGTAACACCTCGGCCATAAAACCGGGTTCCCGATCGTGCCTGATGACCTCGCTGGCGCCACTTCGTAGCTATCCGCGATCTTGATGCACTCTTTCGCTTGATCGTTCCTCAACTTGGACAGTTCACCACGCAGGTAGGTCTTCAGGTTCATAATCCATTCTTCTTCGTCCTGCGCCTTGAGGATCCGTTCCGTCCTTAACTGTTGCTCTGCATATTCGTTCAAACTTTCCTTCGGGAACGGTCGGCGAGACTTCTGAGCTTTCGATCTAGTCGCGACCATCACATGCACCTGGACTGGGGCGTTCTTGGGTCCGATCACCTCTGGGAGACTGTTTATATTCACCAATTCATCCAGAACGGCCTTCTCGGTGATCGTAGCCCCGGTCTGGTCTTGCATGTCCTTGGTCGCGAGGTAGTCGGCGCTTCTGTTCCAGTCCCGTTTCACGTGAAACAGCTCGTGGTTGGGGTGGTCCTTCAATGCCTTCATTACTCGATCATTTAGCGTCCTTAGTCGTGGAGCCTTGCAGTCGATCTCTCCGGTTATCTGCCTGATCACTAGGTTGGAGTCACCACATATGATAACTCGCCCCTTCTATTGCGACGACAGCAGGTTCAGACATAGAAGTAGACCTCGGTACTCCGCCTCGTTAACAGTAATATCCGGCGTGAAATCGGCAGCGGCTGCAACTATAGACCATTGTGGCAACTTCCACAATATGGCACTATAGGCGCCGACTTTCTTCTTCACGCTTGCCGATCCGTCAAAACTTAAGACCAAGAGCTCTTCATCATGGTCGACGGTCGGTGGCGGTCTCGAAACTGATTGCCGAGGTTGCTTCCTCGGGGCAATCGCTATCAATACCTCGTCCACTTCAGACCGAGGGGTGATACTGGCAGCTAATGTGCCCAATATCTCTTCCTCGCCCCCCGTGCACTTAACGACTTCGAGGGTCCACTGCGACAAGACCGCCGACCATCTGCCTAGACGTCCGTCCATCGCATTGGCTGATAATAGCCAGGCCAAAGTAGACCGTCTTGACAGGACCTTTATATGTCGGCCGACCAGCAGGTTGTAACACACATCCAGAATTCGTAGCAACGCCAGAACTTCTTTCTCTACAATTCCATAGTTCACTTCATTTGGTTTTAGCGTCCGGCTCGTAAACGTGACTGGATGATACACACCATCGTGATCTTGCACTAAAGTGGCCGAGATAGCCCACTTACTGGCATATACAATAATGGTCGGCACTTTTTCGGGAGAAAAATGCTTGAGAATCGGTGCCATCGCCATCTTAACGTTCAACATACCAAAGGCAAACTGTGAACGCTTCATATGATCTTCGGCCTCCACTTGCGGACAAACTGCAGCAAGACCAGAGTCGGCGCCCTCCTGTAAAGTTGCCCGATCTCCTTCGCGCAACATATGATAGTCAACTTCCCGGAGCTCGTACAGAACAGCCACGTAGATAGCAAAGTCTTCAATGAATCGGCTATAATAATTCAAGCTTCCCAGGAAGGACTGCATTGCCTTCAGCGATCTGGGGAACGGGAGGTTACTCAGCGAATCCAGGTCCTTGGGATTAGCCTCTAGACCATTGTTCGAGACCATATGGCCTAAATAGGCGACCTTGGACATACCCCAAAAACTTTTCACGGCACTGATAGACAGGTTCCAGCGGTCGCATGTCTCCAACAATCGTTCAAACTTCTCGCACAGATCGTTCCATGACGAGGCAGGTATCAGAATGTCGTCGATGTACGACCGCCTCCCTAGAACGGACGGTCTTCTTTCCCGATCGGTTTCACCATCTCTAAACACATCATAATTTTCAACAGGGTCCCGATCGGTCTTGATCTTGAAGTGTCCGTACAATGCGTTGTCTATCAACCTTTCATAGATCTGGGGCGCGTTCTTCAGACCGAACGGCATACGGTTCCACTCGAACAGACCAAACGGCGTCACAATGCGGAAATATCACGGGCTCGATCAGTCATCGAGACCACCCAAAATCCACTTGCCATATCTAGCGAACAATACCACAAAGTCTTGTCGAGGTCTTCCAACAGATCATTAATCAGCGGCATCGGGTACACCATGAGTTTAGTCAACCGATTTACCAGCCGATAGTCGATGCATAGTCTAATGTCAACGCCGTTCTTCTTGATAACAATTACGATCGGCGAGGCCCATAGCGAGGTCGACGGTCTAATAATCTTGGTGACCAACAGTCCTTTAATGAGATCAGAAAGCTTTTCACGGTACTGTGGCGCCACGCGTCGACATCGCTGGGCAATCGGCTTGGCATCTCCAACGTCAATATCGCAAATCGCACCACGGGTTGCAGGTGGTAAGGCGTTGCCCTTTCCGATCAGCAGATGTCTTTTCTTCCATATGATATTCTTCAACTGCTCGATCTGGTCTGGACTGTTAAGGTCTTGATCACCCACTTGTAAATCATCCATTGTAACTTCGGGAGAGTCGGCAGACACTTCAGGGAGGACTGCCATTTGGCTTTCCAGCTCCTGAATGTACTGTTCCCCGCCTTCATGTATACAGACTTGTTCATCTTCTGGGGTGATATCACCTAGACCATCTGGACCGGCTGAGCGCCCCTGGTCTTGATCGACGGGCTGTCCTTCACTGATATCGGTCTGATTAGGAATACCGTCACGGTCCGACCTAGCAACTTCATGTTCCCCTTCTTCCGTTTCTTGCTCCGCTGTCGCCTGGTCTTGTGCTGACACCACGTTGACTAGCCTCGGCTCGTCTACTTGATGGTCCCGTTCCTGGTGACTGCGGCGCCTTTCTTCGGACCAACATCTTTTTTGGGGTGACATAACTTGGTCTTTCCACTAAAGGTGAGGTATCCTCTTCCACCGACCCATCATCGCTGATAAGATCGGTGGTCGATTGGTACTCCAGGTTTTGCCACTCGACATACCGCCTCGATTCAATCGAGACAAACCCCATCTTCCTTGGTACCTTTCCTTCTGCTAACCACATACCGACAATAGTGTTATTGTCCAGTGTCAGCGGCTTGTCACCGATATTGGTAACACGGACAAAATCACGTCGACCAGCAATCTTTACGAAGTTCGGGACCCACCGATCGCCCCTGGTCAACTATAACTTCCTCGAACGAAAACCTTTCTCGACCGGGGTATCGGCAGACCGACCGACTGGGATATGAGGTCTTGGTCCCACCGGACCAGATCGGTATACGAACCATACAGAGGTCTTCGACCAACCAACTGGACCTGGACCTCATCCGGGAGCGTAAGCACTCCATGTGACAGGTCTAGGCGAATCCCAGCTGGGACCATGAAATCCATACCTAGTAAAGCGTCCTGACCAGCCAACTTGCCAACCCAAGCGCTGAAAAAGTAGACCAGCGATCCCGATAAAGTAATTTTCACACGCGTTCTTCCTTCGGTCATATAAGAGTTTTCGCCGATCCCGACGCATTCTTGTCTCTGGGTATCGTCTATACGACATCCGACCTTACGAGCAAAGGCGGAGTCGATTATCGATAGTTCAGCTCCAGAGTCGAACAACATCGTCGCCTTCTGGTTATTAATCTTGCCACAGGCTTTCGCCTGCTTGAACCATTTATCAGGCGCGTGATACTTCCAGTATCCGCGGGATTCTCCAGGCAGCAAGTCCAACTGCATAACCACCTTAGTCCAGGAGTACTCATCGGTCTTCAGACTGTAGACCGGATGCTCTCGGTCGACGCAATTTGGAATAGAACGTGTATTGTCGGTCTTGTCCTCCTTGCCGACATATGCGTAGATGTGAACCGTAGAACGCTCGGCTCGATCCAGATTCCAACCTGGCGAGCGTTCTAGTTTAACATCTTTTCCGTGTCCGGCGTCATCATCCCCGCGTGCTTGTCCGGCACGTACCACTTGCGTATCATGTTAAAAAATTCTTCAATCTTGCAGTGGCCGGCCTCGTGGATCTCTCCACATGTCTTTCATACTACAAGGCAGTGGTCAGTCGGGTGGCCGCGTCTCTCTCACTTCTTGCACACCGTCTTCTTCCAGCAGTTTGGACCATCATGTTTGCTCGACCCACAGTGGGAGCACTTCTGACGAGGTCGGTCCGGATCGGACTTGCTTCCGTTCCTTCCCTTCCGGTCTACCTGGTCGGACTTCGACCTGGTCTTCGGGGCCGGTCCCGCAACATAGACGTAACGATACTGGTCTTCATCCGATGACTCTTGGCTGGATTGACTTCCACTTTCCCCTTCCGATCCCGTGCTGTCTTCGGCTACGATCGCCTTGACCGCTCGGGTCGGTCTGGTCCAGGGTCTCTTGACCGGATCGGTCTGGGTCTGGGTCTTGGATCGGTAGCGACCTGATCCACCAGCACTCTTCGCCCTCATGCTACGCGACTGCTGTAGCGTCCGTAGAGTCTGTTCAACTTCACCCGCGTCACTAAGACGCAGCAGAGTAAGCTGGTCCGCCAGTTCTTGATCGTCCAGGGTACTAATATAGTGACCCACATGTTCCAGAGCAGCACCGTTCGGCGGGTTATTCTCTTTAATTGTTACGCCGGCACGAAGTGCAGCCACTTTCAAACGATGCAAATACTCGATCGGTGTCTCGTCGCTCCGCTTCTGCATATGGTGATACTTGCGGGCACTCGAAAATCCGGAGTTACAATATTGCCCTTCAAACTCTGCACATAGCTGGTCCCAGTCAGACCGGACATCCCGACCTAACTGTTGGATCCAGTTGGCAGCCGGTCCTTTCAACAAATCCCGGAAGATCAGACAATTTTCACTTTTTGGGGTCTGGTATCGCAGGAACGCAGACTTGACCCGACTGAACCAAGACCGGGCCTGGTCTTCATTGCATCCTTGCCAGTGAAGTCCTTGAGGTCGGTCGTCGCGGCCATACGGATGCGCGGAATCGCAGCAGATCCAAAGTCGTAGGCATTAGTGGAGGCTAGGTTAGCCTTGCGCACCTTGCCTGCGCCTGTACCATCTGACCCACCATGGTCGTCAAGATCGCCGACCGACTCCATATCACAGTCACTTGTCTTGCTTGGTCTACGCGGTCTTGCCGGTTGCGGCTTGCGCCTTCCCTTGCCGGTTGGTTTATCACTTCTAATAGGCTTATCCATAGATGTTACCGATTCCATATCCACATCTTTGCACACATTGACACTTTGCTGGGTAGACCGGTCTTGGACATGTGGGCGCAGCGGTGGTCTAACCCGGTCTTCCATGAAACGCTCCATCATCGTCTCAAACATGGCTTGGACGTTAGCTGGGGTCATGGGAAACGTGTTGATACCCTCCTTTTGCGGAAATGAGACCTGTGGGGGTCGCTGAAGCCCCGACTGGAAAGCAGCCCTTTGCTGGCGCATGTCCTTTTTTTTGTTCAGGCTGGGCATGGTCCACCCCCACGGTCATCCGCTCGACACCGGTCTCCAACTCTGATGAGCTGTTAGAGGCCGGTGGAGACTGATAAACCGATTCGTCATCAGAACCAATGTCTACAAGCACTTTGGAGGCTTCAGCGACCTTCACTGCTGCGGTGGGAGTTGGGCGGCGAACCGCCCCCACCAGTGGGACCAAATGGTCGTCGAAGGTCGACATCGACGATTTCAGCCTCCAAGTCTCAAATTCAAATAGTTTTTGGACATCGGCGGGGTTCTGAATTTTAATGCCAACCTCCGCCAACATCGCCACCAAGTTCTTCACCAACAGTAATGGGCGATTACTCTGGATCGGCTCGGTAGTGGGAACGAGAAGATGGTCGGGGATCTGGAGGTTCAACACCCGAAAGACCACATCAAAGCGAACAAATAGTTTCAGCTCAAAAATGTAATACATCTTGTTTAGGTCTTCTTCAGTGATGCCTCCATCTCCGACCTGCGACTTTTGTTCGAGGTCGTCTTCGACGGCCGGCATTCCCAACCCTTTCTTGGGAATCTTGGTGACCTTGGGCACCTTGGGAGGTTGGTCTGATCGTTCTGATCAGCCTCCAAGTATTTTTTCGTCTTTTAATTTTCCATCAACTTTTTTATGCACATACATAGGATCAGGACCAAGGTCCTGATCCTTTCCGGGACTATAGCAGGACTTGCTATAGCCCTATCGGCTCCGGTGGGAGCCTTTTGGGGAGGAAAAAAATTATTAATCCCGATCTGGTCTTCCACCAGGCCAGACCGGATATCGCCATCTTTATCGAGAACGAAGACGTAAGGTGATAGCCTTTCCTTACGCCCTCTCCAGAACGATTCCAAATTCAAATCTTCAAATTCAATCTTTGATGACACCTCGCGGTGATATCCACTATCACCAAGTGATCCGGTCACGCGCACCATTGTGGTGGAGTCAAGTTCGAAATCGAATACATTTGTATCGACAACCTGACCACCACCATCGTGCCCAGCCTTCCAACTTACGGGGGGGGTACCCCGCGGACCTCCATTCGAAATCTCGTGCGATCGTCCGCTGCTGGCAGACGACCGGTCATCATCCAAAGACACTTGGTCCGATTCACTTAAGACCATCTCACCTTGTGTACCCATTGGAGTGGGCTAGTTACACACTCGGTGGATCGGGATCGCAGATCGATTTGATTCGGTCTTGAATATGAGACCGTGCTGGCTAAGTGTACCTAGGGCGGAACTATTCACCCCAGGTACGTACAGACCAGAAACACTTCCGAAAGATAGATTCCAATAGGTCGATCGTCCAAACGATCTAGACCTGACCAATACGAAATAATAGAGGGTAGACCAATCAACCGGTCTAGCCCCTGACCAATATGAGAGAAGACCAAAACCGGTCTAAACTCCAACCAATGTTAAAATGAGCCAATATGTCCACGTGAAGACCCAATATGACCGTGAAAATCCACAAACGATATCTCCACGTAAAGACCAATCCATTTGTTAGTACATTCCAAACGTACGTGACTTAAACTTGAGGAAGTCGCCCAATGCGTGCTCCCGTCGAGGGACTTCCGGCTAGCCAAATGCGCGTGTGGCGCGTCCAGAACAGTTATAATAGGCAAGAGGGGATAATTCAACCCTCTTCCCCCAAACACTCCGCGGCGGGCGGAGGCGACTAGTGTACGTGAAAAGAATAACGGCGACCCCTTGCTGCGGTAAAACCAAGACCAGAAGAGGTTTTTGCCACTTATACCTAGACCAAAAGACTTTTACTTGGAAAATCCGCAACCAAAAGACTCTTACTTGGAAAATCCGCAACTAACAAATAATACTACATCCCTATGGTCCCTAATGTACCCACACAAAATTATGTAAAATACCCAATGTCAGGTGACTCACCCAAGACCTGCTTTCTTAAAACTCCCTGAATCTGATAGGCTAAAAAGCCCCCCTTGTTTAGACCAATCGGAACCTCGACCAACTGCCTTGACCAAAAGTGACCAAATTTGTGGTACACTTCACCACACGTTGCAGAGGATATTCTCCGGAGTCTGTGTCCGGATTCTCCAAGTAGTTGGAGTGAGATGCTTCCTATGGCCGAATTTGATATAAACAATTCGGTTCATGCATCTAAGGGGTTTACCCCGTTTTACGTGAATGGATTAGTGAATCCGACGGTTCCGTTGACGCCATGTGTGTGTGGCCCAGGGCTTAAGGGGTGAGGATTCCCTGATGTCAGCCCTGTATCTGTGCGAAAGCACATCGATAAGTTTTTATCGACGCGCCTTAGTGTCTTACGATACGTTTGCGATGCCATGGCGGAAAGCCATGACAAGCAAATGTAACAGGACGACGGCAAGGGTCAGCGTAACAAAAGGGCGTACAAAGTAGGAGAAAGTGTTTTATTAAACGCTAAAAATCTTCCTACACATGCAGTTTCCAATGTCTTAAGAAAAAACTGCGCCCCAGGTTTATGGGGACTTTCAAGGTGCTAGCCCGAAAGGGCTTGGCGTATACCTTGGATATCCCGAAGGCGATGCGTACGCATCCAACCTTCTATGTGGGTATGCTTAAGCCATACCATAACCCGGAGGCGGGTCCATTCTTGGAGGAGGCTGGGAAGCCGGATAGCCGAAAGGCACAACAGGTCGGAATAGCGCCGACAGGGTCTAAATGCGACCATGAAACTCCGCAACGACGGACTCGAGTGAGGCAAGCCGCTTTCTCGATGAGTTCATTTGCACTCCCCTCGTCGCGGAGTCCCTCCTGAACATCCCGGACGCGACGGCTGTGTCGATCACAGTGCTCGTGGAACTCACGTCGCAATAGTGCGACCTCCTCCGCCAGTTCTCGATACGGAGGGTACTCCACATTACCATGTGGAGCGCCTGATGGCACGACGCCATCATCGGGGTGAGACTTAATATCTGGTGAAGTGGAAAGGCTATCCACATTCACAGAGTTCTTGGGAGTCCGAGACTCCCCTGCGGCAGGATTGCCGTGACGTCGTTGACGCTATCGAGCGGGAGAATCCCGCTGCGAGTCAACGACCAAAGGGGCGGAAGAAGCCCCTTCACTCCCAGTAGCTGGGAGTTTGCCGGAGGAAGATGCAGAGTGTTCATTGCCTCCGTCACCACACCGGGGGCAGGTAATTGCCCTAGCCCTTTGGCCTGAGCTTACGCCAAGCTCAAGGCCCTCTCTATCCGAACGTCGTGTTCGGAATAGATGTTGTACAGCTCGTCAAAGCTAGGGAGACGCTTCTCCCCTTCCGCCCAAGCGCTGAATGCCCTCTCTGCCTCCTAGACATCCTCGGCTTGCAGGAGGACGTAGGAAACCTCGTAGAGGGGCTCAACGACGGCAACCTGTGCCTGTTTCCCGAGGCGCGCTCGGTATGATTTTACGGTAACTGCTTCGGTGTTAGCAGCTTTCCCGGAGTTGTTTCCGGCGCGCGAGCTCACGCGGCAGTACAGCCGCAGGGACGGTGATATGGGAGGCTAAACCCCTTTTTACCTCATTTTTGGCCTTCTTTTGAGGGTCACGAGGACCCTTCCGTGCCTGTACGGCATGTCGGGTCTCATTGAGCCGTTTCTGGCTCATTGGTGATAGTCTCCTTAGGCGACCCGGATGGATCATCCGCAGTTGGTGGAGGTGGCGCACGCGTTAGTGTATTTTCCCCACGTGTGGGGAACGGATTGGACTGCCGAAATCGCCGTTCGGCGGTGTCGGAGAAGTCTCTCGTTGGGGTGATATCCCCAAGGGCATCCGCTTCCGAGTTATCGAAATAGTTTCCATACTATTCCGAGGTTAATCCTCAGCACCACTAAAGGTGCTCATGGTTAGCCAGAAGTTCTGGCAGTTGGAGTTCACCAACTATAATTGTTTTATTGCGTAAGCAATAGTCTTGATGGGGGAGGATGTAACAGGGTTACATTTTGTTTGCATTTAGTTATGTTGTGTAAAAAAAAAAGAAAGTACACTACGGTTGGGGTCAGTATTGACCGGTCCGAAAGGTTTGGACCTATTGGTTATTTTAACCAATCAGGGCAGGAGACCTTGGTGGAGGCATGGCAGCCTTCCACGTGTTGGTACACAGGTGTGTACATTACATTTCGGCTAGGTACGAATGAAGTAAGTTCTACTTAGTATTACATATAGTTTACATTAGTTTAATTAATTTAGGCTAATTACATATTAAATATATATTCAGTTTACAAAATACACTAATCCAGCTAGACGCACGACTCGACCGGTCGCGCGTGCTGTGAGCGTTTGTAGCCAAAAGGAATACCTCCTTTAGCTACTTCCCTTTCTAAGGGAAGCCTTGTTTCAAGGCGTTAGTTAATTTTTAAAAGTAAACCAAGGGAAATATTGGCCCCGAGTAAGAGAGAACTCTCTTACTAAGCCCTTTTATAAGGGCGTATCGGCTAAGTAGCGGCACATAGCCGCTTAAGGAAAGTCTTCCTCTGTGCGCTAGCCGCACCGTGCGTATACGCACCGGCTACACGCGCTGTGTCCCGCCCTTTGAAGAAATCCCCCCAGTATCCCAAAATGCTTCTTCTTCCAACGAAGCCTCCCAAGCAACTTCCGAGTCACGCGCTGTGTCCTCGCCTTGTGATGATGATCTTCCCCCTGGTACTAATCATGGCTTTTCAAAGCTTGGACAATATGGAAAAAGAGATATCGCCGCATGCGAAACCTGCGGTAGACATACTCGTGGGCTTAGCTGGGACAATACGCAAGAAAGGACGTCGGTGCATGTGAATCTGTGGCGGAAATACTCTCAGGGTAAATGGTCTCTTCGGAAAAATAGTCGTTGAAGAGTCGAAGATGCCCTTCAATGCACCCACGCTTAATGTGCCTGCGACCAACGGTCGAACCTCCGTGCATTCTTGGCTCTGCAGTACGAGACGCCAAGATTACTGCTGCCATGATGGTTAGCTGAATGTGGTGAAGTGGAGTCTTTATTTACAGCATGAAGGTGATCTGCGGCATTTATTAATTCTTGGTATATTTTTATCTCGCCAAACTCTACACGTTAGCACGATGACACTTTTTACGCTGGTGATTTCTTCAAACACTGAATATTAGTGTCAAAGATTGTGTCATCTCTCCAATAGGTGAACAATATTAACACTTAGTGTATCATGATGTTAGTAGTGCGATGCTTCTGTCTTCTAGAAATATGCTTCTATCCACCACTACCACCAAGTGATGCTTCTCGCACTTTCACAATGTCTTGGCAAAGTTGTTTTGGGCTCTAGCATCATGGCAGTGACGCTAACGCTAAGTTGAGCGTCTGCAACTCCATTAATTTTCAGCAACTAGGTGCACTAGGGCACACGAGATAACAGAGCAACCAGATTATGAAAACATACCATCAGCAACACCACTAAAAGACAAGACATAGGCACAACTTACCACCGCATGGCAGATTCATACAGAGCGGCAGAACCAACGAAAAGTCATGCGCCCTCGGCTTCAGAATTCAACACCAAATGACGCTAGGGCACACGAGATAACAGAGTAACCAGACCATGGAAAAAAACCATCAGTAACTCCACAGAAAGACAAGACATAGGCGCAACTTACCACCACAACGGCGGATTCATACGAGCGGCAGAGCCAATGATATGTCATGCGCCCTCGGCTCCATAATTCAACACCAAATGGCGCTAGGGCACACGGGATAACAGATTAACCAGAACATGGAAACAAACCATCAGCAACGCCACAGAAAGAAAAGAATTAGGCACAACTTACCAGTACAATGGCGGATTCATGCAGAGCGGCAGAGCCGATGAAAAGTTATGCGCCCTCGGCTGCTTGTGTTGATCGCCTAGATGTTCCTGGATGCTCTCAAGTGGTTAAGTATTTTGATTTTGGATGAACAATTGTGACCAATCATCAGTGACCTGCGACGGCCAGATCGCGACGGACAGATCGCGACGGACAGATCGTGATGGCAAATCTGATGAATCAAGTTACAGAGGGTGCGACGGCCAGATCGACACGGCCAGATCGCGACGGTCAGATCGCGATGGAGAATCTGATCAATCAGGTTCCAGAGAGTGCGACGGCCAGATCGCGACGGACAGATCGTGTAGCCGGTGCGTATACGCACGGTGCGGCTAGCGCACAGAGGAAGACTTTCCTTAAAGCGGCGTTCGACTCTACTTAGCCGATACGCCCTTATTAAGGGCTTAGTAGGCGAGAGCTCTCCTACTCGGGGCCAAGATTCCCGGTTTGGTTTACTAGTAGCCTTCGCTACTGCCTTAACGGCAAGTCTCCCTTACTAAGGGTGTAGCTAAGGGGAGGGCTCCCCTTACGCTACGGCACTCACTACACGCACGACCGGTCGAGGTCGTGTGTCTGTAAGATAGAGTGAAATGTAAACTGAATATATATTTAATATGTAATTAGTCTAAATTAATTTAAACTAATGTAAACTATATGTAATACTAAGTAGAACATACCAAATTCGTACCTAGCTAAAATGTAGTGTACACCACCTGTGTACCAACACGTGGATGGCTGACACGCCACCCCCCTAGGGGTCCTGCCCTGATGGTTAAAATAACCAATGGTTCAAACCCTTCGAACCGGTCAATACTGACCCCAACCGTAGTGTACTCACGTACACCACCAACTAAATGTGACTCGAATGTAACCCTGTTACATCCTCCCCCATCAAGTCTATTGCTTACGCAATAAACAAATTTTTGTTGGAGAATTCCAACTGCCAGTACCTCTGGCTGACCATGAGCACCTTTAGTGGTGCTATGGAAGAAAACTATTCCGATAACTCGGAAGTGGATGCCCTTGGGGAGATCTCCCCAACGGCTGGCCACTCCGACAGCGCCGAACGGCGCTGTCGGTCATCCAACCCATTACCCACGCGTGGGGAAAACGCACTAACTCGTGCGCCACCTTTACCCACTAGGGGTGATACTATCGAGTCGCCGAAGGCGACCATCACCAACGAACCGTCCTCGGTTCCTGAGGTCCGACGTGCCGTACGGCACGGAAGGTCATCGCGGCCCTCAAAAGAGGGCTAAGAACGCGGTCAAGAGGGGTTTAGCCTCCTATACACCTGATCCAGCGGCTATACTACCGCGTGAAATTGCGCGCCGTAAACTACTCCGGACCAGACTGCTAACACCTAAGCAGTTTACTGTTAAGTCCTACCGGACGCGCCTCGGGAAACAGGCACGCGGTGCCCTCGTGGATATCCTCCACGAGATTCTCTTTGTTCTGTTGCGGGACAAAAGCGTAGAGGACGCAGAACAGGCATTCCGAGCTTGGGCGGAAGGGGAGAAGCGCCTCCCCACCTTTTATGCGCTGTATAACAGATTTTCCGAACACGACGTTCGGGTGTAGAGGGCGCTACGCTTGACCGATGACCAGGCCAAAACGCAAGGGCAATTACCTGCCTCGTACCACACGTGCCCTGCTCTCGATGTGGTGCCGGAGAGAAATGCAAGCACCGCATCTGCTTCCGGCAAACTCCCAGATACTGGGAGTGAAGGGGCTTCTTCGGCCCCTTTGGTCGTGGACTCTCAGTGGGATTCTCCCGCTCGATAGCGTCAACGACGTCACGGCAATCCTGCCGCAGGGGAGTCTCGGACACCCACGGGCTCTGGAAATGTGGATAACCTTTCCACTTCACCAGGTACTGGGTATCACCCCTGTGATGGCGTCGTGCCATCAGACGTTCCACATGGTAATGTGGAGTACCCTCCTAATCGAGCACTGGAGGAGGGGGTCGTTCTATTGCGACGTGAGCTCCACGAGAGCTGTGATCGGCACAGTCGTCGCATCCAAGATGCCCAGGAGGGACTCCACAACGAGGGGTGTGCGAATGAACGCATCGATGGGCGGATTGCCTCCCTCGAGTCTCTCGTTGCGGAGCTTCAGCGTCGTTTTCAACCCTGTCGGAGATGTTCCGACCTGTCGTGCCTTTCGTCTATCCAACTTCTCACCCTCCTCCAAGAGGGGACCCGCCTCCGGGTTCTGGTATGGATTAAGCATACCCACATAGAAGGTTGGATGCGTACGCATCGCCTTCGGGATGTCTAAAGTATTAGACAAGCCCTTTTGGGCTAGTACCTTAAAGGGGCCCACAAACCTGGGGCGCTGTTTATTCTTCAACACGTTGGAAACCGCATGTGTAGGAAGATTTTTAGCGTTTAATAAAACACTTTCTCCTACTTTGTACACTTTTTCGTTTCTCCGCCCCTTGCGGTCAGCTTGCTCCTTCTGTTTGTCTTGGCTTTCCGCCATTGCATCGCAGACGTGTCGTAAGACACTAAGGCGCGTAGATAAAAACTTATCGATGTGCTTTCGCACAGATACAGGGCTGACATCAGGGGATCCTACCCCCTTAATCCCTGGGCCACACACATGTGGCGTCAACGGAACCCTCGGATTCACTAATCCGTTCACGTAAAACGGGGTAAACCCCGTAGATGCATGGACCGAATTGTTTATAGAAAATTCGGCCATAGGAAGCATCTCACTCCAACTCTTTGGAGAATCCGGACAGAAACTCCGGAGAATATTCTCTTACAACGCGGTTAACGCGTTCCGTTTGACCGTCCGTCTGCGGATGTTCCGCAGTGGACTTGAGGAGCTTGGTGTCCAGCACCTTAAACAGCGCCCCCCAAAAATGTCCCGTAAAACGGGGATCCCTATCCGATATAAGGGAATCAGGTAGATCATGCTGTCGAAAGACACAGCCTAGGAACACTTTCGCTGTTTCTTGTCCATCAATGGACTCTGGCACCGCCGCCAGGTGAGCCATATTGCTCAATCGGTCTACAAAGACCAATATGCCGGTGTTCCCGGCCTTATCCTTCGGAAAACCGAAGCTAAAATCCATGCTAATAGATTTCCAACACTCCGTTGGAACCGATAAGCTCGCCAAAGGCGTAGCTGAACTTGCAGAGGGTTTAACCCTCTGACACGTCTCACAGGTGCGTATATACGCAACGACCCACTTATACATGTTGGGCCACCAATACAAAGCGCTTAAAGCGCTGTAGGTCTTATCCCGACCTAAATGACCCCCGGTAGGGGAGTCATGTGCCTCAAAGAGGACTCTATACTTCAGTTCCTCATCATGAGGAACTACCACCCGCGGAGTGTCCTCCGCGCTCGTTCTATAATATAGCAAACCGTCAAAGTACCTGTAACGGTGTAAACGAGCTTTAGCTCGACTTGACAGGGTTGGCTCAGACGAGCCAAGACCCTTTTCACCTAACGCGCTGATAAGCGCCGTACATTGTGGGTCTTTCTCGTACGCCTGGCGTATGGGATCCACCACAGATATGGTGACGAATGTCGCGTGAGCGAGCTCGTAATCGGGACGACGCGATAGCGCGTCTGCAAGCACGTTCTGCTTGCCAGGTTTATACTTAACCTCAAAGTTGTACTCCGCAAAGAAGGAGATCCAACGGGCCATCCGTTGCGAGAGATGAGGCGACTTTGTCGCTGTCCGTAAGGACGCGTGGTCAATATAAACCACGAACGGCTTTGAGCCGAGTAGGTGAAGCCTAAGTTTTACAAGAGCATACTTCATTGAAAGTGGCTCCTTGTCATGAACGGGATAATTCCGTTCCGCAGCTTTAAGCTGCCTCGACTCAAACGCGATCACGCGTTCCCTTCCTGAATCGTCATATTGTGGCAAAGCACATCCGATTGCGAAATCGGAGGCGTCGCAGACGACACTAAATGGTTTCCCGGAATCTGGGAGAGCAAGAACGGGAGCTTTCAACAAGCTCCCCTTTACCGCTTCAAAAGCGGTTTGGTGTTAGGTTTCCAACACCAATCCACGTCCTTCTTAAGAAGGTCAGTTAATGGCTGCCATCTCAGCGTAGTTCTCGCTGTACTTGTGGAGATAGTTGGCTAATCCTAGCCACTTCCGTAAATCTCTACGATTTACAGGCGAAGGCCACTCCACAATGGCTTTCACCTTCGCGGGATCCGCCCGCACTCCATCCTTACCGATGAAGCATCCGAGGAAAGGAATTTCCTCAGCACCAAATATACATTTGGATGCGTTCGCATATAACTTATGCTCTCGCATACATTCGAGCACAGCTCGAAGGTGTATCAGATGCGTCTGAACATCAGACGAGTCGCCTTCCGCACGACTATGGACAAATATATCGTCGAAGTACTTTTGAGCGTACTTTCTATGAGGGCGGAAGAGTTGAGTCACCAAGCGATTGAAAGTCGCTGGAGAATTCAAAAGCCCCTGTGGCATAACAAGCCACTCCCATAGCATGCCGCTAGGCGTGCTGACCGCTGTAAGCGGAATATCGGATGCTCGTATGAGCACCTGATAATACCCGTCCACCAGATCTAAGGCACTGTACACAGTACAGCCCACCATATTGTTCTGGAGGACATCCTTCCGAGGAATCGGAGTCTGCATGGGTACAGTAGCTGCATTCAGCTTGTTATACGCATGCACAATGCGCCACTTTCCGTTCGGTTTACGAACAAAAAAAGTGGGAGATGAATGGGGAGACTTGCTCTCCCGTACCATCCCTGCCTCTTCTTTCCCCTTGAAGAATGCGTCGATGTCGTCGCATTGCTCCTTGGGGAGAGGCCACTGCCTAGTGACGCAGTATTGGTTCCAGGAACCAAATCAATTTGATGTCGGACTCCCCGATCCGGCGTTAACCCCATCGGCGGGTTGTCACTAATGAAATCTCCAAATTCCTTTAATAAGGAATGGTAAGGGTCCTCAGGCTCCGCGAGGATCTTGAGGCCGCTTCGGGCATTTAATGCCTGTTTGGTTTTCACCAAAACTGACTCGTTCATCGTGGATGAGGAGTTCAGTTTCTCTTCCGGATGCAACACGACGACCTCGTCGATTTCATCTGCTTTCAAAGCAGTCTCAAACTCGTTGAAGGACATCTCCTCCAACGACAACAGTTCGCCTACCCCAGGCAACCGTTCCAGGCTTCCGCCTTCTGTGACAACACCTGTCACACTATTCAGCATCCTATAGGACTGTTGACTATTGGCCTCGGAACTCATCCCGAGACCCAGATGGGGGGAGTCAATTGCCCCATCTATTGTAATCGCCTCGCGCCTATCCACAGAGGTCTCTACCTCTACCACCGGTGACGCGCCGGTCTCACCTACAACGGCGTAGTCGGAATCATTTCCGACGTGCGAAAGAAAATAACTTCGGGTCTCTTCGCTTGAAGAGCCTCGCGCTTAACCACAGGGGTCTCTACCTCTACCTGGAGTCGCCTCAGAGGAATCCACCTCTGCCAATGGCGACTCACCAGTCTCACCGTTAATGGCGTGGGGATTAACCGCCGAATCCCCCTCGTTAAGGAAATTTTCCTTAACGTCATTGGGAATGATCATTTCAGACATCCCAATCTCTGGCATCTCACGCCAGAATCGCTTTTGCGATCGAGAAAAGGTTGGTTCATGACTCGCCAATGCTTCACCCGATCGTGGGTGCGTTGAGCTAATGGACTTAGACTTCCAGTCTATCCATGGCTCGTGGCGTTCCAGCCACTTCATGCCCAGAATGAGATCATACCTCGAGTCCAAATCCAGGACTAGGCAACGTTATAAGCTGTTGAAGTCTGCTAACTTCAGCTTAAGGTCAATTGATACCTTGGGTACAGAAACCTGTACGCCCGTCGCAAGACGGACCGTGACAACGTCACGAGAAAGTGCCTCTAGGTCCTCGGCATACAGCCGTCTCTTCTCTACAGAAGCCCGTCTGACATAATTGTCAGACGCTCCAGAGTCTATCAAGACTCTCCAAGGCTTACCAAATCCTTTCACGTCCGCAAGGACTACCAGCAAACCTGGCTGGTACACTAACTCGGTGCTAGAAAGCTCCCTCGGGGCTATGTGCTGTCGTCCCCTACCCTGGGGCTTAACAGCACTGAGGGATCCCCCAGTAGGGCGCCCCGCACCTACTGGGAGCGACGGCTTGGACAAGGGCTTTTTCCCAACCCTTGGCCCCTTGTAGCGAGTGTCTCGCTGGGGATTTTTCGGACATCTGTTCCGCAGATGATCCGTGCTTCCACACAGTAATCATCTCAGCTGCCCATGCCGCTGAAACATAGCTAAGAGCTCCACCTCGAAGCTCTGAGAAAAATAGTCAGTGTGACTCTTAGCGGGAGGTTTCTCCTCCGCTTCGACCTGACTAAGGTCCATGGGTTCGAGACCCACCTTAGAGGAACGGAAGTTCCTCTCGTCGTTAAAAGCCATCTTAAATGCCTCCTCCAGGGATTGGGGTCGACATCGGAATAGTTGCGAACGTGCTGGCCCTTCTTTCCGGCCTCCATGAAGACGGGAACGGACACATCGTCCGAATACGCTTTCGCGTACATCCCTGCCAACAGGGTCTTCAGCTCTTGGACGTTGTCTCCAAGTCCCTAGTGCCCTGACGGCACCTCAAAAACGCCAAATGATTCTGGAAAACCAGATCAGGCGTGGCGAACATGTCCATAAGCTTTTGCTTAAGGACTTCCCAGGTTGGGAACACGCTCGTGACCGAATCCGGACACGTAAACGCCCATGTACGGGCTTTGCCCGTAAGATGGGTTAATGCAAGTCCCACTTGCAAGTGATCAGCGATCACATACGCTGTGGCGAAGACCGTTTCGACCTCTCGCAACCACACGTAAAGGTTGTCACCCTTCTCTCCGGTGACCTCCTTTATCTTAAATGATAATGGGGGACGCACCCCCGTGGAACAACTTCCACCTAAACTCGCCTCATGGGCGATGAGGGCATTGACCCTTGCCTTTACGACCTCAAGGCCCTTCTCCACTAGGAGCTGCATACCCTCGTCACCCAGTAAGGATAACAGCCTGTTAAAGGCTTCCTGCTGGACGAGGGTCAACCTATCCCAATCGTCCTGATTCATCCCCAGCAGAGGATTTCTTAGTCTACCAACACAGGTGTTGGATTGACTACAAGTGCTACCAGATGTAGCCGGTCCGGATACGCACGGTGCGGCTAGCGCACAAAGGAAGACTTTCCTTAAAGCGTCGTTCGCCGCTACTTAGCCGATACGCCCTTATTAAGGGCTTAGTAGGCGAGAGCTCTCCTACTCGGGGCCAAGATTCCCGGTTTGGTTTATAAGTATCCTTCTCTACTGCCTTAACGGCAAGACTCCCTTACTAAGGGTGTAGCTAAGGGTAGGGCTCCCCTTACGCTACGGCACTCACTACACGCACGACCGGTCGAGGTCGTGCGTCTGTAAGATAGAGTGAAATGTAAACTGAATATATATTTAATATGTAATTAGTCTAAATTAATTTAAACTAATGTAAACTATATGTAATACTAAGTAGAACATACCAAATTCGTACCTAGCTAAAATGTAGTGTACACCACCTGTGTACCGACACGTGGATGGCTGACACGCCACCCCCCTAGGGGTCCTGCCCTGATTGGTTAAAATAACCAATGGTTCAAACCCTTCGAACCGGTCAATACTGACCCCAACCGTAGTGTACTCACGTACACCACCAACTAAATGTGACTCGAATGTAACCCTGTTACAGATCGCGACGGCCAGATCGCGATGGCAAATCTGATCAATCAAGTTACAGAGGATTGCGACGGCCCCAGAGTCCAGTATTGAAGTCAGAGCTGAAGTAACCAAGAAGTAGTGGGTGAGAAAAGTGATTGACTTTGATGTAGGAGTTGGTAACACTTAATAGAACGAAATTTCCCTTGAAGTGAGAAGATCTCTGGCAGCCCTCAAAAAAACTTTTTTTTTATTCAATAGAAAAACCAAGTATAACACAAGGAAGTCGGTGAGCGCACGCCCTAGTGAGTGGAGCAGCAGCCATTTGAAGTGCGCTAGTGTTGGGGGCAGCCCGGAACAGCCTTTGGAAGTGTACCCCAAGTGTGTTTGACTGATTTGTTGGTTCGGACGGAAGTATTAAGTACCCGGGAGTAAAGCAAGGAGGACTGGCTTATTACCTCTTTGTGTTGTTAATTAAGTGGATTTATAATAATTTTCAACCCCTTCACGACATGCAGGTAGACTATTTCGTCGTCATCGTCGTCCGAAAGGGCACATAAATGCGTTTATTTCTTTTGTAATCATTTGGTCGTTTATGGTCTTGGGTCAAAATAGCTTTCACCGTTGGAGCGCGCCAGATTTCAAGGTTTTTCTACTTTAGAAACACGTGTGTTCGCCGCCAAATTTTAGGATAGAAATAGCCGCTCCGTTGGAGGTATAAGATATAGTACTTCTGAGTACCAAAACTTAGGTACAGATAAGTAGTGTAGGATACACGACAGATGGCGGATCCATTTCAACATGTGCCCTGTCTTGGAGGTGGCACTTTAACATCGGATCGCAAAATGTACCAAGAAGTGCCAATGTGCAAGGAATTGGTTTCGATCCGCATCCGTGATACACCGATTTCAATGGGAAATGGCACATATGACAACATGTGTAAGGATAGTGTAGACGAAGAATCATGAACAGTGTAAGAATATCATAGGCACTACTCAACATTTTTATTCGGGTGGGTGAATTGTATTAGTTTTAGTAATAATGAGCTCGCTCCTAGGTTTCGTGGAGGCTTGCAACCGTCAACACGTAGAATGTAGTTCCGAGATGAAGCGCGTAGGGATTGTGCCCTTCTGTTGCAATCTGCTCATCAATCAAAACAATGCGCCCCACCACGTAGTCCGGATATCTGACAAGAGAAAACTCGTTAGCAGAATTTTAGGGAACAGCTCAATGTCGTTGTTTGTACCTTTGACCATCGTAACTGAAGGATGAAATAGACTCTTCGGAAAGAAATCGATGTGGACAGCCAAGGTGGAAAGCCAGATACACCCGCTGAGCGTCACTACCAGGCGCTGAAGTCGGCAAAAACAATGCCAGATCATTCACATCAAAGCTGCGAAACGAAATCTTAAACGAATCGCCATCTTCCTGCTCCAATTCCATCCGACGGAAATCTGAATGTCGCTGCTCGAGCTTTGACTGCAACATCTACAGCCACAAACAGTGAGACATTAACATCTTCATAGCTCAAACGATGAAGAATTAAAGCTAGATCACCAATTCTGACTCGGCACTGGCTTGCAGCTCCTTCACACGCGCTTCAATGGCATCGAACACATCTTTTGAAATTTCTCCATCATCCCCAAGCGGAGGAAGTTGGAGTAGCGCAAGTAGCTTGGTCAGCGATATCCGCTGTAATCGAAGCTTGTCATTTAAAGACCTAATTGTCAGCTGAAGTGTCATCTGCTTCTCCTTTAATTGCATTTCACGCTTCGATCGCTCCTGAATCTCCGTAAATATTTTACAGCGAAACAAACACACCAAACCAGTTAAGGAAACATAGATGTCAAACCTAATATCACCGTTCTACATGCAAAACAGTCAGTTAAAAAGGATATTCTTCAAAAGCCGCAGCGTTCAGCAAGAATTGTTGGTTTTCACTCTGCTTCAACATTGACCCAAGCACCACAGTGAATTAACAAAACAAGAACTGCCAAGAAAGCTCTAACAGGTACTACAAACCTCGAGCTGGGCTGTGAGGGCATCTTTGTCGTCAACACCTGATCATTTTTAAGCAACGAATCGTCAAGACATGATAACTAGATCATCACTTTCTCATTCTCCACGCTCACCAATATTTCGCCTCACAGTTGATAACCCTTCGTCAAGACGATTCAATTCATTTTCTTTTGGAGTGCTCGTCACTCCACCCGCAGCTGCCAGTGCCATTACCAATGGAAACTCGCACGAGCTGTCTCCCTCACGTGCGCTTGTCTTGGATGTGTCCGAGCGTGGAATTGATTCGCTTCCAGATCCATCGTAGTATAACCTCTTTTTGGACTGTTTTAATTCTTCCGTAAGCTTCAACACTTGTGTCTCTAGTTCATTGCACCGTTCTTTAAGGAAATCCACGTTGCTGGTTGACTCTATGGATCTCACGTGGTCTTCACAATCTACAAATTCACCCGATGGTCGTCGTTCCTTATTTTTGTAATCGTGCTCGTCTTCGATTTCAACGTGAGGAAGATTCTGGTCAAATGGGCGCATGCGAAACTCACAATGAGATGGCTTTTCCGCAAGTCCCGCCACAAAATCGCGAGGTAAGTGTTGGCCGTAGCTGCGCAGAAACTCCTCGCGATGTTGAACCTAGGCGAACAAATACCACGACATAAGTAAGTCCAATACTATTTAAGTACCATAATCACACACGTCATACTTCGTCAACACGGAGCTGAGCAAGTTCTTCCGCCATAGACTGAATTCGGTCTGAAAACATTCGACCATACTTTAGACGCCTTGAAATTTCCTTCAGACAAGCCGCGTACGATTCTACCAGGACATCGAATCGCAGCGTCAGAATCAATAGTCTACATTGCTGAATTCGAGAGAAGCGAGAACATTACCTGGTAGCTTGTCCAAATGTTCAAGTTCATAAAAGTGCTTCTTTTGGGCAGCTAAAGCTTCACGGAAAACCGCCAGTGAGTTCTCAAAATCTCGAATTTTTGATTGTGAGATGGATATCTGGCGCAAAGTTGAGTGGACGCGTGCAAAGGTGTTTGATTTTTTTCCCGCGATCTTGTTCATGTGACTGACTATATCTTCACTGAGCTTGTGTGCATCAGGAACCTACCGCATCAATAAAGCAGACGTCAGCATCATCCCATCAGATTTAGCTAAGGCGTACTTATATACCATATTCTGCTGGCCTTGGTATAATTCATCGATTCGTCGACACACGTCTAGAGCATTTGTCGACGCTTGCATCAAATTCTTTCCGCTCGCTATTGTCGTCGTCTCTTCAATGCTACTGAGCACATACCGTAGATTCTCACGCAAGGTACTTGAAATGCTCATTTGTTTACTACCCAACGCTTTCATCGCTTCCAGCTCGGCACTTGCTTCGTCATATTCTTGACTCGACTCTGCATGTGCCGCCATCATATCTGCAACTTCCGCGCAGATCTCGTCGTGAGCCTTTTGAAGCTTCATGACCTGAGCTCGTACATGTGTATGCGACTGCTCACACTGCGCAGCCCATTCACGCTCTTTTTCGACAGGAATACAATCATAGAGTGTTTTCCGTGTTTCTGTCGCCAACGCTGGATGGAGCTTGACAGTTGCCAAAGCTTCCAGATAGCTGTCAAACTGATTTAAAAGACGATCGTGCTTGTCACTTGTGTCCTGAAAATCCGCCCAAAACGGAGCAAAATGCTTCATCATCGACGTTTTAAACAAGTCGAGGTTAGCTGTGGCAGCAGCGATGGCTTGCTCCTGAACCTGCAATTCCTGCGTTGCGCGCTCAGTGGCACTAATGTTGGCACGAGTACCTCTTTCCAGTGCCTCACATTGGCTAACCTGTAACTGAAAGTAGCCTTCATATTCTACCAGTGCTCTCATCATCGGATGGGAACTTTCACTCAGCATTTTCGAACCTTCCGACGAAGCCACGGGCTGTAACGGCACTAGAAGAATGAAAAGAAAGTGTGAGTATTTTCAATGTACACTAAACGTCAACATCATACACTGTAACGTACAATCAACATGGACTGGAGCTAATGCTGTTGTCTTGATTGGAGACGTGGCTGTTTCTTGTGATAACAGTCGCCGATCGTATAAAAACACTTGTTTGTCTTCCTGTACAACACGAAGAAAATCATAAGAAGATTCAATCTTGCACGACCGATCGAGCAGACTGCGTACTGATGGTATGCCATAGTATTCGACAGCGCGACGTGGGTCCAGTCGGGCAAATGGCGGACCGCATAGTAGAATCTGGTCTGCTATCGGGACGCCACTAAGACGTTCCAACTCCTCGCGTAGCTCATCGACCACAAGACTGCGCGGAACAGAATGTTTGTATGAGAACGTGCAAACTTTTGTTAGTGCGGAATGAAACAGCGTCATTTTCGTCGGACAAGAAAAAAGCACAAATTACTTGGCAGAAGCCAGCGCCACCGTGTGCATGGCACCAGTCGATGCGTCGCCCACGCATACGAGAATATCCTTTGTTGCTTTCACCTCTTCGTCCGTACTCGCGAGCAGCTGTGCCATTTGGTCCTGGCGAGAGCTACAAGAGTCCTATTCCCATTAAGGCACGCGCTTGCGGAATGCGTGTAATTCTCTTGAGAACGAATGCGGTTGGACCCTTTGGACCAGAAAAAAGACATTTCAAAATATTTATTTGGAGTTAATAAAACGCTTATCGGTGCCCCATTTTGTGCTAGCACACGCCTTCGGATAAACCTTCCGAATAGTCTGAGAAATTACGCGAGCGGTGAAAGAGCAAGTCGTCCGTGCCAAATGTCTTCATAAAGTGGAACTCATCCGTTGCCTGCTCTTCCCCCACAGGCGTCAATCGTGGAGAATCCGTGGCAAAAGCTGCCGAATTTCCCGATGCACTGGGTGGCGGGACGGCTGACAAGAGGAAATGGGGCGACAGCGGCGCGTCCCGCACATCATTCACCGCATGCACATTCGGCTCTCTCACTTCCTCCTCTCTGTTTGTTGTTTCAGTCTCAGCACATGTGGTTTCGTCCTCCGTGTCTTTGTGTCCAATCGATTGCTTCAGCTTGGCGTAGCTTTCTTCCCACTCGGGTCCTAGCATCGTTGTCAAAGCGTTTAATACTTCTTCGCTTGAACGTACGCGATGTTCTTCAAACGCAGGTAGACGAACTACTTCGTGAATGTGTCGCATTAAGAACGGGACGCAGTTTTTCTTTAAATCGTCGGCGTTACATTCTTCCGAGAGCGTTAGTAGATCCACCACGTTCTCGACACAGATCTGGCCACTCAAGAACGCTTCCGTACGCTTTTGTAACTCGTACACACAATAATACGACGACGCCCGCAGCAGCTCTTCCGCTACATCCGGAGTAATGTCAACTTTGCCAGTGTACTACATACCATCGAACAGCCTGTTATCGTCTACATTGCCACAATAGCTTGAAAGCAAGCTTACCAGAAAACGTAACAATATCGAAAACACTTCATAGCTGCAATTGTCGACTTCGATCACAGCCGTCTGACTCGTTGCTGAACCAAACTGTACCACGTAGAACAAATCACCACACATGTTATTATAAGCAGGTACACTGGACCAAAGAAAAACAGTAAGGAATAGCAAGATATTGAGACCGATACTCACTTTCACCATGTTCTTGAAATACGAATTACGGAAGAAGAGGACGACCTTGTGGGCATTAATCGGGGCAATGTGGCCCTTTACAAGAAATTGTAAGTCAGATAGCGACGAATTGAGAAACAGCTCTTCGTGGTCATCCACGAGATACGGCGGCACATTAATTGTAACATCCGGATCGTACCCTGCAGGCACCAAATGCTTAATAGCGTGAGCAGCAGCGCAGCGAGGATACTCTGAAGTCGACTGAAGCATGTGGTATAGCACTGATAATAAACCTTCAGATAAGAGACTCGGCACCTCTTCGGCATCCATCATGTGCACGAATGTAAGCAAGATGTTGCCGCGGAGTTCTTCTGTTCATACAGACTCAAAGTAAGCTTCCTTATGTCGATCAACGTACATCTGAATTGCTCAAACATACCAATGTTAGCGCCAGCAGAGACTCGAGCGACGGCATGAAGCATCCGCCTGAAATCTTGTCGATTAATCTGCTTCCAAATGTTCCGCAGTGCATGTAAACACATGGCCCACGTACTCAGATTCTCTTCGACCTCCAGCATCTGTAAAACTGCTCCTTCAAGCACCATTTGAAGGGTACTAGCCACATTGCGAGACAAAGCGCAGAGCGCACCAGCAGCGTGGGACGAAATGGATTCGTCAGCGTGGTGAATTGCGTTCATTAACAACAAGATACCACTAAATCGAGTCACATAGTCGTGATTCGACGGGTTTTCCATCAACGATTCCAATGCAATTACTGCGGTGCGTTTCTTGTCTGGATCGTCATCTCTCAACAAATCAAGAAGCTGCGGAATAGAGCCCTTCACGCACGTATCACACAGACGTGCACGTCCTTCTGATCCTTCGACAGCCGCCCGGGACATTGAACAATCGTTGCAAATGATGACACCGCATTCCTGTTTCGATTAAAGCAATAAACAGATTGAAAATCTACACAAACGAGCAACAACATGGTCGTTAACCGTACCCGACAGTGATGTTTTCGTCGATAAAATGTGAACGGATTGTGGCAGCAACCACACTCGACTGCTTCGTGATCTTCTGCCCAAGGCTTAATCAGCCCCCACTTCAGCAAATCGTTGGCCGATTCCACAACTGTCGACTCAACCGATCGGAATCGAATGTTAAGATGCTCCACTAGTTTGTCGCCCAGATATGGCGACGGCCGCACGGAGTTAGGATCGCGCGCGTACAGTGAGGCACCAACTTGTCCTAGCTGAACAGAGTACGCTGGGAAACGTCCAACCCAACTCGGTAGACCAACTTTCCACGGCAATTCCCGGCCACTGTACCCATTGTTCGATAACATGTCAACAATATCCTTCAACCACACCGTTTTATTAACGCAGATATATCGGCCGCGAGCGTCATTGTTCTCCAGGGCTGCGATATGTGCTACAGCGCAGTCTCGTACGTCAATCATGTTCCAATTCAAATCCACTAAAGCAGAATACTGGCCTGTGATTAAATCATAGATAACTTGATTTCCAGGTGCTAGCTTCGATTTCGAAAGCATCGGACCAAACAATGTGCCCGGATTCATTGTCACTAAATCAATACGCCGATCACTCGGCAATTGATCCACAAGTTGCCATGCAGCTTCTTCGGCGAGCTTCAAGCTCAAAAAATGTGGATTCTTCTCCAACGACGACGTCACATTCCAACAGGCGTCATTGATGATTGAATCGGGTGTCACAGAGTCCGCCATGGCAGCAATCGACGAAGTCAACACCACTCGTTTGATACGGGATCTGGCACACGCTTGGATAAAGTTGGTCATCATCGGAATGATACAATGCATACGACTTCCAATACTATGCACTCCTGGTTCCCGTTGCTCAGATAGCGGGTCTCGCACTGAACAGGACGATGGAGTACCCGTATGGATAACAAAGTCGCATCCTGTTAATTAAATTTAAGGATTAGATTTAGAAGCGACTATCAAGCATTAAATGACGTACGCACCTTGGACAGCCATATCGCACGCTTCTGGCGTTAAGAGCGACGTTTCCACGACAGAAAAGTTCTTACTTGCATTCGGTAATTGCAGTAGACCAGAGATATCGTCCTTGCCGTTCTGTACAGTGCCTCGCACGCGGTAGCCACGGCTAAGAAGCTCACACACGATCCACGAGGCCAAAAAACCATCTACACCCGTCACACAAATCGGTTTTTCACTCCGATTCGTCGCAAGCTGGACAATCTTTTTACGGAATTGCAATTGCTTCCAGACACTGGGGTACATGCACTGGAGATCGACTGGCCGTTTGTGTTTCTTCATTCGTTCGTTTTTTTTCTTCGAGACGCGTCGTCGTGATTTCGGCACTAGATTTACTGCTGCGTTACTATTACTGGTAGCATGAACAGTCCCGTCGAAACCCGCGTAGTTGAAGCTGCCGCTGTTGCGAGGATTGGTCTGGACACTAGCTGCGGTAGAAGTGGACGACGAATTCGTCGAGTCAAAAGACTTTGTCGGGCTAGTCTGACCTGCCACCATAACAGCAGATATAGTGCCAGCCATACTAGGCCGTACTCTATCCCGACGATTATCTAACTTGCTGCTTCTTCGGGTCGACGCGACGGACTTTTTCTTTCGCGGCGTCTTCGACGGCGTCGTGGGGCTTCCGCTATTATCTGTGCCTCCGTCGTCATCATATTGGGAACCGAAGAGCATGTCGCACTCGATTTGCTTCTAAATCGAATGATCTGTCCTGACCTAAGTTACGGTCGAGACAAGTCAAGTGTACCAACCCGTTCGTGACGATATACCCCAGCAAGTACTTATTGCTGACGCTTTCTCACCTGCTACGTGTGGCGCGTGTCACTATCAATGATGGAGGGTCGATTTCCTTCGTGCCTCCTATCAAGTAAGGAAGGTACTAAACTCAGGCGGGAGAGGCGAAGGGACAAGCGCTACTTAATCGTTACTTTAGTTTGATCGGTTTTTCGATGTTTTAGTAATCGAACGTTAATCCGTTGTCTTAATAAATCATGAGCAACGATTTGTCATGCATGCATAGTGGAGGTAACTAAGAGGGCGGCAGAGGGCTCGTGACCATCTCAACACTCGTGTGCTTTTCTAGAAAATCCTGATTTCCTAGACAGCCAGGTGGATTTAACTTTAAAAAAAATCATTCCACGTTTGATTAAAATAGCTACGTTTTTCTCGGAGGAGTCCATCATTACACGAACCGCTCTAGAATCAGCAACGTTGACATCGAATATCGAAAAATACCGATGCTCCTTAACAGCCATGACGACATCGTACGGAGAGTCTATCGAGGACATTAGCGAAGAGTACTCGCTCGCAGTCCCATTTGCCACTTTCTGCTGTTGCTCCTGATCGCTATCATATTGTGTAACCATGTATCCCATAAGCTCCACTGGCATTTCCTTCCTGACGCTGCTGCAACAATCGGAATTGGTCTCCTTGTCAGTGTTTTCTGACTGCTCATGAATTCGAGCACGATCGCCGTGAAGCTCATGGACTTTGATCCCAATTTTTTTGTTGGACTATTGCCTCCGATTATTTTCATTTTAATTTACACCATGAAGAGCCGCTATTCTTTGAAAACATTATGCCCATATTGGTCTAGTCGATCTTCGGTACACTCATAATGAGTGTCGTCGCAGGCTTCAGCATCTACATGGTTGGTCGCCTCGGTTGGGTCATGAGGTTTTCGATGGCGGAAGCCCTCACCTTTGGTTTTTTGATCTCTGCTACAGATGCTGTCTATATTTTGGCCATATTTCAGGAGCTCTATGTGGACCCAACATTGTTTATCTCCTGTTTGGAGAGGGTTCGCTCAATGATGCAGTGGATCTGCCTTTCGAGACGTTTTCTCGCTTTGCGGTCACACTACACTCAAGAAAACCGAGGTCTCGGTGATATGTGAAAGGGTGTTAAAGATCCCCGAACACCTGCACATTTAATGTGATTAGTGCAAAAGCCACACGATATCGGACCCATCATTAAAGACTTACACGTCACGCTGCCTCAGGAGTCAAGTTTGGTGACGCATAGTGCTTCATCGAGACACCAGCGAAAATGGTCGACACAACACCAGACATTCCAAAAAAAATGCGATACGACAACCGGTATGTAGGCAAACATGATGGAAACGCCTACCTCGTGGAGTAAGTCACTGCGCAAGTTGCTGTGCTTGAATAGTAGTGCTAGAATCATGCCGAAGATGACCCCAATCATCGTGGACCCTGGCTAAACTCAAAAATTGCAAAGAGCATTGGTTTTAATTCGCGTACAAAGCGATCACACTAGCCTCGCAGTTGACGCAATACCACCTGCCGTACGATGTTCTTTACTAGATCTCGGGCACTCAGCCTTTGGTCTGATCGAATACTGCCGAATTTGGCTTATTGTATGGATGGTTATCTTTTGTTTGGTGTCCCGAGCATTTGCCGTATATCCACTCTCGTACCTTTTGAACTTGAGAAAAAGCAGTTAAGATCACCTTGAACCAGCAACATCTGATCTGATACGGTGGTATGCGTGGCGCTTGGCATGCATTATTCAAGGCTTTCCCAAGCGAAAAGTGTTCAGAAATTGTAGCTACTACTCTCACAATCCTCATCGTCATGGGTGGGGAACAGTGGCAGTGCTTGACAAATGTGGCATTCCATGTCTAACAGTAATCGCCGCAGCATGACAGCCATTGCTTTTTTTCGACACCTGATCATGGTGTTGTGTTTCTTTTCTATTGTGTTACGATGGACAGGCGGAAGTGGAAGCGGCGCTCGACAAGACGGTGAAACCCCATCGTCACATGCGGGCGCTGCAGTTCTGTAGTTCGACAACAAGTATGATCCCATTACTCACAAACTTGTGTCAGTATGACGACAATAACAGTTCCAGGAAGGGTAGTTTTTGGACCGCAAAGCAGCGCCAGCAACGTTGAAACGGCTGACGAACAAGAGGTTGACGACGAGGTTGTTGATTTCATCCAACGTGACGTTCATATGCACTAGAGTGGTGTTACACTACCGCGTATCGACAACCTTATTACCTTTTTTCACGGGATAGACGTATGTATAACCTAAACGCTGCACGAAAAATTCACCTTTATGTATTCCGTATACCTGCGTGAAGCCTTGTTGTTCCTAGAGCACAGAAATTCGAGGTGCAGACAAGATACAAGTGTGTTTTTCAAATGGCTGCGCGCGCCTGTCGTGAGTGGCGGAAATTTCTACAAAAGAACAACGACGAAAATTCGTTCGCACGTAACTTGAAGCGCCATTCAGTTAGGAGTTATTAATATCATCCACTTTACAAATGATTAAAAATCACAAAAGTCATGTCAAAAGCTTAGAGAAAGAGGAACGGAGTTCAATCTACAGCATTCCTGATTGTCCTGCGTGGTCACAGGAAAGAGTTGATACCAAGGACTTTTAGGAAATTAGAATTTCATTAACTTGAGTACATGGACTTTGGTTGAGGTCTGTACTGGTGCTGTAATTGAGTTGATGTTCATTAGAGCAACTCCCAATAATTGTGCCAAAGTCCATAGGTCGGGTGCTGTATCCGGCACTTAACAGTGCGACATCACTGTTCAAAAAAATATGCCAAATGATATGATTGCACCTTATCTTCATCGAATATCCAAACCAAGTGGTGTTGGATGCAACTGAATTGCAGCTGAGTCAAATGTTGTCGCTGCTTTGGGTGGCTAGTCATTAGTCTGCACTGCGGATGGGCGATAATGGCGCCTGTCTCCAGGAGCCATTCCAAGGCTGATACAATTAATGTAAAACTTACTTCTCTGTATACGATTGGTCATAAATTGGTCGTCCCCTAATATTGGTCCGTACCTGTACGCTTTTTCATGGCCAAAGTAGCAAATTCGTCTCCAAGCAGTGCGTCGTCGTCGACCACCAGGCAGCAGCAGTCTTAGATCGAGCACTGACTCGCTCGATGGAGTCAGTGGTCGAAGAGGCCTTTGAAGTCCACGCGTTGCATCCGTTTCATGGCTGGACTTTTGAACGTTTCTGTGACCGCACTGGCAATACCTATCACGAGCTCACGCGCGCGGCGTTGGGTGTCACAGGACGTGATGATCGCATTAATGGCGTCTCCGAGACGCCCACACTTGAAGTTGGTGTGCTTCCTTCGCATGATTGGATGTGGAGTCACGCTTGGATTGCTGATAGTGAATACACGCAGTGCGATGAAGAAGGATGGACCTACGGCTCGTCTATTGAGCGCATAAACTGTCACTTAGCCGAGGGTACGAGTAAGATTAAGCGGGGTTACTACCATTTTCTGCGAAGGCGGCGGTGGATACGCACTCGAGTGCGAACGCCAGTGTTGACGGAAGAAATGACACAGAACAAGAAGAAGAATCCTAGTGTGACCCCGAACATTAAAGACAGCGACGTCAATGACTCGAAAAAGGCCGATATTATTGCAGCACATCGATATTATCACGTCTATCGAGACACTTTGAAGGCGCATTTTCAACTAAATTCGTCCAAGAAGCTGTCGAATTTCATGCGAGTGGATTTTACAGACAATGACATTCAGAAAGAAGGGTGGCTGGGTGTTAGAGGCACCTTGTCTCGCAGGTGGAAGCTACGTTATTTTCTCTTGCGCTGGGACTCCAGCAGTCTTGTGTGCTTGAGAGATCGAGCGTCCATGATCTTGACGAGGGAAGAGCTTATTGACAAACACACGACGCTCCTGGTCGAAGAAGAGTCCAAGCCGCGTCAATTTCAGTTTTCGATATGTAATGGAGACCGTAAGTTACGATTAAATGCCGATGATGGCACTTCACGCGCTTCATGGATATCAGCGCTGAGTGAATTAATTGTTCGTAGTCGCGCGTCGTTCTTTGCTGCAGATGAGTCGGAAAATGGCTCAAGAAGCCGAAGCTTTCGACGTATGCGCTCATCGACGGAAGACGATGCCTCGGTTGTTAGCGCCTCGATGGTTAATGAGATGAATGGCGAAAGCAGTGCCATGAAACCGAAAGAATCTCGTGGAGCTTGGAGACCCTATAAATTCATTTCATCGACAATGCAGTCAAAAAGTAAAACCGATGCAAGGTGTCGTCGAGACTATGTAAAGAAGTTTAGGGAAGTGCTTGATTCGAAAATTGAAATGGCTATCAAGTTCATATCCACAAATATTGGTATATTGGAGGAAAATCTCTGTACGGCACAGGAATTTTTACCATCGACAGTGCCTTCAGTACCTTTGGAAGAGATTTGGAGACTACGAGCAGATGCAACGGCGTCAATCGAAAAATTTCGAGCCAGAGCAGATGAGACGCTCAGTTCGGACCAGACGAGTGTGCTTGGGTGCAATTCTGTGCTAAAAGAATTGTACCTGCTTGTCTGTCGACTTCAGGAAGATGTCATATCGCTTGCACCATCCCAAGAACATGCAACGATTAAAAAGATTGTAGCCGATTCGCCGACGAAGCGTCGTATTCCGCTCGATTGGTATACCGATGGTGTGCCAGTGTACAATGTACCTCCCCAATCCAGTGTCAGTGAAGCGAGCTCTGTATCGACATGTACGTCGAACTCGACAGCTGGCAAACTCGAGCTGTCGTACACGTCGGGATCGTCTCTTGAGACGAAACGACCAAATTCTTCTTTTGTACGGGCGAAACACAAACGAAGTATGTCTGTTCCAGAATCCAATCGCTCGAGCAGTACGTCGATTAGCCACTATGGTAACATCTTGCACGCTGCCGATACAATTAAGATCAAGCCGTACATTGAGATACCTGCAGCATTGCGTGAGGGTCATTTTGAGCTTCCTGATGGTGTCAATGGGTACGTCGTCAAGGTTCATGACAAGGACATTGGCTCGTTAATTGGATATACTCTTTGCTCATCAGCGTATATTGAGCAGCTTGAAGCACATTTCGCGACAAAACTGAACGTTGCAGAAGAACTGCGCAGCAATACAGTTTTTGTACCATCGGTACCTCAATGCAAGAAGCGTCCAGAAGATTCTGCAAACGCGTCCACTGATTCAGTATCGATAAAGGCTGATGACAAGAAGGAGATTTATTTAAGAAAGTTGCGCTCGAGAGATGTGCAACATACGTCGATGAAATTTTCCTACACAGTTGGTTCCACGAATCACAAGATTCATTGTGTTGCATACTTTGCCGCGCAATTCCACGCTCTGCGGGGACTTACTGTCCCGGGGAATGCAGAGTTTTTAAACTCAATCATTGAAAGCAAACGATGGGATACCACTGGAGGTAAATCCGGTGCATTCTTTTCAATGGTAAGTTGGTCGTTTTCGCGCTTGTTCCTTGGATTTGTCGCTTATGAAGTGAGTTGTGTGCACAGACCCACGACAAGCGCTATGTGTTGAAAGGCATCTCGGTGACTGAGTTCAACATGTTCGTTCACATGGCTCCCAAGTACTTTACGTTCATTTCGCAAGTGGTGGAAGTGTCGACACCGACAATTATCACCAAGATTGTCGGTGTCTTTAAGCTGAGTCATTGTCGACGCTTGTTGAAACACACGGAATACGTGGTGATCATGGAAAACTTTTCGTACGGATTCCCACGGGGACAAATGTACGATTTAAAAGGCATCTTTCGCCGGCGATACAATGCCGCGAACACAAACGATGACGACGGTCAGGCCTCTTTCGATAGCGTCTCGAATGTCCGAGTGTCGATGAATTTGCCCGTGCTATTGGATGGCAATTTCTCTGAGCGCATCCCCGTGCCAGTGTCGCAGCCAGACTTGGCGATTATTGAGGCTGCGATTCAGAATGATACGGGCTTTCTCTATCATGCTGGCGTCATTGACTATTCGTTGGTAAAGTTGTGTGTGTGTGTGTGTGCGCGCTTTTTTGTATGGCGAATAGCTTGATTCACATTGTTGTTTTTCATACAGTTACTTCGGTTCGATGAAGACAAGCGGCAAGTGGTCATTGGCCTCATTGATTATTTACACCAATTTGATTTTCTCAAAAAGATGGAGTCAACGTCTAAAGCAAGCTTGACGTTCCGGAACCCGACAGTCATCAGTCCCGTCTCGTATCGCCGTCGATTCATGAACGCGATTAATCGCTACTTTGTCGGCATCGAGAAGGAGCTGGAGATTCGAATGCGCAAACGGTGTGGGGTTCAGTCGAAGGCACCGCTAGCGATTGTATCGGCGACCGACAAAGGTGCCTCCCCTTCCCTAGTTGCACCCAAGGAGCGCATAGATGAGGAAGAACACGCGCAAGTTGCAGCGCGGCTCGTGGACAACATGTCACCGCTAAGCGACTCTTCAGATAGCTCTGGACGATCGGTCGCAAAGTCGGAAGGTTGCTTGCTCAAGCTTCATAGTAACTGGACGGGCACGAAACCGCGACGGCACTCTATATCGCACGTCTGTGATCATGAGATTGGGTGCGAGCACATCTCGCACGACAGTTCATCCAGTCCATCGTACGAATCGTTCGAAACTTTTGAAACCACGCCCCACCACAACAATGCGATGATAGAGTCGCACTGTTCATGACAACACGACGCCCTCGGGCGGTTTTTTCTTGGTATTGGTGAGGAGGATGCACTCCTTCGTATACTGTGAACTAGTAAAAAGTGATGATGAATCTGCAGTAAAAAGGTGATAACTATAATAGCCCGTTAACAAACATTGAGTAACTGTGTAGTACACACCCACAGCTTTAGACGAGGAGAATTTTAGAAATGTAGTAGGTCGTAAAGTACTTTCTCCCTATTGTGCTCTGTTGATTGAACTAAGAGCTTTTGAACATACGATTCTGCCATTACTAAACAATATACGGTCCTCCCTCTGAAATCTTATCCCCAGCTACTTAATAAATTCCAGTACTTTGTAAGTTTCGGCTTCCTCCGCTGTCGTTCCTATCTGGAAATCTTATAATTCATTTTTTCCGCTAGTTTATACCCTCCGATACGTTATAGGTTCCACCTTCCACCGAGGCTATAAAGTCTCGGAGGGACGTCATGTAGTATGGGTGAGCCTGCTGCAGGGCATAAAAACCGTCTGTCCGTCTACAAAACTTGCCCCCATGTATTTCCAGGGTTAGGGTAGCGAAAACATATACTCTACATTATACTAATGTGGTCACAATCCTTGGGTTGCACGCCGTTACTGCTTGCAGTAACGGCGTGCAACCACTATCAGCTGTTGCCTCTAAATCTTCCTTCGTAGCCGTCTTGAGCAGTCGATGCACCTGCGCTAGGTCTTCATACAGCCCCTGCACCTGTTTGCCTGCCGCAACAAAAAAAGTGAGCAAATCCACGGAACATAAATCAAATAGTATAAATTCACCATCGACAACGATCCGGGCTCGTTGTGCGCGTCATAAAAACTTCTGGTGGTGGCGAAATGAGCGCAGCCGCCCAGCCACGTGGAAACTTCACCGCCCGCAAAATGTCGGTATGTAAAGCTGCTATATCTAACCAATGATAAAGTCGAATAGTTTTTTTTCTTAACTGTAAAAGCGCTATTTTGTAACCAATTAAAAGAAATCGATAGTACAGTTCGACTTCGCTTAGGTACGGGATCACGACGACACGGTATTCTTTTATATATATTGATGTAGGGTAAGCCTGCGGTCACACACACACCCTTTTTTTGCTACGGTTACACCCCCTCCCTTTTATGTGACGGGTGTAAGCGACCGCAGGCTCTCCCTATATATATATGGATCGCACTAACCGGCGGCAATGCGGTACCAATGGTATGTGCGCATGTACCCCACAAACTTTTTACTGATGCACATCGGGTGGCACATGAGCACCTCGGACAGGAATTTGCGTAATGACACGTTTCCATGGAGAGGGAGATAGCCATACTTGAAGGCTTCGATCATGGCCTTGGCATAATTATCTTCTTCCACTGACCACCGACAGCTAAGAACCAGACGATGCTTCGAGTAGTCTGACCACTTCAGCACCAACTGTGGTGGAGTCAAGTTCAAAATCGAACACCGTAGTGTCGAAAAACTGACCACCATCGTGCCCGGCTGTCAAACTTACGGGGGGGGGTACCCCGCGAACCTTCGCTTACGATCCGATCTGATCGTCCGCTGCTAGCAGACGACCGATCATCAGCATAGGACGCCTGGCCCGATTCGTTTGTCATCTCACCTTGTGTACCCGATGGAATGGGCTGGTAACACACTCGGTGGATCTGTGCTGTAAATCGATTTGTGGTCTAAATGTTGGAGACCGTGCTGGGTAATGTACCCTGGGCGGAAATCTTCACCCTGGGTACGGACAGACCTGTTATACTCCAAGTAAATAAACTTAAAAGGGCAGATCGCTCAATCGATCGTAGATCCCAACCAATACGAGAATAGAAGTCCAACAATCCAATGTGGAGATCCAATAAGAACGTGATATACTCCACGAACGATATCTCCACGGAATAATCCAATAACTTGATAACACGTTCCAAACGTGTGCAACTTGCGCTTGAGAAGCCGACCAATGTGTACTCCCGTCGAGGGACTTCCGGCGGGCCAAGTGCGCCTGTAACGCGTCCCGGCCGGGTATAATAAGCTGGAGGGGATTGCTAGACCCTCTGCTTCCAAACACTCTGCGGTGTGCAGAGGCAACTGATGTACAAAACGACGAAACGACTTCTCGTTGAGTGTGGTGGAGTCAAGTTCAAAATCGAACACAGTTGTGTCGAGAACCTGACCACCATTGTGCCCAGCCTTCCAACTTACGGGGGGGGGTACCCCGCGGACCTTCGCTTGCGATCCGATCTGATCGTCCGCTGCTGGCAGGCGACCGATCATCAGCATAGGACGCCTGGCCCGATTCGTTTGTCATCTCACCTTGTGTACCCGATGGAATGGGCTAGTTCAACACTCGGTGGATCGTGTCGCTGGTTGACTTGGGTCTGATAGTATGCAGACCGTGCTGGGGATGTACCCTGGGCGGAACTCTTCACCCTGGGTACTTGTGGACCGGTTACACTTGAAATATGTATAGTCCAATGGGTCGACCGTCCAATCGATCTAGAACTAACCAATACGAGATAATAGAGGGTAGACCACTCAACTGGTCTATCCCCTGACCAATATGAGAGAAGACCAAAGCCGGTCTAAACTCCAACCAATGTTATGATTAACCAATATGTCCACGTAAAAATCCAATATGCTCGTGAATTCCACAAACGATATCTCCACGTAAAGACCAATCCACTTGTTAGTACGTTCCAAACGTACGTGACTTAAACTTGTGAGAAGACAGCCAATGGACACTCCTGTCGAAGGACTTCCGGCGGGCCAAATGCGTCTGCGACGCGCCCCGGCCAGGTATAATAATCAGGAGGGGATTACTCGACCCTCTGCCCCCAAACACTCCGCGACGTGCGATGGAGACTTAGAAAACCAAACTATTTGAGAGTCTCTTAGGACCTCTTAGCCACTTTTCCAATCCAAGACCAATTTACTTCTTTTCCACTAACCTTACGGTCCCAATATGTACCAAACACTAAAATATGTAAAATACACGCAATGCCGTGTGACTTACCAAAATCCGTGTGCTTGACACTCCTTGCACATGATAGGCTTAAAAGCCCCCCTTGTTCCCACCAATACGATCGCTGACCAGCTGATCGGCACGCCGTTGACAGAAGGTGACCAAAATTTTGCCTTCGCTTCGCCACAGCCGCCCCTGAGTCTGGTCGCAGCCACGCGACGGTAGCGACCCGATCTCACCACCAGTTAACCCTTTCGCCAGCAGTTGACCTCCTTGACCTTCACGGCAACCAACATTCCACCAGTGGACAGGTCTTCGGCCCCGCCTTCACCAGGTATGCGCCCCTTGTACGTCTGATCTCCTTGTAACTTCTCTTGACGCTTGATCCTGCAGGTGCCCTGTGCGCCCAGTCACCACACATCGATTCCCTTAGCCGATCGACCCGATCTGACAGCTCTTGCAGCACCCCAGGTTCCTACAGACCGGATGGGGATCAGATCAGGTCTGATCAGCTTCGAAAGACCATCTGCGACCTTCAGTCGGAGCTGGCCACCAAGAACGCATCGTTCCTGCAGCTGCGGAAAGATGTCGACACCTATACCCCCTTGGCTGCGCAGTTGAAAGATGTTCTCGCCGAGAACGCACATCTCCGGGTCCAGCTTGCCCAACAGACAGCGCAAGGTAAGTCGATCGATCCGATTTTCACCTTGGAACTGCCCTAACCCCTCTTCGTATGCAGATCGGTTGCCCACTGACATCGCTCAAGCGGTTGACGCCTTGCTTGCGGCTGCTCGACAGTCGCGTGACCACTGCGATCAGCTCCGCCCCATATTGGACGGGCTGATCGGCGCTTGGCATGATCTGTCTCGCCTAGAAGCGTACTGATCACACCTCCGGGAACAGCTCGCACTGGTCAACCGGCAGAGGTTGGAGGATCAGTCCGACCGGACCCTACTCTGTACCCAACATGGTGACCTAGAGCGGCAGATCAGCGAGCTACAGCTCGTGGTCAAGGATCAGGTCGATAAGGTCTGGTCTTTCCAGAGCCAATCGGACACCTGGACCCAGGAGTCAGACCGCCGTTGGTCTGCCGTAGAGCAGTGCCATAAACAGCTGACCGACTTGCTGTACCGGCGTCCGGCTATTAGCTCCAGCGCTGACCGGTCTGCATCGGCCGTTCTGGTCGACCTACACCAGGGTTGGGAACAACGTCACTCATTGGCTAAAATTCGGCACACCAAGATTTCGAAAACTTCCAAGAATAAACGCAAGGACGAGTCGAGGGGCTCGAGGGCGCGGGGCATAGCTCGCGACTCCGAATTCGAGGAGAAGCGGGCGGTGCCCCAAAAGAAAGCCAAGACGACGGCGCATCTTTCAAGCCCAAGATCGGCTGCAAATGACACTTCTAACATCGCCAAATCTCATGCGCCCTCGCGCCCCCGTGCTGTTCGTACACAGCACACAGAGGTCTCCTCCGGGGTGGGGACTCGGACAGTGGATAGGGAGATTCTGAGTTCACACACAGCGCGTTATCTAAGTCCCGGTCCGATCGGTGTCGAGGTCCTGCTCCTATGAAGTCTGCATCGGGGACTGATCAGGCGATCAGTTCCCAGAGTAACCAAACTGCACGGGATCGTGAACCATGCGGATCGGCGCCTTCCTGCCAGCCTGGCACATCTGGACTGCGCCGTCAAGCCCTATTGAAGGGAATATCGATAGGAGATCGACCTCTCCCATCGCGTACTTTCGACGCCATTATGCCGTGGTCACCGGGGCAGATCGGTAGCCTGCACCGGTCAGCCCTGACCAAACAAGGTATCGTCCGTTTTTTGTACCGACCAGACTTTTGGCTCTTCCCTCCAGCTCCGAAGACTCCTGACCCATCTTCGTGGCGAGCAGATCTGGTTACAGGAGCGCAGATCTCTCTGGTATATCCAGATCGGCCATGGGAGGTGTTGCTCAGTGCCAAGTTGGACTCGATATTTGCGTCAACTCCTTGGGTCGATTCGCTCTTGGATCGACTTCGGACTTTCAATGCAGCCCACTGCCAAGCAATATGGGAATCCACCCATTACCTCGTCCTTCCCGCGGGTCAGAAGTTGCGTGACGTAGACTTGATCCTGTATCGGAAGCTCCGGAAACAGCGCTGGAGTCGAGCGGGCGATGCCTGGCTGATCCTATGCCAGTTTGTACTGGAAGGGATGTTGGCCCGCGAGTGCAACCTCAACGTTTTCTTATATCCAGTGTTTCTTCACATGGCCAAGCGTCTCATCGAGAGCTCCGGGGAGTTAGCTGAGGATGGCATATGGTATCCCGGCTTCCGCTGTGACGAGCCAGTTGCAGACCTGAAGGACGCCTTTATCCAGATGGATCGGAAGGAGCCTTGGTCATCAGTTCCAGGATCAGATTGTAGATCACCCGGCGCTGACTATCGGTCGCCTGTGGGGTGATTGCGAATCTTGATACAGCAATAGCTGACCAGATAATTCATAATATATGTCATCATTCTTTCAAAATTCTTGATCACCTGGTCACTTGACCAAAATTCATCACTTTATCCAAACTTGCACCAACACGTTATCATATACAGTTCCATTCACATCGCGAAAATCATCATCACGTTCTTCACTCCACCACTCCAGTTCATCACAGTTTATCATATGTTCACAATAATTCAGACCTTACACATATTCACACCGATCGGTCTGATCGGTGCTACTGCGTGTCTTGGTCTGCATCTTCATGAGTCTGCATCACTGCGAAGCGATTCCGACTGACTCGTTCTCGCTCGAACTCTCGTAGCAGTGCTCCACAATTTAGATCAAGTTCGTCGATCCAAGTTGCTTCATCATGATCTTTCCACCGGACCAGATATTCTCGGTGTGTGCGACCGAAACGTGTCTTCTTGACCGATCGGACATCTAGCACCTTCTCCACCTGGAATTCGTCCTCCTCCAATGGCCTTTCCCAACTGTCCTCCTGAAGCAGGGCTTCATCAAAATCGAATCTCTCCGCTTCATCCACCAGACAGGGTGTTTGGGGACGATCGGGGAACTCTCTGACCAGCTTCAACTTGGACACATGCACGATCGGAAAAAAATTATAATCCGTGCCGCTCGTGATCAGACGGGCAGCATGCTCACCGATCAGCTCTGCTACACGGAAATGACCGTGCCACATATGAGCCAACTTCCTTGCATAACCTTCCTTGACCCGATCGAGGTATAACCAGACCCTCGCCCCTGGTTCAATACCGTGAGGTCGGACCTGATCGTTATTCCGATCTTCTCGATCTAGTGTGGCCTGACGCAACTTTTCGTTGACGACTTCCTTCGCATGTTGATAGTGCTTCTGGACCTGCATACGCCAACGGCGGGATTCGCGATCACGGGTCCGAGTGCAGCCGATCGGTATCGCCGCTTCAAGTGTAGATCGAGGGTCCCATCCATACGCCAGATAGAAAGGCTTCTCTCCTCGGACCCGATCGGTTGAAGAGTTGAGTGCGAATACCAGTCTTTCTGCATACCCATCCCAGTCACGTTGGTCTGGGTCGGCCACATACATCTTGATCCCCCTTGTTATTGTCTGAACCATGCGTTCAGCCGATCCGTTCGCTTTCGGACGATATGCCATCGTTGAACTCTGTTTCTGGCCTAGCATGTTATTGAACGACCGGAACACCTCGGCCATAAAACCGGGTTCCCGATCGTGTCTGATAATTTCGCTGGCGCCGAACCTTCTAAACACTCATTCTTCGTAACTCTGGGCTATATGCTCCGCAGATCGGGATGCACTAGCCTTTGCAATCACCAGAACTGTGAATAGGTCGACCCAGATCAGCAGCTCAGTGTTGCCGCGTGTCGATCTGGGTAGTGACGGTATGTGGTCCATCGCTATCACCTGGAAAGGGTAGTTAGCCTCGATATTTCCGGGCAATCGGCCCTTGATTATCGGTCTGCCCTTTCCGGTATCGCAATCCGTGCCACAGCCCACATATTTCTGCACGCTTCGAAAAAGTCCTCTCCAGTGAAAGTGGGCCCTGATCTTGTGATATGTTCTGCCTATGCCTTGATGTCCCCCTTCTAGACTCACATGGTAGTGATGAAGGACATCCGGCTGCAGCAACTCAGGGATCACCAGTTTCGGTAGTCGATCTCGATCGGCACTGTCTTGATCAGTGTCGCGGCAGTAATACAGCAATCCATTGTCATCCACATCGTAACTGTCCGCGATCTTGGTACACTCTTTCGCTTGATCATTTGTCAACTTGGACAATTCACCGCGCAGATAAGCCTTCAGGTTGACGATCCACTATTCTTCGTCCTGCGCCTTGAGGATCCGTTCCGCCCTTAGCTGTTGTACAACGTACTCACTAAGCCTTTCCTTGGGGAACGATCGGTGAGACTTCCGAGCTCGCGATCTGGTTGCGGCCATCACATGCACCTGACCAGGGCTGTCCTTGGGCTTGATCACATCCGGGAGCCTGTTTATGTCCATAAGTTCCTGTAAAACGGCTTCCTCAGTGATCGTCGCCCCGGTCTGGTCTCGCATGGCTTGGGTCGCGAGGAGATCGGCGCTTCTTTTCCAGTCCCGTTTCACGTGCAATAGCTCGTGGTTGGGTAGTCTTTCAGCGCTTTCATCACCCGATCATTTAGCAACTTTAGCCGTGGCGCCTTGCAGTCGATCTCCCCGGTGATCTGCCTTATCACTAGGTTGGAGTCACCACATATGATGATCCGCCCTTTCTGTTGTGATGACATCAGATGAATACATAGAAGTAGACCCCGATATTCTGCCTCGCTGACCGTTATGTCAGGCGTGAAATCGGTGGCGGATGCGACTATAGACCATTGTGGTAACTTCCACAGTATGGCACTATAGGAGCCGACCTTCTTCTTCACGCTGGCCGACCCGTCAAAACTCAAGACCAGGAGTTCCTCATCCTGATCGACGGTCGGCGGCGGCCGCGAGATTGACTGTCGAGGTTGCTTCCTTGGGGAAATCGCCACTAAAGCCTCATCCACTTCGGACCGAGGGGTGATACTGGCAGCTAATGTGCCCAATATCTCTTCCTCTCCCTTGGTGCACTTGACGACCTCGAGAGACCACTGCGACAATATAGCTGACCATCTGCCGAGCCGACCGTCCATCCCATTGTCTGATAATAACCAGGCCAATGTCGACTTTCTTGAAAGGACCTTTACAGATCGACCGACCAGTAGGTTGTAGCACACATCCAAGATCCGTAGTAAAGCCAGAACTTCTTTTTCGACGATCCCATAGTTGAACTCGTTCGGCTTCAATGTCCGGCTCGTAAAAGTAACCGGGTGGTACACTCCATCATGTTCTTGCACTAGAGTGGCCGAAATGGCCCACTTACTAGCGTACACAATGACGATCGGCATTTTTTCCGGATCGAAGTGTCTTAGAATCGGTGCCGTCGCCATCTTGGCCTTTAGCATACCGAAAGCAACCTTTGCACGCTTCATGTGATCATCTGCCTCCACCTGCGGAAAATCTGCGGGCAGATCAGAGTCGCAGCCCTCCTGTAAAGTTGCCCGATCTTCTTCGCGCAACATATGGTAGTCGACTTCCCGGAGCTCGTACAGCACGTCCGCGTAAATCGCGAAGTCTTCAATGAAGCGGCTGTAGTAATTTAATCTCCCTAAAAAGTACTGCATTGCCTTCAGTGATCTGGGAAACGGGAGGTTGCTCAGTGACTCCAGATCCTTGGGATTGGCCTCCGGCCCACTGATTGACACCATATGACCCAAATAGGCGACCTTGGACATGCCCCAAAAACTCTTCACAGCACTGATCGACAGGTTCCATCGATCGCATGTCTCCAACAACCGTTCGACCTTCTCGCACAAATCGCTCCATGGCGAAGCAGGGATCAGAATGTCGTCGATATACGATCGCCTTCCCAGAACGGACGGTCTCCTTTCCCGATCGGGTTAACCCTCTGTAAATACATCATAATTTTTGGTGAGGTCCTGATCGGTGCTGATCTTGAAATGTCCATACAGTGCGTTGTCGATCAGCCTCTGGTAGATCTGGGGCGCATTCTTCAAACCGAACGGCATACGGTTCCACTCGAACAGACCGAACGGCGTAGCCAATGCGGAGATCTCGCGAGCCCGATCGGTCATCGAAACCACCCAAAATCCACTTGCCATGTCTAGTGAGCAATACCACAGAGTCTTGTCAAGGTCTTCTAGTAGATCGCTGATCAGCGGCATCGGGTACACCATAAGCTTGGTCAACCGATTTACCAACCGATAGTCGATACAAAACCTGATGTCGACACCGTTCTTCTTGATCACGATCAAGATCGGTGAGGCCCACGGCGAGGTCGACGGTCTGATGATCTTGGTAGCCAACAGTCCTTTAATAAGGTCAAACAATTTCTCACGGTACTGTGGCGCCACTCGTCGTCATCGCTGGGCGATCGGCTTGGCATCTCCAACGTCGATGTCACAAATCGCTCCGCGAGCAGCAGGGGGTAAGGCATTGCCTTTACCGATCAGCAGATGTTTCTTCTTCCATATGATCTGCTTTAGCTGATCGATCTGATCGGGACTGTTGAGATCCCGATCACCCACTTGCAGATCGTCCATAGTAACCTCGGGCGGGTCAGCAGACACTTCAGGGAGGACTGCCATCTGGCTCTCCAACTCCTGAATGTATTGGTCCCCGCCCTCATGGATGCAGACCTGGTCATCTTCCGGGGCAATAACACCCAAACCGTCCTGATCGGCTGAACACTGCTGTTCCCGATCGGCGGGCTGCCCTTCGCCGACATCGACCTGCTCAAGCGTGCCATCATGGTCCGCCCCAGTCTCTCCATGCTTCCTTTTTTCTATTTCCGGCTCCGCTGTCGCCTGTTCTTGTGTCACCACCACGTTAACGAACTTTGGCTCATCTACTTGATGGTCCACCGTATCCGACGCCTGTGGTGCCTTTCTTCGAACTAGCATCTTCCTAGGGGTTACATAGCTGGGTCGTTCCACCATAGGTGAGGTATCTTCTTCCACCGATCGATCATTGCTGACCAGATCGGTGGTCGATTGGTATGCCAAGTTCTGCCACTCAACATACCGTCTCGATCCGATCGAGACGAACCCCATCTTCCTTGGCACTTTCCCTTCTGCCAGCCACATGCCAACAATCGTGTTGTTGTCGAGCGTAAGCGGCTTGTCACCGATATTAGTGACTCGGACAAAATCATGTCGGCCGGCGCTCTTCACAAAAGTCGACACCCACCGATCGCCCCTGTTCACTCATAACTTCCTTGAACGAAAACCTTTATCGACCGGGGTGTCAGCGGATTGGCCGACTGGAATGGTGACATCTTGATCCCACCTGACCAAATCGGTGTACGATCCGTATAGGGGCCGCCGACCAGCTAACTGGGGGATCTGGACCTCATCCGGTAGTGTAAGCACTCCATGAGACAGATCAAGGCGAATACCCGCCGGCACCATGAAATCCATGCCTAACAGGGCATCCTTACCGGCCAGCTTACCAACCCAAGCACTGAAGAAGTAGACCAACGAACCCGATAGGGTGCTCTTCACGCGCGTCCTTCCTTCGGTCATATAAGAATTTTCACCGATCCCGGCGCATTCTTGTCTCTGGGTATCGTCTATACGACATCCGACCTTACGATCAAAGGCGGAGTCAATAATCGAGACTTCAGCCCCAGAGTCGAACAACATCGTCGCTTTCTGGTTATTTATCTTACCACAGGCTTTCGCCTGCTTAAACCATTTGTCGGGCGCATGATACTTCCAGTATCCGCGAGACTCTCCAGGCAGCAGATCTAGCTGCATGATCACCTTCGATCGGGAATATTCATCGGTCGTGAGATTGTAGACCGGATGATCCCGATCGATGCAATTGATAACAGAACATGTATTGTCGGTCTTATTCTCCTTGCCGACATATGCATAGATGCCAAACGTAGACCTCTCGGCTCGATCCAGATTCCAACCTGGCGAGCGTTCTAGTTTAACATCTTTTCCACGTCAGGTGGAAGCATCCCCGCATGATTGCCCGGCACATACCACTTGAACATCAGGTTGAAGAATTCTTCCATGTTGCAGTGGCCAGCCTCGTGGATCTCTCCACATGACTTGCACACGAAAAGGCAGTGATCGGTGGGGTGGCCGCGTCTTTCGCATTTCTTGTATATTAACTTCTTCCAGCAGCCCCGATCATCATGCTTGCTTGACCCGCAGTGAGAACACTTCTTGCGGGGTCGGTCCGGGTCAGACTTGTTTCCGCTCCTGCCCTTCCGATCTGCCTGGCCAGGCGTCGATCTGGTTTTCGGGGCAGGTTCCGCGACGAAGATATGGCGGTACTGGTCCTCGTCTGACTCCAGACTGGACTGGCCGCTGCTTTCCTCTTCCGATCCAGTGCTGTCCTCAGCTACGATCGCCTTAACAGCACGGGACGATCTGGTCAAGGGTTTCTTCACCGGATCGGTCTGGGTCTTGGATCTGTAACGACCTGATCCAACGGCGCCCTTCGATCTCATGCTGCGGGAGTGTTGCAACGTTCGCAACGTCTGCTCCACTTTTCCCACATCCTTTAGGCGCAACAGGGTGAGCTGATCTGCCAGCTCCTGGTCATCAAGGGTACTAATATAGTGACCCACGTGCTCCATAGCGGCACCGGTCGGCGGGTTGCATTCCTTGATCACTATCCCGGCGAGAATTGCAGGCACGTTCAGACGGTGCAAGTACTCGATCGGCGTCTCATCGCCCCGCTTCTGCATATGATGGTATTGCGGGCGGTAGATAATCCGGAGTTGCAGTACTACTTCCCCTCAAATTCTGAACATAGCAGATCCCAGTCAGATCGGACATCCCGACCCAACTGTTGGATCCAGTTCGCCGCCGGTCCTTTCAGCATATCCCTGAAGATCAAACACCGTTCCTTTTTTGGTGTCTGATCCCGCAAGAAAGCAGACTTGACCCAACCAAACCACGATCTGTCTTGCTCCTCGTCGGCGTCCTTGCCAGTGAAATCCTTGAGATCCGTGGTCGAATCCATGCGAATGCGTGGGATCGCAGGAGATCCACAATCAAAAGCGGTTGTAAAGGATAAGTTAGCCTTGCGCGTTCTGCCCGCCCCTGCACCGTCTGACCCATAGTGGTCATCCGGATCGCCGATCGACTCCATGTCGTAATCGCTATTCTTGCTTGATCGGCGCGGTCGGTCTGGATGCGGCTTGCGTCTTCCCCTGCCAACTGGTTTGCCACCTCGGATAGCCTTATCCGTTGATGCCAATGACTCCATATCGACATCCCGGCAAGTATTGACATTTTTCCGGGCAGATCGGTCCTGGGTATGTGGGCGCGGAGGCGATCGGCATCGGTCTCCCATGAAACGCTCCACCGTTGCCTAAAACATGGCTTGGACGTTAGCTTGGGTCATGGGCAACGTGTTGGTATCCCCCTTTGGAGGTACTGAAGCCTGTGGGGGCTCCCGAGGCCCCGACTGGCATGCAGCCCCTTGCTGCTGCACGTCCTTTTTATGCTACCATGGGGTATGGTCCGCCCCCATGGTCATCCGCTCAACACCGACCTCCAACTCCGATGAGCTATTAGAGGCAGGTGGAGACTGATACAACGACTTATCGTCGGAGCACACTTCCTCTTATGCTGCTGTGACTTCAGCGGCCTTCAATGCCACGGTGGGAGTTGGGCGGCGAACCGCCCCCACCAACGGCACCAAATGGTCATGGAGGGTCGACATCGACACCTCTAGCTTCCAAGTGTCCAGTTCAAACAGCTTATGCACGTTGGCGAGGTTTCGCACTTTTATTCCAACCTCAGCCAACATCGCCAGCAGGTTCTTCACCAATAGCAACGGCCGATCGCTCTGGATCGTCTCGGTGGTGGGTCCGAGAAGGCGATCGGGGATCGGGGGGTTTAAGATCCGCATGACCTGATCTTCACGAGTAAATTGCTTTAACTCGTGGATGTAATACATCCTGGTCAGGTCTTCTTCCTTGATAATCCCATCCCCGACCTGCGGATTTTCTTCCAAGTCGTCTTCCTCGGACGGCATTCTGAGCCTCTGCTTGGGGGCCTTGGGAAAATTGATCGGATCATTCCGATCAGCCTCCAAGTCGTTTTCATTTTTAATTTTCTTTTCATCAAAACATCCATTTAAATGCATAGGATCAGGACAAAAGTTCTGATCCTTTCCGGAACTATAAAAAGACTTGCTATAGTCCCGATCGGCTCCGGTGGGAGCCTTATGGGGAGGGAAAAACTTAATAATCCCGAACTGGTCCTCCACCCGGCCAGATAGGACATCGCCATCTTTGTCGACAACGAGAACATAAGGCGATAGCCGTTCCTTATGTCCTCTCCAGAACGATTCCACATTTAGCTCGTTATAATCGATTCTTCGCGAGATATCATCGCGGTGATATCCACGATCACCAAGTGATCCGGGCATGCAAACCATTGTGGTGGAGTCAAGTTCAAAATCGAACACCGTAGTGTCGAGAACCTGACCACTATCGTGCCCGGCCGTCCAACTTACGGGGGGGTACCCCGCGAACCTTCGCTTACTATCCGATCTGATCGTCCGCTGCTAGCAGACGACCGATTATCAGCATAGGACGCCTGGTCCGATTCGTTTGTCATCTCACCTTGTGTTCCCGATGGAATGGGCTGGTAACACACTCGGTGGATCGGTGCTGTAAATCGATTTGTGGTCTAAATGTGGGAGACCGTGCTGGGTAATGTACCCTGGGCGGAAATCTTCACCCTGGGTACGGACTGACCTGTTATACTCCAATTAAATAAACTTAAAAGGTCAGATCGCTCAATCGATCGTAGAGCCCAACCAATACGAGAATAGAAGTCCAACAATCCAATATGGAGATCCAATAAGAACGTGATATACTCCACGAACGATATCTCCACGAAATAATCCAATAACTTGATAACACGTTCCAAACGTGTGAAACTTGCGCTTGAGCAGCCGACCAATGTGTACTCCCGTCGAGGGACTTCCGGCGGGCCAAGTGCGCCTGTAACGCGTCCCGGCCGGGTATAATAAGCTGGAGGGGATTGCTCGACCCTCTGCTTCCAAACAATCTTCGACGTGCAGAGGCGACTGATGTACAAAACGACGAAACGACTTCTCGTTGAGTGTTAAAGGCTGGGAAAACGACCAAGCAAATTAACGACTAAGTAAAACTATCCCCTATGGTCCCCAATATGTACACACATGAAAATATGTAGGTACACGCAATATCATGTGAGTTACCAAAATCCGTGTTCTTGACACCTCTGGCACATGATAGGCTTGAAAGCCCCCTTGATTTCCACCAAACCGATCGCCGCTAAGCTGATCGGTGTGCTGCTGACGCAAAACGACCAAAATTCTTGGTCCTCTTCGTCACACAATTTTCTTGGAGGCTCCTGGATAGAGCTGCTGGAACTTTGTAGAATAATATTTGAGTCAGCAATGAACTCGGCCACGTCGCGACCACTGATAGATGGAGACGTATTGGACTCATCATTCATAATTTACCTGAAACTAAGCGGATTGAACGACTCGACTTGTGGAGATACGGGTTCGTCTTCTTGGCCAAGAGGGTGAGAATGCGAGCCTAGGCTAGGGTATTTTTTGCTGAAGATAATGGTTTTGTATTGCAGGCTATCAGAACCGAAGTTTAGACAAGACGATAGTAACATTTGGTGGAGCAAATGATCAGAGTTTTTGAAGCTTGATCAGGCGTTACCACGGTGCCCGGACTGCCGACTGACGAAGGGGGTCCCCCGGTTGTCCTGTGGGACTGGTATTGTGTCTTGCTCACCTTTTGTACCCGACGGCTTGGGCGTGGGTCGCTCTCCAGGTGGCTGGGATGTCACAATGCAATTCCTTGATGCAAGATTGGGGTAATTCGTAACGAATCGACCGATGTTCGGACAGGTACTATCAGGCTTGATCACGATAGATCTAGTAGATTCCCCACGTGTTGGAGCGAGTTGCGAACATTTGATCGCAGGTCGCAGGTTGTAGATCGTCGATCTTGGTGGCGATCGGCGAAGAGGTACTTGATCAGGAAGCGGAAGTCTTCACCACCCGCCGAGCCTCTTAAACTTAATACGCTAAAAGAATACCCAATATACTATGTATTCTACGCTTAAATTAAGAGGAGGGTCGATCAGCTACGGGCTGATCGACGGTTTACACTAAAAATTCGCCTAGTAGTTCCCGTGGGGCGCTTAAAGCAGCCGAACTATCAGGGGGCAAAAGTGTACCAATTGGGGAAGAGGTGAGAGCGCACTGCTCGATCACGTTCCCCAAAACCAAACAAAAAAAAACTTTAAAAATTACCGCTGGCACAGCGGGCGGAGTTGCAGGCGAGCTCTTCTTCACTCTACGCCTACCGGTGGACCAAAATGCACTAGGTGCTCCCTGTAACGGGGTTACATTCGGGTAACACTGAGTGTTGGTGTACATGAGTACACCATGGTTGAGGTCAGTATTGGCCGGGTTGAAAGGTTTCGAACCTTTGGTTATTTTAACCAATCAGGTCGTGGGCCCTTGGTGTGGTGGTGTGTCAGCCATCCACGTGTCAGTACACAGGTGTGTACACTACATTTTAGCTAGGTACGAATTAGGAATATTCTACTTAGTATTACATATAGTTTATATTAGTTTAAATTAATTTAGGCTAATTACATATTAAATATATTCAGTTTACATTTCACTCTATCTTACAGACGCACGACCTCGACCGGTCGTGCGTGTAGTGAGTGCCGTAGCGTAAGGGGAGACCTCCCCTTAGCTACACCCTTAGTAAGGGAGCCTTGCCGTTAAGGAACTAGTAAAGGCTACAGTAAACTAACCCGGAAATCTTGGCCCCGAGTAGGAGAGCTCTCTCCTACTAATCCCTTAATAAGGGCGTATCGGCTAAGTAGCGGCGAGCGCCGCTTTAAGGAGAGTCTTCCTCTGTGCGCTAGCCGCACCGTGCGTATACGCACGGGCTACACTCCCGCCCGGGACGTAGAGGTGCGTGTAGATGAGGGGATACGAAAAGGTACCGTACCTGAGGGTCCTTTGTGGTTGGACGCAAAAAGAGAACTGTATTACTGCTTATATCCTAATATCTACCAAAAACCTAATATCAGCCAATCAGAACTTCCCATTCCTGCGCATTTTGTCGACCATTCGACCTGATTTCTCCGTTTACCGTTAGGTAACTGTGCCATTTGTCGCATCGTCTCAGATGTCCCGTCCATGCCCCGTCCATGTTCGCCACCGTTGTGCCAACAGTTGTACTGACTGATGTACCAACTGTGGTACCAACTGTGGTGCCAACTGTCGTACCACCTGTTGTACCGACTATTGTACTGACAAAATTTGTGGTACATTTTACCATAGCCGTACCCATAGTGGTGTCCACAATTATACCCACAATTATGTACCATTTTTTAGGGTACACTTTACCACAGAGTGGTGCCCAGTCATACACCCAGTTACACACAAGCAACATTACTTCTCCATCCACAAACCAATGTAGTGATGCACCAATTTTTTGGTACACTTTACCACAAACACCTTTCCACCTTTGTTATGCGCAGCAGAAATCCGACCTTTCTTATCCTCGCATCCTAAACTTGCGTTAACGAGATTGCTACATTTAATCATTTAGCCAAGCGAAGCAGTCACAAAAGTTTTACCCACGCCCCCGTTTTCACTATAAAAAATGTCCGCCGGAAATTTTCCTGTGGTCAGTACGATGTCCAATACTGAACCACACCGATGGACTGTGTAACAGGGTTACATTATGGTTACATTTAGTTATGTTGTGTATGTAAGTACACAACGGTTGGGGTCAGTATTGACCGGTCCGAAAGGTTTGGACCTATTGGTTATTTTAACCAATCAGGGCAGGAGCCCTTGGTGGAGGCGTGGCAGCCTGCCACGTGTTAGTACACAGGTGGTGTACATTACATTTTGGCTAGGTAAGAATTTAGTAAGTTCTACTTAGTATACCTATACTTTACAATAGTTTAAATTAATTTGTGCTAATTACATATTAAATATACATTCAGTTTACAAAACACGCCAATCCAGCAAGACGCACGACCTCGACCGGTCGCGCGTGCTGTGAGTGTTTGTAGCCAAAAGGAATACCTCTTTTAGCTACTCCCTTTCTAATGGAAGCCTTGTTTCAAGGCGTTAGTTAAGTCTAACAGGTAAACCAAGGGAAATCTTGGCCCCGAGTAAGAGAGAACTCTCTACTAAGCCCTTTTACAAGGGCGTATCGGCTAAGTAGCGGCACATCGCCGCTTAAGGAAAGCCTTCCTGTGTGCGCTAGCCGCACTGTGCGTGTACGCACCGGCTACATCTGGTAGCACTTGTAGTCAATCCAACACCTGTGTTGGTAGATTACGGCATCCTCTGCAAAGGATGAATCAGGACGATTGGGAAAGGTTAACCCTCGTCCAGCAGGAAGCCTTTAACAGGCTGTTATCCTTACTGGGTGACGAAGGCATGCAGCTCCTAGTGGAGCAGGGCCTTGAGGCCGTAAAGGCGAGGGTCAATGCCCTCATCGCTCATGAGGCGAGTTTTCGTGGAAATTATTCCACGTCCACGGGGGTGCGCCCTCCGTTTTCCTTAAAGATAATAAAATTTACCGGTGAAAAAGGTGATAACCTTTATGTGTGGCTTCGAGAGGTCGAAACGGCCTTCGCCACAGCGAATGTGTTCGCTGATCATCTTCAAATGGGACTTGCACTGACCTATCTCACGGGTAAAGCCCGTGCATGGGCGTTCACGTGTTCGGAGTCAGTCACGGACTGTTCCCAACCTGGGAAGTCCTTAAGCAGAAGCTTATGGACATGTACGCCACGCCTGATCTGGTTTTCCATAATCATCTGGCGTTTCTGAGGTGCCTTCAGGGCACTAGGGACTTGGAAACATATACCCAAGAGCTGAAAACCCTGTTGGCAGGGATGTACGCGAAAGCGTACGCGGACGATGTGTCCATTCCCGTGTTGATGGGAGGCCTGAGAGAAGGGCCAGCACGTTTGGAGCTATTCCGAAGCCGACCCCAATCCTTGGGGAGGCGTTTAAGATAGCTTTCAACACCGAAAGGAACTTTCGTTCCTCTAAGATGGGTCCCGAACCCATGGACCTGAGTCAGGTCGAAGCGGAAGAGGAACCTTCCGCTAAGAGTCACGCTGACTTTGCTTCGTTGGGTTCTGAGGCGGAGCTCCTCGCCATGCTGCAGCGGCATGGACCGCTGAGCTGCTTCCTGTGTGGAAGCACGGATCATCTGCGGAACAGATGTCCGAAAAAACCCGAGCGAGACTCTCGCTTTAAGGGGCCGAGGGTAGGTAAAAAGCCCTTTCCCAAGCCTTCGGGAAACGACGGCTCCCAGTAGGTGAGGGGCGCCATACTGGGGGATCCCTTAGTGCTGTTAAACCCCAGGGTAGGGGCCGACAGCACAAAGCCCCGAAGGAAACGGTGCTTTCTAGCACCGAGTTGGTATACCAGCCAGGGTTGCTGGTCGTCCTTGCGGACGTGAAAGGTTTTGATAAGCCTTGGAGAGTCTTGATAGACTCTGGAGCGTCTGACAATTATGTCAGACGAGCTTCTGTGGAGAAGAGTCGGCTGTATGCCGAGGCCCTAGAGGCACGTTCTCGTGACGTTGTCACAGTCCGTCTAGCGACGGGCGTACAGGTTTCTGTACCCAAGGTCTCGATTGACCTTAAGCTGAAGTTTGCAGACTTTGACAGCTTAGAACGTTGTCTAGTCCTTGGCTGCGAACTGGATTCAACAGTTGGGTCGGGGCGTCCGGTCTGACTGGGACCTGTTATGTGCGGAGTTTGAAGGTCAATATTGTAACTCGGGATTTTCAAGCGCTCGTAAGTACCACCATATGCAGAATCGGGCCGACGAAACACCGATCGAGTATTTGCATCGGTTGAACGTGGCTGCACTTCGCGCCGGCATAACAATCAAAGAGAATAACCCGCCGAACGGTGCCGCCTTAGAACATGTGAGTAACTATATTATTACCCTTGACGATCAAGAACTGGCGGACCAGCTTACTCTACTGCGTCTTAAGGATGCGGGCAAAGTCGAACAGACCCTGCGGAAGTTACAACAGTCGCGTAGTATGAGAGCGAAGACCGCTGGTGGGTCAGGTCGCTATCGTTCCAAGACCCAGACCGATCCGGTCAAGAGACCTTGGACCATACCGACCCGAGCGGTCAAGGCGATCGTAGCCGAAGACGGCTCGGGATCGGAAGGGGAAAGTGGAAGTCAATCCAGCCAGGAGTCATCGGATGAAGACCAGTATCGTTACGTCTATGTTGCGGGACCTGCCCCGAAGACCAAGTCGAAGTCCGACCAGGTGGACCGGAAAGGAAGGAACGGAAGCAAGTCCGATCCAGACCGACCTCGTCAGAAGTGCTCCCACTGTGGGTCGAGCAAACATGATGGTCCAAACTGCTGGAAGAAGATGGTGTCCAAGAAGTGCGAGAGACGCTGTCACCCTACTTATCACTGCCTCTTCGTGTGCAAGTCGTGTGGAGAGATCCACGAGGCCGGCCAGTGCAAGATCGAAGAGTTCTTCAATCTGATGCGCAAGTGATATGTGCCGGGTAATCACGCGGGGATGCTACCACCGGACGTGGAAAAGATGTTAAACTAGAACGCTCGCCAGGTTGGAATCTGGATAGAGCCGAGCGTTCTACGGTTCACATCTATGCATATGTCGGCAAGGAGGATAAGACCGACAATACATGTTCTATTCCAAATTGCGTCGACCCAGACCATCCGGTCTACAGTCTGAAGACCGATGAGTACTCCCGGACCAAGGTGGTTATGCAGTTGGACTTGCTGCCTGGAGAATCCCGCGGATACTGGAAGTATCACGAGCCTGATAAATGGTTCAAGCAGGCGAAAGCCTGTGGAAAGATTAATAACCAGAAAGCGACGATGTTGTTCGACTCTGGAGCTGAAGTCTCGATAATCGACTCCGCCTTTGCTCGTAACGTCGGATGTCGTATAGACGATACCCAGAGACAAGAATGCGTCGGGATCGGTGAAAACTCTTATATGACCGAAGGAAGAACGCGTGTGAAAATTAAAATATCGGGATCGCTGGTCTACTTTTTCAGCGCTTGGGTTGGCAAGTTGGCTGGTCAGGACGCTTTACTAGGTATGGATTTCATGGTCGCAGCTGGTATTCGTCTAGACCTGTCACATGGAGTGCTTACGCTCCAGGATGAGGTCCATGTCCAGTTGGCTGGTCGAAGACCTCTGTATGGTTCGTATACCGATCTGGTCCGGTGGGACCAAGACCTCACTATCCCAGTTGGTCGGTCTGCCGATACCCCGGTTGAGAAAGGCTTTCGTTCGAGGAAGTTGTGGTTGACCAGGGGCGATCGGTGGGTCTCGACCTTCGTAAAGAGTGCTGGTCGACGTGATTTTGTCCGTGTTACCAATATCGGTGACAAGCCGCTGACACTGGACAATAACACTATTGTCGGCATGTGGTTAGCAGAAGGGAAGGTACCAAGGAAGATGGGGTTCGTCTCGATTGGGTCGAGGCGGTATGTCAAGTGGCAAAATCTGGCGTACTAATCGACCACCGATCTTATCAGCGATGATGGGTCGGTGGAAGAGGATACCTCACCTTTAGTGGAAAGACCAAGTTATGTCACCCCAAAAAAGATGTTGGTCCGAAGAAAGGCGCCGCAGTCACCAGGAACGGGACCATCAAGTAGACTAGCCGAGGCTAGTCAACGTGGTGTCAGCACAAGACCAGGCGACAGCGGAGCAAGAAACGGAAGAAGGGGAACATGAAGTTGCTAGGTCGGACCATGACGGTATTCCTAATCAGACCGATATCAGTGAAGGACAGCCCGTCGATCAAGACCAGGGGCGTTCAGCCGGTCCAGATGGTCTAGGTGATATCACCCCAGAAGATGAACAAGTCTGTATACATGAAGGCGGGGAACAGTACATTCAGGAGCTGGAAAGCCAAATGGCAGTCCTCCCTGAAGTGTCTGCTGACTCTCCCGAAGTTACAACGGATGATTTACAAGTGGGTGATCAAGACCTTAACAGTCCAGACCAGATCGATCAGTTGAAGAACATCATATGGAAGAAAAGACATCTGCTGATCGGAAAGGGCAATGCCTTACCACCTGCAGCCCGTGGTGCGATTTGCAATATTGACGTTGGAGATGCCAAGCCGATTGCTCAGCGATGTCGACGCGTGGCGCCATAGTACCGGGAGAAGCTTTCTGATCTTATCAAAGGATTGTTCGCTACCAAGATTATTAGACCGTCGACCTCGCCATGGGCCTCGCCGATCGTAATTGTTATTAAGAAGAACGGCGTTGACATTAGGCTGTGCATCGACTATCGGCTGGTAGATCGGCTGACTAAACTCATGGTTTACCCGATGCCGCTGATTAATGATCTGTTGGAAGACCTCGACAAGACCTTGTGGTATTGTTCGTTAGATATGGCAAGTGGATTTTGGGTGGTCTCGATGACTGATCGAGCCCGTGAGATTTCCGCATTTGTGACGCCGTTTGGTCTTTTCGAGTGGAATCGTATGCCGTTCGGTCTGAATAACGCACCCCAGATCTATCAAAGGTTGATAGACAACGCACTGTACGGACACTTCAAAATCAAGACCGATCGGGACCCTGCCGAAAGTTATGATGTGTTTACAGAGGGTGAATCCGATCGGGAAAGAAGACCGTCCGTTCTAGGGAGGCGGTCGTACATCGACGACATTCTGATACCTGCCTCGTCATGGAACGATCTGTGCGAGAAGGTTAAACGATTGTTGGAGACATGCGACCGCTGGAACCTATCTATCAGCGCCATAAAAAGTTTTTGGGGTATGTCCAAGGTCGCCTATTTAGGTCATATGGTTTCGAACAATGGTCAAGAGGCTAATCCTAAGGACCTGGATTCGTTAAGCAACCTCCCGTTTCCCAAGTCTCTGAAGGCAGCGAAGTCCTTCCTAGGAAGTTTAAACTACTACAGCCGCTTCATCGAAGATTTTGCTATCTACGCGGCTGTGTGGTATGAGCTCCGGGAATGGACTACCATATGTTGCGCGAAGAAGACCGGGCAACTTTACATGGGGGCGCCGACTCTGGTCTTGCTGCAGATTGTCCGCAAGTGGAGACCGAAGACCATATGAAGCGTGCAAAGTTTGCTTTTGGTATGTTGAAGGCTAAGATGGTGACGGCACCGATTTTGAAGCATTTCGATCCCGAAAAGGTCCCGACCATTATTGTATATGCTAGTCAGTGGGCCATTTCGGCCACTCTAGTACAAGATCATGATGGTGTGTACCATCCGGTCACGTTCGCGAGCAGAACGCTGAAGCCAAATGAAGTGAACTATGGAATTGTCGAGAAAGAAGTTCTGGCGTTGCTACGAATTCTGGATGTGTGTTACAACCTGCTGGTCGGCCGACCTATAAAGGTCCTGTCAAGGCGGTATACTTTGGCCTGGCTATTATCAGCCAATGGGATGGACGGACGTTTAGGCAGATGGTCGGCGGTCTTGTCGCAGTGGACCCTCGAGGTCGTTAAGTGCACCAGGGGCGAGGAAGAGATATTGGGCACATTAGCTGCCAGTATCACCCCTCGGTCTGAAGTGGACGAGGCATTGATAGCGATTGCCCCGAGGAAGCAACCTCGGCAGTCAGTTTCGAGACCGCCACCGACCGTCGACCATGATGAAGAGCTCTTGGTCTTAAGTTTTGACGGATCAGTAAGCGTGAAGAAGAAGGTCGGCGCCTATATGCCATAGTGTGGAAGTTGCCACAATGGTCTATAGTTGCAGCCGATGCTGATTTCACGCAGGATATTACGGTTAACGAGGCGGAGTACCGAGGTCTAATTCTATGTCTGGACCTTCTGTCGTCGCAAGAGAAGAGGCGAGTCATCATATGTGGTGACTCCAACCTAGTGATCAGGCAGATCACCGGAGAGATCGACTGCAAGGCTCCACGGCTGAGGTCGTTAAATGATCGGGTAATAAAGGCATTAAAAGAACATCCCAACCACGAGCTGTTTCACGTGAAACGGGACTGGAACAGAAGCGCCGACTACCTCGCGACCAAGGACATGCGAGACCAGACCGGGGATAAGATCACCGAGGAGGCCGTTCTTGATGAATTGATGAATATAAACAGGCTCCCCGAGGTGATCGGACCCAAGAACGCTCCGGACCAGGTGCATGTGATGGTCGTGACTAGACCGAAAGCTCGGAAGTCCCACCAACCGTTCCCAAAGCAACGGTTGAGTGAATCTGTTGTGCAACGACTAAGGGCAGAACGGATCCTCAAGGCGCAGGACGAAGAAGAATGGATTGTGAATTTGAAGACCTACCTGCGCGGTGAATTGTCTAAGTTGACGAATGGTCAAGCGAAAGAATGTGCCAAGATCGCAGACAGTTACGAAGTGGATGAGGATGGTTTACTATATTACTGCCGCGATGCCGACCAAGACAGTGCAGACCGGGACCGATTGGCGAAATTGGTGATACCTGAGTTGCTGCAGCCGGATGTCCTCCATCACTACCATGTGAGTCTAGAAGGGGGACATCAGGGCATAGGCAGAACGTATCACAAGATCAGGTCCCAATTTCACTGTAGAGGTCTTTTCCGAAGTGTACAGAAATATGTGGGTTGTTGTACGGATTGCGAGACCGGAAAGGGTAGACCGGTAATCAAGGGGCGATCGCCCGGAAATATCGAAGCTACCTACCCTTTCCAGGTCATAGCGATTGACCATATACCGTCGCTGCCTAAATCGACATATGGCTATCCTGAGTTGTTGATATGGGTAGACCTGTTCACCGGTCTGGTTATTGCGAAGTCAAGTGCATCCCGGTCTGCCGAGCAGATCACCAAAAGTTACGAAGAATGCGTGTTCCGAAGGTTCGGCGCCAGCGAGGTCATCAGACATTACCGAGAACCCGGTTTCATGGCCGAGGTGTTCCGTTTGTTTAGCAATATGCTGGACCAGAAACAGAGCGCGACGATGGCATATCGTCCGCAAGCGAATGAATCGGCAGAACGTATGGTACAAACTATTACAAGAGCAATCAAGATGTACGTTGCCGATCCAGACCAGCGCGATTGGGACGAATACGCAGAAAGGCTGGTGTTTGCACTCAACTCGTCGACCGATCGGGTCCGAGGAGAAACGCCTTTTTATCTTGCGTATGGATGGGACCCCCTGTCCACTCTTGAAGCCGCGATACCTATTGGCTGCCCTCGGACCCGCGATCGTGATGCTCGACGTTGGCGCATGCAGGTCCAGAAACATTACCAGCATGCAAGAGAATTGTCAGCGAAAAGTTACGTCAAGCTACACAAGACCCGGCAGACCGGAACAACGACCAGGTCCAACCCCACGGTATAGAACCAGGGGCGAGGGTATGGTTGTACCTAGACCGAGTGAAGGAGGGTTATGCGAAGAAGCTGGCTCACATGTGGCACGGTCCTTTCCGTGTTGCCGAGCTGATTGGTGAACACGCTGCCCGTCTAGTAACAACCGGCACGGACAAGGTCTTCCTGATCGTACATGTGTCCAAGTTAAAACTGGTCCGAGAATTTCCTGATCGTCCCAAAATGCCATGTCTAGTAGACGAGGCAGAACGGTTTGATTTCGATGAAGCATTACTGCCGGAGGACAGTTGGGAACGACCACTGGAGAAGGACGAATTTGAAGTGGAAAAGGTCTTAGATGTCCGATCGGTCAAGAAGACCAGGTTCGTCCGGACCCACCGAGAATATCTGGTCCGATGGAAGGACCATGATGAAACAACTTGGATCATTGAGTCCGACCTGAACTGTGGAGCACTAATACGAGAATTCGAACGGGATCGAGTCAGTCGGAACCGTTTCGCAGTGATGCAGACCCATGAAGACCAAGACCAAGACATGCAGTAGCATCGGTCTTCCCGACCGGTGTGAAGAGGTGGAAGGTCTTATGTCTTGTGTATTGTGTATTGTGAATATGTGACGAATTGGAATAGTGGAGTGACGAACGTGGATTGTTTTTTTCGCGATGTAAGTGGAACGGTTGGTGATAACGTGTCTAGTGCAACTCTGGAGAAAGTGGTGGAATTAGCTCAAGTGAGTTGATGACCGAACGTGTGAAAAAGAACGATGATACTAAATTAAGTGTTATCTGGTCGACTACTTACGACCTCACTCGCCATCACCCCACAGACGGCCGACGGTCAACGACGGATGCTTTTCAACTTGGTCCTGGTACTGGTTACGCCAATGTTCTTGTTGGTCTAGTTGGACCAAAGCATCCTTGAGGTCCAAGACCGGTGTAATGCACCCAAGACCGGGCCAGGAGCTGCTTGGTCAGGGTATACCGGCGTAAACAACCGATCTGCCCTGGCGACCACGGCAAAGTATCCTCACGAGTTCGTGGCGGAAGGGAAGAACTGTCGATTGTCACGTTGGCCAACAAAGCATCTTTGTGGAGCTTGGACGTCCCAGGCAAGACCGTAGGTGTTGACTTTGTCGACGCATGAGGTGGTGGAACGCCACCATGCGGACCGGTCTTCTTGGTCTGCTCCGAAGTCGATGCAACTTGAACAAAACTTTCATGTGGACTTGTTCACGACTTGGTTGGGATGGGGACAGCAAACTCCGAATCACCGGAGTCTTCGCCGGAGTCATCCCAGGACGAGACCTCTGAATACTTGGCACGGTCAGCACCGGCGGTCGAGGGAGCTTGAGTTTTGAGAATGTTACTGTCTTCATCCTCGTCCAAGCTTGGGCTCACGAGGGGCGCCTGTACCTTGGCTCGCTTACGAGGCACCGCACGCTTCCATTAGAGTTCAGGGTCGCGCGCTGTGCCCCGCGCCCTCGAGGGACGCGGCGCGTCCGCGCGCTTATTAGACTTTTGACGAATTTACGGCCTTGGTCTTGGTCCCGGTGTAGGTCCACCAAGGCGGCCGACGCAGACCGGTCTACGCTGGAGGCAGCAACCGGATGCCGACGAGGACGCAACAGGTCAACCAAGCGCTGATGACATTCTTTTAATACCGCCGGACGACCGTTCGCTGCCTGCGTCCAATCGTTCGACTTGCGTTCACAAGACTGGACCTCCTCGGTCTGGTATTGAATCGAAATTCGGAGCTCAGTGAGACGCCTCTCGAGGTCGTCGCTTTGAATGCTCAACGTGGTCTGGTCAAGAAGGTCTTCTTCTTGCTGCTGTTGGACCAGCACAAGCTGCTCCCGAAGATGAAGCTGATGAGCCTTCAAGCGGGTCAACCTATTGCGCGCGTTTATTAGTCTGGTCAAAATCTGACGCAGCTGGAGGTCATGCGTGTTCTACTGCCGATCGGCGGCAAGCAGGGCATTGATCGCCTTGCTGATGCCAGGAGATATACGGGCTGGAGGTATACGGGCTGAAGACAAAAGAAGGTTAGAACAGGTCCAAGGTGAAGACCGGACATGCATGCTTACGTTGTGTCGCCTGTTGAGCAATCTGCTCCTGGAGACGTGCGATCTCTTCAAGTGCGTCTTGCAACTGTGCGTCGGTCCCGGTCTGATGTCCTGTCGATGTCTGAGGTGCAGTAGAACGATGGGGGCTGCCAGACCGGACCGACCGGACGGGCGAAGTGACATGCGATGACGTGGTATGCGAGGTGCCTACAAGAACGGTCGTTAAGGAAATACAAGAAGGTCAAGCCCAGCAGTTCAAGTACCTGGAACGGATGAAGAAGATGGTTGCTCCATGTCGGAAAAGTCTGAATGACCAAGGTTCAACTGAATTTGATGGACGAGGTCAGACCGTTGTCGTTGTGCGACACGGTCTGACTTAGGGGCGGCTGTGGAGAAGCGTGCCCAAAATTTGGCACACTTCTGGTCAAGTTTTGTCAAGGCATTTGGTCTAATTTCGGATTGGTTTAAACAAGGGGGGCTTTTCAGCCTATCAGACTCAAGAAGTGTCAAGAACGCAAGTTTTGGTGAGTCACCCGACTTTGGGTATTTTACATATTTTTGTGGTGGTACATTTAGGGACTATAGGGTAGTAGTATTTTAGTTGTGGTTTTACCTTTTAGTACAGAGGTTATACCTTTAAGCAAGGAGATATTTTAGCTTTTGGATAAGTGGCTGAAACCTCTTCTGGTCTTGGTTCACACCACAGCTAGGGGTCGCCGTTCTTCCCTTTTCGTACACTAGTCGCCTCCGCCCGCCGCGGAGTGTTTGGGGGCAGAGGGTCGAATTATGCCCTCTCGACCATTATACCCGGTCTGGACGCGCCGCACGCGCACTTTGGCCCACCGGAAGTCCCTCGACGGGAGTACGATTTGGCGATCTCAACACCTCAACTCAAGTACGTTTGGAACGTGCTATTCACTGGATTGGTCTTGGCGTGGAGATATCGTTTGTGGAGTTTCACGAGCATATTGGGTCTTTACGCGGGCATATTGGCTTGTTTTAACATTGGTTGGAAACTAGACCGGTTTTGGTCTTATTTCGTATTGGTCAGGGGCTAGACGGGAACGGTCGGTTTACCCTCTATTATTTCGTATTGGTCAGGTCTTGATCGTTTGGGCGATCGACCTATTGGAAGTTATCTCTTGGAAGTGTTTTTGGTCTGTTTGTGTCTGGGGTGAAGAGTTCCGCCCCAGAGATACCTACCCAGATCGGTCTTCTATATTCAAGACCGCTTCGATCCAATCTGCAACCCCGATCCACCGAGTGTGTAACTAGCCCATTCCATCGGGTACACAAGGTGAGATGGACACTAAACAATTGGACCAAGTGGGTTCTGATGACGACCGGTCGTCTGCTTGCAGCGGACGATCGGACCAGATCTCGAGTGGTGGTCCGCGGAGTACCCCCTCCAAAAGTTGGAAGGCTGGGCGCGATGGTGGTAGTCAGGTTATCGATGCTAATGTTTTCGATTTCGAACTTGACTCCACCACAGTAGCTGTCAGTGCAGCTCCCTTGATCGCGTAATTAATGGACTCAGTACCACCTGATAGAAACACAATTTCGTTCGGGTCAGAGGCGCCTAACATTAAAGACACTTGATTGCGAGCCATCGCCACTGCCTTTTTCGCCGTTTGACCAAGAGCATAAGATGAAGAAGCGTTGCTAAACTGTGGACAAAGATACGGTAGTAGCGCCTGCAGCACGGAAGGTTTTACGTGAGTTGTGGCATTATAATCCAGATACACGCGTATCATCCGAAGTGGAATTGCACGAGCTATCGCTGCTGCTGGAGAAGGAGCTCGAGCTCTCAGACTCTGATGATTGCAGAAGTGCAGCGAGCAGCAATGCCTCTTCGCATTCGCGCAGGAGTCGTTGTTTATTGGAAAGCTTCGGCGTTGTTGTCGCGGTTGAAGGTAACTTTGATACGGTCAGGGAATAAAATTATTAACGGGTTTCAAAACGTTCGATACAGTAGAACCTGTCAGATTTAATACTGTCAAAACTAATAACCTGTCATAATTGATAAAAAAACGTCGGTCCCGACTTGGGCCAAGCCAAAAAACTAATAACTAATAATTAATAGGTTTCGGTCAGTCCCGACCAGTATAAGATTAATAATTCCATATATTTTTTCTGTGACTTCTACTGAAAGTACTGTGTTATGCTAGTTTGTGTAAGTTTTTTCTGGCGAATACTAAACGAATGATCCTTCATCATCTGAAGCGTGGCAGGAAATGATGCTGAAGTAGAATCTGCTTGTTGCATCCAGTAAATCTGCAGCTTTACCAACATCTGATTTTCCTCGGCGTCGGAGATCGTTGGAGGTTCTTCACTGTCAATCTCGCCTTTTGGATCTTCTGGAACTCCAAAGGTTTTGTACGTGTTGAGAATCTCCGCAACAATCTCTTCTTCATCCGGAACATAACTGACTTCCTGCTCGGCGGGATAATTGAGCAGGTTGCGGATGTCCATTGGATTGCTGTACCGAAGCTGGCGTATTTGCTCCTCTAATTCCTGGATGACTTCCTGCGGAGGCTCAACTTCAGCTGTAGCAACAGTTTCACTGGAAGACTCAGAACGAATTGAGCAATGTCTGAAGCATTTTGGAATCGTCTGCGTCTTCACATCGTTCTTCCATGCTGCCACGGCCATGCGAATCCCATCCAGAACGTTGATTTTTTCGGGATTGGCAGCACTGTCCTCAATCCGCTCCAAAAGCATCCGGTTGAACCGCCGATGATAATAGGCCTTGAAGTTGCGAATGATGCCAGCATCACAAGGTTGAATATTCGATGTGGTGTTCGGAGGCAGGTAGACAAATTTTGTGTTGACCAAGGTGACCTGCGCCGGAAGGTTCTTGATGGGGATGTGAGCGCTGCAGTTGTTGAGCAGCAGCAGAACTTTGCGTCCATGCATTCTTTTGTCGAAATCCGTCAGCCAAATTTTGAAAAATTCTGCGTCATCCATGCTTTTGCGTTTTCATGGTATTTGCAGCCGAATGATTCTCGATTGACATTTTAAAGCATCGAGGGTTCATTTACTTGCCAATCACCAACAGCGGCAACTTGTCAGAACCATCCCCGTTGCTGCAGACAGCAATCGTGATGCGTTCCTTGTTTTGCTTCCGTCCTTCCAGTTGTTGTGTTGCAAGCGAGTTGTCGGCTTGCATTCGATAAAAAAGGCCAGTTTCATCCATGTTGTAAATGTCTTTCCATTCATATTGGTCAAGACATTGGCGAAGTTCGGGCAGACTCTCAACAAGAAGCGTCATATTGACGGAGCCGCTTTCTCCAAAGCGGCGGTATGATTGAATTCCATGACGTTTTTTGAAATACTCCAGCCAACCATTTGAGAACTCATACGTTGGCAACGCATCGGGATAAAGCCGCCGTAAAAAATGGCGGCTTTCTCACGAATGAGGTCTCCTGAGATGTTGATTTGTGCCTCGTAGAGTTTGACCCACTGGATCAGGGCCTCTTCGACAAGAGGATAAGTGACGGTGCGGTGCGTCTTGATGCTGATCTTGGTGTTTTCAACATCAATGCGAAGCAGAGCATCTGACTGCTTCAGCGTGCTTGAGATCGTGCCTTGGCTAACTAAGATGTTGTGGGTTTCTTCTAGTCACTTTATCAGCTGACTGTGTGTGAGCTTGGGGTTTGTGTGCTTGTGTTGACAAAGAGCGATGCGGATGGCATCGGTCTTGTCTTACGAGGTGGTTTGTTGACTCTAGGAGGCATTGGAATGGCTGGATGAGGGGGAGTGAATGGAGTGAGGAAAAAAAGAAAAAACCAGGAGAGAAGTGCCCATTTTATATGCAAAAATCTGGGCAAAATTTCGCTTTTTTGGCCCTTGGTAAATAGATGACATCAGCAGTTTACTACCTATTGCATTATGTCAGCAAAAAAACATACCTGTCAGATTTAATAACCTGTTAGAATTATTAACTTAAGGGTGGTCCCGAGGCTATTTGATTTGACAGGTTCTACTGTAAATCATTTTTAACTCGAGGGGGGAGGGAGGAACTTTGATACCCCTGATAAAACGCTATCGGGTAATCTTTCTATCCACCCCTTTTATGGTAACTTTGACACCCCCTTATTTGTAGCCACGTCAACCTCTTGTTACATCGTTAAACTAGCTAGCATTAGTAATGGTTTCCTGGCGGACGACAACATTTACATCACTCTTTTATTTCTCGGTGAAGCAACCAGACATAGGCAACAAATGGTTGATGCGCGACTTGGAACATTGCTCCAACTCCTTGTTTTCTTCCTACCCGCGGCATTCGCTGCCTCGAACGATTCCGTTCAATTAAGTAAAAGTTTTGGTGGACCGTATGGAACGGACTTTTCCGACCAAGCGCTTGTGGGTCCGGGGCAAACGATTGAGTCCATTACCATTCGAGCTTCGAGTCGTGTTGATGGCGTGGCAATTGAAGTGAAAGGACCGACGCCATTAATTTTAAAACATGGTGGAGATGGTGGCGACGAACTGGTCCTTACATTGGGACCGCAGGAATATCTTAGAACGATGGAAATGCACTCAGCACGAGGCCAAGGTCGGACACAGCTTTCTTACCTTAAAGTGACGACCAATAAGGGGAATTTTGTAGAAGGAGGGTCAATGACCGATAGCAAGCTCACCGTCACGGCACCGACAGGATTTCAATTAGGAGGCTTTTTTGGTCGAGATGGGAGCGAAATTAACTTGTTGGGAGCCATCTGGACGCGAATAGCGCCCGAGACAGCAGCTCCTGCCACTCCCGCTCCTGAACCCGTGATTGAGGAAGAACGAGCTTCTGATGAACAAGACGCAGCGTCCGACGAAGCTTCCGCGGCAGATGGACCTCGAGATGAAGAGCAGACGGAAGAAGCAGATGAAGAGCAGACGGAGGAAGCAGATGAAGAGCAGACGGAGGAAGCAAATGAAGAGCAGACGGAGGAAGCAGATGAAGAGCAGACGGAGGAAGCAGATGAAGAGCAGACGGAGGAGGAAACCTCCGAAGAAGGCTCCGAGACAGCAGCTCCTGCTGAACCTGCAGCACCAGCGACGGAAGCGCCAGCTCCAGCGCCTCCAGCTATGACGGTCCAAGACTCGATTACTCAAAGTGAAGCTTTTGGTGGACCGCATGGCACGGAATTTTCCGACCGGAATTTCGCCAATTCGGGGCAAGTAGTGAAATCAGTTTCGATACAAGCCGGCAAGCGTCTCGATGGCATCACAATTGAAATCGCGGCCCCCAGGACTATGGTCCACAATCATGGGGGCACGGGTGGAGATCGAAAAGAGTTGCAACTTGGACCTGGGGAACACATTACGTCCATGGAACTCCACTCGGCTCAAAAAAACCGCCATACGCGGATCTTCTACATTAATCTCGTGACCAGTGCTGGCAATTCCCTCTCGGGCGGGTCCATGACGGACAGTCGCGTGACGTATACAGCCCCGCCAGGTTTCCAATTGGTTGGGTTTCATGGCCGAAGCGGCGATGAAATTGATATGCTCGGCGCTGTGTGGGCCTACATTGAACTGGTCACGCCGCCCCCAACAGTAGCTCCTGTGTTAGACCCTGGCGTCGTGCCTGCCACGGTCGCTCCCAATGATCTCGCTGGCGATTTGTCGGAAATCAAGGTGAAACCAAAGAAACGACCGATTCAATTGAGCGATTCGTTTGGTGGACCTCATGGCAATCATTTTTCGGATCAAATGGCCGTCACGTCCGGTATGGTCATTGCTTCTGTCACGATTCGTTCGGGCAGTCGTGTCGATGCACTGACGTTAGTCGTGAAAGCGCCCAAGGAGATGGAATTTCGACATGGCGGATGGGGCGGAGACGACAATACGTTGATTCTCGAGCCAGGTGAGTACATTACAACGATAGAAGCCCATTCGACGCAAAAGAATGGACATACACGAATTGGACACGTGAGTTTTACCACGAACAAAGGTCGGAACGTCGCGGGTGGGGATCAGACTGACTCGCGCATGGTCATGACGGCACCGGAAGGGTATCAACTGGCGGGTTTTTTCGGTCGAAGCGGCAGTGAAGTAGACTTGCTCGGGGCTGTGTGGGCCAGTATTGAAACTGTGAATGAGACGGCATTCAACATGCCAGCAGCCGTTGATGACATTGTACTGAGTGATCTCTTTGGGGGCCCTCATGGCGTTGCTTTCTCCGACATTAACGAGGTCGAGTTTGGCCAACGGATTTCGAAAGTAATGATTCGAGCAGCAGAGCGGCTGGATGCGGTTGTGCTCGAAATTCTCGAGCCGTTACCGAAAAATTTGGCCCATGGTGGAGGGGGTGGTAACCAACAAGAGCTGACGCTTGCTCCAGATGAGACAATCACGTCGGTGGAAGTCCATACGGGAAAGAAGAACGATCATACGCGTGTCTTTTACATTTGTCTCACGACGAACAAGAACCAGAAGCTTACTGGTGGCAGTCCTACGGATAACAAATTTGTGGCCACGCCTCCGCCAGGGTTTGTCTTTGGCGGCTTTTATGGTCGTGCAGAGGGTGAAGTGGATCAATTGGGGGTCATTTGGATGCGTCAAGATGCCAAGAAGATTTCATTGACCGATCCCACGGGCGTTGGCAATGGCACGTATGGCACGACGATCCGTAATTGGGTTGGTCCCACGATCTTTGGCGCAAAGGATACGGCGTGTTACCGTAAATTAACACCCTTGAACAGCCAGAACACGTGTCCATCAGGGTACTGGCGAGAAGATTCCGATTGCATGACCCAGTGTCCTCTTTCGTACCCCGTCGAGTGTGGCGTCGAATGTATTCCTCAGAATAATGATTGTTCGGCCAATGTACTCTCCAAGACAGCGTCCGTGCTCTTTGTGGCCTTAAACTTGGCAACGGGCAACGTATTTGGTAGTATTCGGACCGTCGGCAAGGGAGTCAAGTGGGGCATCGTGTGTGCCAAGAACGTGGTCGAGATCCTACGAGAATTGTCCTTCTATCTCCGATATCGTCAAAAAACGGCACCCATGGGCACACAAGCCGAGTTACTCACCGCTGCCTATCAAGCAAACGTTGTGGTATTTGACCTCCCGATCACCATCTGTTCGTGTCTCAATATCCCAACGCCCACGAATGCCCAGTATCCCGAAATGGTCATGTCCATGGTACAAGGTGTGGTCAAGCAGCTCGTGACAAATGGGGACACGGTGATTGAATCGGCCGAGAATATTCAGAGTTTACTCACGGGCCATGGCTTGATCCCAAAAGATGATTCCTTGAAAGTAAGTGAACTCGAAGATATCGTAGCCTCCAACTCGAGCTGTGGCTTTCAGCTCAAGCGTCTCACAGATCGCGTTATTCAGGCCGTGCTGCGGTATCGAAGCACGGGTGCGTCGCAAGAAGATGTGCGCGTTCTCGTGTATCAATCATCGATCGTCTTGAACGACATTCCGATTGTCACCAACAATTGTATGGGCGAACTCTTGGCAACGAAAACAAAGATGGTGGCGTATCAGACGCGCGATTTACTTCGAAAAACCTTTGGCGTGATTGTCGACCAATTGATTGAAACTGGCCGGACCGACGAGGGCAAGAACGTGGCCGAGAACGACTATATGCTCGAGATGGCAAATTTAGGTCTCAACGTCCTGTCGGTCGTCGATCCAACGGGAATTGCGTACATGGCGGCGGAGTTTGTGCAGCCTATTTGTGGTCCCACAGCGTATGTGGGAGAAATTGACGATGGCACGTTGTTTAATGCATTGGGTCTGTTGACAGTGGACGAAGCGTTTCTGGGTAGCTATGGAACATATACCCGTGCGGGCGATGGCGTTGTGCATCTCATTTTTGAGAGTGTCGATGATAAAGATGTGACGGTCGTGATTCATTCTGGAGGCGACGAGTACGCTAAGGTGGATGTTGGCGCGGGTGGAGTCACGTACTGGGATGGCACGTTCTCTGAACTAGAAGATAAGACTTTGTATTTAGATCGATGGCGACCGGGGGTTTTTGGCCTACCTGGATCAGGAGGAGGTTCCTTGCTCCTGTGGATTCCTCGATCTTCAGAAGGAGGACATATTACCATGCACGTACGAATTAATCCGTCCTAGGACACGGGATGTTGTTTGAATGTAATGAAAGTAAAGCTTTGTGTGTATCGATACCTTATGCTATTATGAGGATCTTGAGTACGCCCTACCCCGCACCCCTCCACCCCCACGTGACTTTCGACCAATAGAGATGAATATTGCTACTAATAATAAAAGTATCAATCATACCCAGCCTTAATAAAAGTCGGTATTATGAATACTTTCAACAGTAAATGATGAAGTAAGTTAGAGACGCGATAAACGAATCGATATATGTTTCTCTAAGAGTATGCACAAAAAATATGTAGAAAGACGGCTCATTGTCTCTAACCTTCAATAAAGCTCTCGAAAAAGTCATAAGCTGCAAATTACACCCCATATTTGGGCTCAGCCCTTACAACCGTCGGCGTGAGTCCGCGAAAGTAAACGGACCAGCCTTCCTGACGTGCCAGTTTTACATAACAGCCCCATGCATGTCTATATTGTCTAGTCTCTCCTCGTGCTCCTTGCATCTGCAACCGTCGTTTTACCGTGTCATTTGGGTACGTCGAGATAGTTGCCAGGACGCCAGCCATAATTTTGCCCATAAAATTTACTTTTGGGTCCATCTCATCGGGTAAGAAGCAGGGGTGTGCGGTATTGATACCGGTATTACACAATATCGGTATATACCAGTACTGAATACCGGTATTTTCCCATACCGATACCGATACCGGCCTTACTAAAGTTGGTACTGAGCCAGGGTATACCATACCGTCCCACGTAAAATCGGTATGAAATGTCGGTATACCATACCCTGCCACACAAAGTCGGTATCAATTGCGGGTATACCCAACCGCTCTACACAAAGTCGGTATCATTTGTGTGGCTACCGTACCGCTCAAGACAAACTTGGTATCAATTGTCGGTATACCATACCGCGCTACCCAAAGTCGGTATCAATTGTCGGTATACCATACCGCGCTACACAAAGTCGGTATCATTTGTTGATATACCCTACCGCCCAATACAAAGTCGGTATCATTTTTCGGTGACCCTTACCGCGTCTGCACCCAATCGGTATTGGATACTACTACTTGGATATTACTGCTTGGTATAGCTCCGTCCTCCTGCCTTCCCGATATAAGAGTATATCTTGCTAGTACCTGTAACGGGGTTACATTCGGGTAACACTGAGTGTTGGTGTACATGAGTACACCACGGTTGAGGCCAGTATTGGCCGAGTTGAAAGGTTTCGAACCTTTGGTTATTTTAAAAAATCAGGGCATGGGCCCTTGGTGTGGTGGTGTGTCAGCCATCCACGTGTCAGTACACAGGTGTGTACACTACATTTTAGCTAGGTACGAATTAGGAATATTCTACTTAGTGTTACATATAGTTTATATTAGTTTAAATAATTACATATTAAATATATTCAGTTACTTTTCACTCTTTAGTACAGACGCACGACCTCGACCGGTCGTGCGTGTAGTGAGTGCCGTAGCGTAAGGGGAGCCCTCCCCTTAGCTACACCCTTTGTAAGGGAGCCTTGCCGTTAAGGCACTAGTAAAGGCTAGAGTAAACTAACCCGGGAATCTTGGCCCCGAGTAGGAGAGCTCTCTCCTACTAAGCCCTTAATAAGGGCGTATCGGCTAAGTAGCGGCGAACGCCGCTTTAAGGAAAGTCTTCCTCTGTTCGCTAGCCTACCGTGCGTGTACGCACCGGCTACATCTGGTAGCACTTGTAGTCAATCCAACACCTGTGTTGGTAGACTAGGCATCCTCTGCAAAGGATGAATCAGGACGATTGGGATAGTTTGACCCTCGTCCAACAGGAAGCCTTTAAAAGGCTGTTACCCTTAACGGGGGAAGAAGGTATGAAGCTCCTAGTGGAGCAGGACCTTGAGGCCGTAAAGGCAAGGGTGAATGCCCTCATCGCTCATGAGGCGAGTTGCGGTGGAGGTCATTCCACGGGGGTGCGCCCTCCATTATCATTTAAGATAAAGGAGTTCACCGGAGAGAAGGGTGACAACCTTTACGTTTGGTTGCCAGAGGTCGAAACGGCCTTCGCCACAGCGAACATGACCGCTGATCACTTGCAAGTTGGACTTTCATTGACCCATCTTACAGGCAAAGCCCATACATGGGCGTTTACATGCTCGGAATCAGTCAAGGACGTGTTTCCAACATGGAAGGTCCTTAAGCAGAAGCTTATGGACATGTACGCAATGCCTGATCTGGTTTTCCAGAATCAACTGGCGCTCCTGAGGTGCCGTCAAGGCACTAAGGACCTGGAGGTTTATATCCAGGAGCTTAAGACCCTGTTGGCAGGGATGTACGCGAAAGCGTATTCGGACGATGTGTCCATCCCCGTCTTCATGGGAGGCCTGAGAGAAGGGCCAGCACGTTCGGAATTGTTCCGATGCCGACCCGAATCCCTGGAAGAGGCATTCAAGACGGCGTTAAACGCCGAGAGGAACTTCCGTTCCTCTGAGTTGGGTCCCGAACCCATGGACCTGAGTCAGGTCGAAGCGGAGGAGAAACCTCCCGCTAAGAGTCATTCGGACTCTTTTTCACAGAGCTTCGAGACAGAGCTCTTGGCTATGTTGCAGCGGCGTGGGTCACTGAGATGCTTCCTGTGTGGGAGCATGGATCATCTGAGGAACAGATGTCCGAAAAATCCCCAGCGAGACACTCGCTACAAGGGAACAAGGGTGGGGAAAAAGCCCTTGTACAAGCCGTCGGGAAACGACGGCTCCCAGTAGGTGCGGGGCGCCCTACTGGGGGACCCCTCAGTGCTGTTAAGCCCCAGGGTAGGGGACGACAGCACAAAGCCCCGAGGGAAGCGGTGCTTTCTAGCACCGAGTTGGTGTACCAGCCAGGTTTGCTGGTAGTCCTTGCGGACGTGAAAGACTTTGATAAGCCTTGGAGAGTCTTGATAGACTCTGGAGCGTCTGACAATTATGTCAGACGGGCTTCTGTTGCGAAGAGTCGGCTGTATGCCGAGGCCCTAGAGGCACGTTCTCGTGACGTTGTCACGGTCCGTCTTGCGACAGGCGTACAGGTTTCTGTACCCAAAGTCTCGATTGACCTTAAGCTGAAGTTTGTAGACTTCGACAGCTTAGAACGTTGCCTAGTCCTGGATTTGGACTCGAGGTATGACCTCATTCTGGGCATGAAGTGGCTGGAACGCCATGAGCCATGGATAGACTGGAAGTCTAAGTCCATTGGCTCAACGCACCCGCGGTCGGGTGAAGCATTGGCGAGTCATGAACCCACCTTTGCTCGATCGCAAAAGCGATTCTGGAGTGAGATGCCAGAGATTGGGATGTCTGAAACGATCATTCACAATGGCTTTAAGGAAGAGTTCCTTAACGAGGGGGATTCGGCGGTTAATCCCCGCGCCGATGTAGGCGAGACTGGTGAGTCGCCAGTGATAGAGTTGGAATCCTCTGAGGGTAAGCGCGAGGCGCTTAGAGAAGAGACCCGAAGTTCGTCTCTTCTACAGGTCGGAATTGGTTCCGACCACGCCGTGTCCGGCGAACAAGTTGCGACTCCAGTGGTAGGGGTGGAGACCCCTGTGGTTAAGCGCCAGGCGCTTCCAAGCGAAGAGACCCGAAGTTCGTCTCTTTCGCACGTCGGAAATGATTCCGATTACGCCGTATAGGCGAGACCGGCGAGTCACCGGTGGTAGAGGTAGAGACCTCTGTGGATAGGCGCGTGGCGCTTCCAATAGATGGGGCAATTGACTCCCCCCATTTGGGTCTCGGGATGAGTCCCGAGGCCAGTATTCAGCAGTCCTACAGGATGCTGAATAGTGTGACAGGTGTTGTCACAGAAGGCGTAAGCCTGGAACGGTTGCCTGGGGTAGGCGAATTGTTGTCGTTGGAGGAGATGTCCTTCAACGAGTTTGAGACTGCTTTGAAAGCAGATGAAATCGACGAGGTCGTCGTGTTGCGTCCGGAAGAGGAGTTGAACTCCTCATCCACGATGAACGAGTCAGTTTTGGTGAAAACCAAACAGGCATTAAATGCCCGAAGCGGCCTCAAGATCCTCGCGGATCGTGAGGACCCTTACCATTCCTTGTTAAAGGAATTCGGAGAGGTCATTAGTGACAACCCGCCGATGGGGTTACCACCGGATCGGGGAGTCCGACATGAAATTGACTTGGTTACTGGAACCAAATACTGCGTCACTAGGCAGTGGTTTCTCCCCAAGGAGCAATGCGACGTCATCTACGCATTCTTCAAGGGGAAAGAAGAGGCAGGGATGGTACGGGAGAGCAAGTCTCCCCATTCATCTCCCACTTTTTGTGTTCGTAAGCCGAACGGAAAGTGTCGCATTGTGCATGCATACAACAAGCTGAATTCAGCTACTGTACCCATGCAGACTCCGATTCCTCGGAAGGATGTCCTCCAGAACAATATGGCGGGCTGTACTGTGTACAGTGCCTTAGATCTGGTGGACGGGTATTATCAGGTGCTCATGCGAGCGTCCGATATCCCGCTGACAGCGGTTAGCACGCCTAGTGGCATGCTATGGGAGTGGCTTGTTATGCCACAGGGGCTTTCGAATTCTCCAGCGACTTTCAATCGCTTGGTGACTCAACTCTTCCGCCCTCATAGGAAGTACGATCAGACGTACTTCGACGATATATTCGTCCATAGTCGTGCGGAAGGCGACTCGTCTGATGTTAAGACGCATCTGATACACCTTCGAGCAGTGCTCGAATGTATGCGAGATCATAAGTTATATGCAAACGCATCTGATACACCTTCGAGCAGTGCTCGAATGTATGCGAGATCATAAGTTATATGCAAACGCATCCAAGTGTATCTTTGGTGCTGAGGAAATTCCTTTCCTCTGATGCTTCATCTGTAAGGATGGAGTGCGGGCGGATCCCGCGAAGGTGAAAGCCATTGTGGTGTGTCCTTCGTCTTTAAAAATTATAGATTTACGGAAGTGGCTTGGATTAGACAACTATCTCCACAAATACAGCGAGAACTACGCTGAAATGGCGAAGCCATTGACCGACCTTCTTAAGAAGGATGTTGATTGGTGTTGGGAAACTGAACACCAAACCGCTTTCGAAGCGGTTAAGGGGAGCTTGTTAAAAGCTCCCGTTCTTGCTCTCCCAGACTCTGGGAAACCATTTAGTGTCGTCTGCGACGCCTCCGATTTCGCAATCGGATGTGCTTTGTTACAAGCAGACGATGCAGGAAGGGAACGCGTAATTGCGTTTGAGTCGAGGCAGCTTAAAGCTGCAGAACGGAATTATCCCGTTCATGACAAGGAGCTACTTGCAATGAAGTATGCTCTTGTCAAATTTAGGGTTCACCTACTTGGCTCAAGGCCGTTCGTGGTTTATACTGACCACGCGTCCTTACGGACAGCAACAAAGTCGCCTCATCTCTCGCAACGGATGGTCCGTTGGCTCTCCTTCTTTGCGGAGTACAACTTTGAGGTTAAGTATAAACCTGACAAGCAGAACGTGCTTGCAGACGCGTTGTCGCGTCGTCCCGATTACGAGCTCGCTCACGCGACATTCGTCACCACGTCTGTAGTGGATCTCATACGCCGGGGGTATGAGAAAGACCCACAATGTACGGCGCTTATCCGCGCGTTAGGTGAAAAGGGTCTTGGCTCGTCTGAGCCAACCCTGTCAAGTCGAGCTAGAGCTCGGTTACACCGTTACAGTTACTGTGACGGTTTGCTATATTATAGCACGAGAGCGGAGGACACTCCGCGGGTGGTTGTTCCTCATGATGAGGAACTGAAGTATAGAGTCCTCTTTAAGGCACATGACGCTCCTACCGGGGGTCATTTAGATCGGGATAAAACCTACAGCGCTTTAAGCGCTTTGTATTGGTGGCCCAATATATATAAGTGGGTCGGTGCGTATATACGCACCTGTGAAACGTGTCAGAGGGTTAAACCCTCTGCAAGTTCAGCTGCGCCTTTGGCGAGCTTATCGGCTCCAACGGAGTTTTGGAAATCCATTAGAATGTATTTTATCTTCGGTTTTCCGAAGGATAAGGCCGGGAACACCGGCATATTGGTCTTTGTAGACCGTTTGAGCAAGATGGCTCACCTGGCGGCGGTGCCAGAGTCCATAGATGGACAAGGAACAGCAAAGGTGTTCCTAGACCGTGTCTTTCGACAACATGGTATACCCGATTCCGTTGTGTCGGATCGGGATCCCCGTTTTACGGCACAATTCTGGGAAGCGTTGTTTAAGGTGTTAGGCACCAAGCTCCTCATGTCCACTGCGGATCATCCGCAGACGGACGGTCATACGGAACGCGTTAATCGCGTTGTGGAGGATATTCTCCGGAGTTTATGTCCGGATTCTTCAAAGAGTTGGAGTGAGATGCTCCCGATGGTTAAATTTGCTATCAACAATTCTGTACATGCATCTACGGGGTTTACCCTGTTTTACGTGAACAGATTGGTGAATCCGAGGGTTCCATTAACGCCACATGTGTGTAGCCCAGGGCTTGAGGGGGGAGGATTCCCCGATGTCAGCCCTCTATCTGTGCGAAAGCACATCGATAAGTTTTTATCTACGCGCCTTAGTGTCTTACGACACGTCTGCGATGCCATGGCGGAAAGCCAAGACAAGCAGAAGGAGCAAGCTGAACGAAAGGGGCGGCGTAATAAAAAGGTATACAAAGTTGGAGAAAGTGTTTTATTAAACGCTAAAAATCTTCCTACACATGCAGTTTCAAATGTGTTGAGTAATAAACTGCGCCCCAGGTTTGTGGGACCCTTTAAGGTACTATCCCGAAAGGGCTTATCGTATACCGTGGACATCCCGAAGGTGATGCGTACGCATCCAACCTTTTATGTCGGTATGCTTAAGCCATACCAGAACCCGGAGGCGGGTTCCCTCGCGGAGGAGGGTGAGAAACCGGATAGCCGAAAGGCGCAACAGGTCGGAACATCTCCGACAGGGTTGATATACGACCCTGAAGCTCCGCAACGAGAGTCTCGAGAGAGGCAAGACGCTCCTCGAGGCGTTCATTCGCACTCCCCTCGTTGCGGAGTTCCTCCTGAGCATATTGAATGCGGAGGCTGTGCCGATCACAGCACTCGTGGAAGTCACGCCGCAATAGCGCGACCCCCTCCTCCAGTGCTCGATACGGAGGGTACGCCACATTATCATGTGGAACGCCTGATGGCACGACGCCATCACCGGGGTGAGACCCAGTACCTGGTGAAGTGGAAAGGGTATCCACATTCCCAGAACTCGTGGGAGTACTAGACTCCCCTGCGTCAGGATTGCCATGACGTCGTTGACGCTTTCGAGAGGGAGAATCCCACTGAGAGTCAATGACCAAAGGGGCTGAAGAATCCCCTTCACTCCCAATAGCTTGGAGTTCGCCGGAGGCAGATGCTGTGCTTGCATTGCTCTCCTGCACCACATCGAGAGCAGAGCGCGTATAATAGGAGGCAGGTAATTGCCCTTGCGTTTTGGCCTGGTCATCGGTCAAGCGTAGCGCTCTCTCTACCCGAACGTCGTGTTCGGAAAAGCTGTTGTACAGCTCATCGAAACTGGGGAGGTGTTTCTCCCTTTCTGACCAGGCGCGGAACGCTTGTTCTGCGTCTTCGACGCTTTCGTACCTCAGGAGAACAAGGGGAATCTCGCGGAGAACATCCACGAGGGCACCGAGTGCCTGTTTCCCGAGGCGCGTCCGGTAGGCCTTAACGGAATAATGTTTGGGCGTTAGTAGTCGGGCCCGGAGTTGGTTCCGATGCGCAATTTCACGCGACAGTATAGCCGCTGGTCCAGGGGTATAAGACGCTAGACCTCTCTTGACCGCGTTCTTAGCCCTCTTTGAGGGTCGCGAGGTCCCTTACGTGCTTGTCCGGCACGTCGGGCCTCTTGAACCAAGGACGGTTCTTTGGTGGTGGTTGCCTGTGGCAACCTGGAGGTATCACCCCTAGCGGGTAACGGTGGCGCACGAGTTAGTGCGTTATGCCCACGTGTGGGGAATGGGTTGGATGACTGATAGCGCCGTTCGGCGCTATCAACATGTCCAGCCGTTGGGGAGAGCTCCCCAAGGGCGTCCACTTCCGAGCCGTCGGAATAGTTTGAGTCCATAGCACCGCTGAGGGTGTACAATGGACAGCCATAGGTATGGAGTTGGAGTTCTCCAACAAAATTTTGTTTATTGCGTAAGCAATAGTCTTGATGGGGGAGGATGTAACGGGGTTACATTCGGGTAACACTGAGTGTTGGTGTACATGAGTACACCACGGTTGAGGCCAGTATTGGCCGAGTTGAAAGGTTTCGAACCTTTGGTTATTTTAACCAATCCGGGCATGGGCCCTTGGTGTGGTGGTGTGTCAGCCATCCACGTGGCAGTACACAGGTGTTTACACTACATTTTAGCTAGGTACGAGCTAGGAATATTCTACTTAGTGTTACATATAGTTTATATTAGTTTAAATAATTACATATTAAATATATTCAGTTACTTTTCACTCTTTAGTACAGACGCACGACCTCGACCGGTCGTGCGTGTAGTGAGTGCCGGAGCGTAAGGGGAGCCCTCCCCTTAGCTACACCCTTTGTAAGGGAGCCTTGCCGTAAAGGCACTAGTAAAGGCTAGAGTAAACTAACCCGGGAATTTTGGCCCCGAGTAGGAGAGCTCTCTCCTACTAAGCCCTTAATAAGGGCGTATCAGCTAAGTAGCGGCGAACGCCGCTTTAAGTAAAGTCTTCCTCTGTGCGCTAGCCGCACCGTGCGTGTACGCACCGACTACAGTACCAGTAGTAGTACTATGGACGACGACCATCCTCCTTCCCGCGACACTGATGATTCTGGCGGCGGCGATGGTCCTTCCTCGTCGTCGTCGTCACCTTCTTCATCTTCTTCTCCACCATCATCTATATCGCTCTCACAAAAACCGCAAGAAAGAGGCGTCCCCATCCTCACTGCTGCTCGTGATGATGACGATGAAAGGGGAAGAATTGGAGGCGACATAGCAGAAGCAACAACCACCACTACGACGAGAGAGGAAGAGGTTTTTGAACAAAAAGACAACAAGAGAGTTTTGTATCGCCAACAGCAACGAGGAAACGGGCCTACGGTCATTCCGCATTCAGTGATACGCGGTCACCTCTTTGGCAATATTTCAAGAAGGTCAAAGACTCAAACAAGTCAATTTGCAAAAAATATGCGAGAAAGAAGTGGGCTCTCTACATGCGAGCAATCTTTTTTTGCACTTAATGACTGCTGGAAGATCGGATGTGGATCATGCCACAGCAGCCGAGGACTGCCAAAAGAAGAGAGATAAAAAGCGAGCTCGACGCTTTGGACCTGCTGCCATGGAAGCAGACTCCTCCTTGAACGCTGAGAGCAACACCACTACAACCTCTGATGATCTGAAGGGGAAGAGCGATGTCATTGCTTACGCGGGCAGGAAAATTAAAACCTTTAAGCTGACTGACCATTTCTCATTGAGGAAGAAGCTAACCACTCAGACCTTGGCTCGTGACATTGGTAAGTGACTTATCCTTTGCTTTAGTTCATAAAGTAATCCATGCCTGTGAGCAAGAGATGCTTACCAGTCCCCTTTCTGTGTGTAATAGCGCTGATGGTCGTTCTGGACTACATGCCATTAACGGTTATGACCAGACCTGGATTTGCCCATCTCCTAGCCAAGTATGTCATAGGTGGCCGCAATGACTCCCTGCAAATGTCTTCAAGAGAGAAAGTGCGAAAAGAGGTTTTCTTCCTCCACGCAGACATCTTTGATAAACTGAAGGAGCTTCTAGGAAAGGCCAAAGCTGTAGGTCTTGCTTTCCATATTCTTATATCTATCTTTGTTGTCGTTAACCTCCACAATCATCAGGTTAATGTCACTATGGATGGCTGGAAGACTAAGAATGCCAAGACAGAGAACATTGGAGTAACTGCACACTTTAGTGTCCATTTTAAGCGCTACGACGTTCTCATTGGGTTTACACGAGCAGACGGAGAGCGGCAGACCGCAGAGAACATATTGGAGGTGCTGAAAAAAGTGCTAAAGGTGTGTGGCTCAGGTTTTTTCCTTATCCGATGGCAAAGTGTAACCATTCACTACATCTTGTACTGCTGGTATTGATCTAGAGGGCAGGAATTGAGGATAAGCTCATTGCCATGGTCACCGATGGGGGAGCAACATGGTGAAGACCGGAAGGTTGAACCGGAATTCAATTTACACCGCCATAAATTCAGAAGTCGCAGATGATACTGATGTTGAAGATATTGGTCCTGAGAAAGCAGCATTACCGCTTCTAGTATCGTGCGACGATGGTGAGGATGACGAAGCAGATGCCGACCTTGAAGGGGCTGAAAGACTCCGTACTTGCATTGAAGAGGCTAGTAAGGACATGGCTCTGGACTGCAAGATACTGCGAAACGTTGTCTCTACTTCCTTTACTGCCCTTCCGTGTGCTGTACACAGACTCCAGCTCTGTGTCAAAGCGAAAGTTCTTGCGAGTGCATTTTCGCAGTTGAGCACTTTGAAGTAATTCGTACAGGTTCAACCGAAGCACCCCCGATAGACCGCCCTGAAGAATGAATGAAAGGACTACAGAATACCAGAAGATCTCTAAGCTCTTACGCCTGTTCGTAAATTTCTCCTTTTGCCTATATGGATGCAAATAGGCGCTCTGAATGACATTAAGTCATCGGCCTTGCGGCAGGACCAAGCCACACGATGGAATAGCACCTTCTACATGCTGTATCGCATGAACGAGATCATGGTTCCTTTGCTGAGGGCTTGTGTGACGGCCGGCTTTGACTTCATTCCAGTTGAGTCTCGCAATGTGGTACGTATGCTCGTTAAGGAGTTGCTACCACTATGCAGGTACTCCGAAGCATGGTCCGGCGAGGTCATAAGAGAGACTCAAAGCGACAAGGAGCTCTTCAAGATAGGGGTATCAAACGTTTCCCCAATCGCTGTAGCCTTACTACAGCATGTCAGTAAACGACGCAAGTTGGCCGCTGATGGTCGCTTAAGTAAAGGGAAAAAGGGTAGCTATTATGAAGACATCCCGCCAGAGGAGTTGATACGACTGGCCGACTTTTTACAGATCTTGAGGAATCACTACACAGGCGGTTTGATAGTCTGCCAGACCTCTGTTTCGCAGCAACTCTTCTGGACCCGCGGTATAGAGCAGAAGAGGCGTGGTATCCGAACAAGGGTAAAGACATCAAAGACGGCAAGGATTTTCTAGAGAATATGGTGGAGTCTATAGATACTCTGGCCGTGCAGCAGGAGGAAGAGATGACTAATGACGCATCTCAAGCTGAACGAGGGGCCCAAGCTGGAGAATCGAGTGAGAACACCATGAACAATCAGGTAAGAGAAGTGGAGCAGCGATAGGTCGAGTTAAGTAGTAACGATGATGAGGACGAAGAGGAAATTGATCTTCTAGCTGGTCTCCGTAAAAATTCTTCCTCTTCTGTATCCGTCACTCGCACCCCCAAGAGAGCTATCTTGAAACGAGAACTGAAAGTCTTCTTAGAGGATGTTGAGGTTGTTGACATCAACGAAGATCCACTCCTGTGGTGGAAGAAGAATCAGGGACGATATACTCTCCTCACCCAGCTCGCGGAAATACTCTTAGCAATTCCTGCCTCTTCGGCCCCAGCGGAACGGATCTTCTCTCAGTCCAGACTAGTCTTGAATGATCTCCGAACGCTTCTTGGAGATGAGGTTCGAAGCTACTCTTTTATTAAGGGTGAATAAGGATCTAGTTAGAGGGTGGTATGACGTGCCCCCACTATTAGCCTCAGCTGATTGACGACAACAGAAGAAGCTATCTGAACTCTAATATATATTGCGAGCATCTCAAGTAGTGGTTGATAGTATACTATTATAAGGACGCAGAGTAATGCTACAATAGTCCTTCTAACAACTCCTCCAATGTTGTTGGTGTCCATTGCCCATCCTCACCTATCACGAGTACCACGTTATATATCTACTCTGTTAATAGAGACTCAAGCTTTAGCACCTTCTTCCAATACCGATGCTGCAAGCATTATACCACGGCTTTTTGCTGCCACTGCTCTCCTTCTGCATGCTGCTATGGCAGTTTGCCTGATTTTGCCACAAGTGCTTTTGTACTGTACACCTCTCACAGATCTCTATAATAACTACCTCTCACGTACTCTAATAGTTGTACTCTAAACTCGGTGTTGGTACCGGTAATAGATACCGCTTTTGCCCAAAGTCGGTATCGGTACTGGTATTGGATACCGCTTCTTGGCAAAGTCGGTATTGATATCGGTATTAAATACCGCTGCTGCCAAAAGTCGGTATTGTTTACTGGTATTAGGTACCGATCTCCCATTGTCTCAGTATCATACCGGTTGTATCATACCGTGTAGCCTAAACTCGGTAATGGTACCAGTACTGGGGTATCCTTGAGGAAAAAGTCGGTAGCAATACCCTAATACCGATACCGTTGATTTGAAAAATCGGTATCATATACCTAATACCATACCCCCTCCATCTATTTCGGTATTCATCTAGAAATACCATACCGAACCTTAAAATCGATACCGCACACCCCTGGTAAGAATCCGGTAATAGGCCATACGACCCAAATTTGATCCCTTCATATGGCAAGGCACCAAATAGCGTGGGACCGATGCCGCGAAAGATAGCGCGTTGACCTTACTCCTTCAGCGTCCGCGTAAAGGTAGAGATGATCCCAGTGTACACTAAATTGTCCCCAATTTGTCCAGATATGCGCGTACCGATAAGTTCAAGTGGGTACGTGACTGTCCACGCTGTGAAGCCTGCTAGGGAGCCCGAGAGGAAAGCTGCACATGGGGCAATTGATTCCGACCACAGCCATCAAGCGCACGGAACAGATCCGAATACAAATCAGAGAAAGCAAAGAGCACAGCTTTATGTGGGACAACACGGACACACGCTGCCATATTCCCGTGCCAAAATCCCACCAAGCCCTCGCTTGTACAAATACTGCGTACAGTTTGCGCCATGCCGACTCTCTTGCCCGTTGAAATATACTTGCAGACAGACAACCCTATCTATAAGAATGTTAGTCGCAGCGAATACAGTTACGAACTACTCTACTTCCGCCAACGTTTCATCACTGCAACGTTTCAACTCAAGTATTCCGCGTGCTGAAACGGAGGCATAAGTGCAAGTTTCACCGACGGTAAGTTCAGAATTGCAAAAATAGACATGCGTCTTCATTGGTTGAAGACTGGGGTGCTAATATAATGGTTTGTAGCTTTATTAATAACCATGCCTCTGTATATAAGTATTTCTATTGGTCGAAAGTCACGTGGGGGTGCCGGTAGAGTGGAGGGGGTCCTGGTAGGGCGACCTTTTAAGTACGGCATGGCGGAAAACTAAAAAAACGCTAGAACATTTAAAACTGAGAACTTTTTGTGGAAAATATGCGTATGCCGGATTGTACCAAAAGCTACGTATAAGGTTATTTTCATTTTAGCAATGCTAATTTCGTACCTTTTAGGAGATAAGAAAAGATAGTCAAATCTGAGTACCCAATATTAGGCACAAAGAAGTAGTGTAGGATACAAGAAGGATATAGGATCGCTACAACCCAACTCTTATACATAATACATGGTAGGACTTATAATCACTTCTCAACACATATTCAATTGAACAAATTGTGACTTGGTTATCTTCATTTAGTGTCTACGAACTGTCTTGGGGTGTTGTTTTCGTCGTTAACGGATACTTGGTTGCGACAAAATTCGACAAAGACCTATTCAGTATATTCGAGGTTAAAATTGACATCTACGACTCAGTACTTCACATCTACGCTAAATTTATAAGGAACATTTCAACAATGTTATATTCTAAGTGTTGAAATGTTTCCTTGTCCTTTTGCTTACAATCTTCACACTGATCACTTAGTGCTTCGAGTGCTGTGCTTGATCGATAGCAGCAAGACTTAAGTAGGTCTTGTCCAGTCCTCACACGGCGGCAATAATGTGTCCAATAAATAAATAGTAGCAGTAACATTGACTATGCAGTTGTATAACCTGATGAACATCATCATGACGCCGATCGAAGTGAACAGATCAGTGAGCTAGGGGACGTATTTAGGCCAATATTTGTTACTACCATGTCCTCAAGTGGTGTCTTAGCTTAACATACCAGACCCATATGAGTTATACTACATTAAAGATAAGTCAATGCTTACCTTAAACATGTAGAAAAGATTCCTTACATTCTGACTGTACTGTGGTGAAGTGGAATTTCAATTATTGGCAAAACAGATGTGGGTCAGTTATTGAAAGGTTATAAGGTGTTCCAGCTGGTTAAGAAGTAACTATCGAGTATAGAAGCCAGCACTGAAGTAACCAAGATGGAGTAGGTGAAAAATTAGATATATGACTTAGTAATACATAAATAGATTATAATTTTCCCCTTTGAGAACAGTCGTCTGCAGCCTCACAATAGCCCTACCAAACAGACCTATAGTAAAACCAAGTCTAATACAGGAAGGTCGTTAAGTGAGCGCCTAAGTGAGCGGGACCACAGTCATTTAGAACTAATGGAGTTGGGAGCAGCCTGAGATATTCCGGGAAGTGTTCTATAAAGTGTTTGGTGACGGTTAGGACGTTAGTACTAAATCTCTGGGAAGTTTAAGCAAGAAAAATAGGTTTATTGCTTTCTTGTGTTGTAAATTGAGTGGAAATACTGAAATTTAAGTTCACTCACGACAGTACTTAAACCTGTCTAAATGAATAATAGTGCCGGAATGAATAAAAAGGTCAAATGTATCCTGAGATCAGAAGATCTGTAGTTGGAGTTCCATCATTCAGTGGATCAGCTAGTCGTGTATACCCAGCCTCGAATTTCATTAATCGTTTTTGTCTTTCTTTCTGCGAAGATAGTAGAGCTGTACCCCTTACCAATCTTCTTTCGCAGCTACTGCTTCGTCACAGGCGTAAGTAACAGAAGTCGGGATGGGATTGAGAGACATGCTGTAGGGCTGAAAGTGGCGCGAAAATGGAGCAGTAGAAGATGAAGTGTAGAGATCAAGTAGTTGGCGTCGTACAGATTACAACGCATTATTATGACTCTTTATATTTCTACTAACTATTTGGTAAATTTGGATGACACCAACCAATCAGAAAGCGCGTGGATGTGTAAAGGACAGTTCTGATACCAAATGGTTTCAACAGATCGATAATAACAGTCTATGGACACGATCTGTATGTCACTTTGCTCCCCAATTGCCCTTCTATCGAAATTGTGCTCAATTTCGATACGTGGGAAATCATTTTTGCAAGGGTTTTACAAGGATCTATAGTCGATGATGGGTCTCCGTCCATGGATCCTGGATCTTTACTCTCGACGATCCAAGATCCAGATCCAAGTCCATGTTCTAGATCCGAGATCCGTGGATAGCCATAGTGCAATTTACGGTTGGGATTATGTGATCGACGGTTCGTGTCTTGCCAGTGATTGTTACCGCGTAGAAGCACATAAATTATCAAAGCATTTACTAACCAAAACAAACAATTAATTCAGTAACACCCACTGCCAACTAAGGGATGGAGAGCTCGGATAAAAACCTGTGTATAGGAAACCCTTTCCTTCTTCTCCCAAATACTACTTAATCCTATCACTAGTATTCTGTCATGAAAGCTCTTTTTCTGTAAAATTCCTTGAGGCATACCAATACTTCAACATATCTTGCCGAAAGGTTGATGCGGTCCCATCTTAGGGTCCTCCTTCAGGAGTAACCCTCTCCGCTGGTGCATTTGTTGCCGGTATAGACAGAACGGCTCTGGCCATTTTAGCCACTGTAGGAAATTGATCTTTGTGTATTTTTCACCATTCCAACGGGCAGGTATCCTCCTCAATCTTTCTTTTGAAAAGCTAAAAGAGATTGAGCTCGTCCTCCAAAAAAATTGAATCTGCGGTGGGCCATTGTCCAATCCAAAAAGAGTGGCTCCGGCTTGTAAACATTCTCAGCTCCAGCGTAAACCTTTCCTTTATAGAAGTCACGCTGTGTATGCAAGCCTGAATGGATTGCGGCCAGTTATTCGGTTGCATCAACTACTTTATAGTGAACCGGGGATCCAAAATCGTTGCAAAGTAGTTTGTGTCCAATTTGACAGCCATCCAATAATAATTTTGCAGCTTGTGTAGCATCTTGTCAGCTGCGGGCTCGAGCTGAGCAACATCGTACTGGCTACTGATTTGGCGTAGCCTTTTGGAGAGTAATGCGTAGGTAGGAAGCACCGTTCCAAGAGTCGGATACGAGTCACCGGAAAGCACCTCAGTAGCACCTTCAATGGTACAGGAAAGTCGCACATTTGATCCAGCTTCTAATATTCTTCTGGATTCAAGGAAAACTTCCTGAATTCGCCCAACTCTGTCAAACATTGAATGCACGGCCTACAAATGAAGGGTGAGTATAATGAAAGAACTCAAAGTTGACTTAATTCTCGCAAAACGTACTTCAACTGTAGTGCCCCATTGAACATGTTAAATGTCGAGTTCCTTCTAGTGCCGTTGTCGCTTTTCAATTCGTTTATTGTCGACCGTGGCTTCCTCACGAAACAACTGACAGCGGTAGTTCTTGGCGTTGCGTACTAGACTTGACTGCAACCACCAGACCTTTAATGCGCTTGTACACCGATTTAATAACCACTTGGGCTCTGTCTACTTCTGTTGTCATAGCCATATTGCTAAATTAAAAGTTGAGCAACCGTAACACTCGACATTTCTATTCATAATGCAAACACCTGAAGATAACATACCTCATGGGATCGCCCTAAGGTCAACCTGGCTTTGGTCCTCCAGTAGATCCAATGTACTAGTATCCGGTTCTCCAAATCAGGCATTACCGAATTTTTCCACCAAATTAATGATACGTGCAAAGAAACGGTGAACCATGTTATCTGCATCGAAATCCACGTCCGGTTTGTTTGCAAAAGAAGCAAGCATTATAAATATGTTACCTTCATTGTCAACGGTCACATGTTCATTAATACCCAAGAGTCCAAGCCGTTTTATCATTTCGTAATAGTACTTCTCAAGATGCTCGCCGCTGTGAGATCCTGATCAAATGAAGAATAAAGTTCAGAATACTAAAAAATCGGGGATGTTCCGGAGTCTCCGCTATGCAAGGCATACCTCCAATGTCCCCAAAGCAAATGTAAAGCTTTCCATTTTAAAATCGGCGTTGATCCAATACCCTCTCAAGCCCATATGCGCCTCCTTTTGTGAAGGAGAGCTCCACCAATTAATGGTGAAGTGAATGGCTTGAATGTCCTTGAGATCATCGCGCATTCGTGCTGTCAAATGTTTGACATTGATGAGTTAAAGATAGTGGGCCAATCTTTTGAAGCTTCAGCATTGACCTTCATCGTAGAAGTTTTGTCATTGCTAGCAAAATTTAACAGATTGATAAATGAGTCCCTTTCAACAGCCTCAAATGCTAAGTACAAGTCCGCAACAGCTTCCACAATCATTGTTTTCAGATTCATAGAGTTGATCTCCTGGAAGTCTGTAGAAAATCAGTCATGTTTAGCAAAAAGAAACCATTTGTTCTCCGTAGTGATTTGATGTCATTTATTACCAGATTCAGTCTCGACTTTTAATCCCTGTCAAGAAAGTGTCCAGAAAATGGTGGTCCTTTGGTACCAGCCTGCCCTTTTTTATAATTTTGTAGACGTTAGTCAAGAGGCGGTTCAAGTTGGTGCTCTTTGGTTTGCCACAACAAGGGTTTGCCTTCAAGACTTGGAGGCAGTGCTCCGGTAGGTTCTATCTGTTCTACCATTTATTGTCTCCTGACTAACGAGCTCGAAATACGAACAAATCAGCTTTTGGTTTTCTTGTTGACACTGGCAGTGTCTGCGGTTTCTTCTGGTCAGCTGGTGTCTGCCTAGCACTGTCTGAGGGCTTAATATTGTCTTGAAGATGTCGTTCCATAGCTATTCAAGCTTTTAGTGTTGGGTAACTAGTGATTTCTTTTTTTAATGGAAAGTTGGACGGTTCAGGTGGTGTTGTTTCTTTTGCGGTTAGTGGAAAGAAAAACAGGAACGTACGGGGATGAAAAAAATTTCAAGCGGAAAATGGTAATATACGGTGCGAAGTGGAAGTCGTTATTATTATTTCTGTCACTTCACTCCTCACTTCGTAACCTATTTAATTCTATGTCTATAACTACAATACAACAGCCACTATGTGGTGGAGCGGCTGATCAAAGGTTTTTGACGCTTGATCAGGCGTTACCACGGCGCCCGTACTACCGACAAACGGAGGGGGTCCACCGGTTGTCCCTTGACTGCTTGTGTTACTGTTCACCTTGTGTACCCGACGGATTGGGCGTGGGTCGTTCTCCAGGTGGCGGGGATGGCTCGCTACAATCCCTTGCTGCAAGATTGAGATGACTTGTGATGAAGCGACTGTTGTCGATCGTGCTTGATCAGGGTTGATCAGGCTTGATCGGGCGCAAATAGTTGATGATCAGGGCCTCTGGTCGTTGATCAGGGGGTGATCAGGGGTGATCAGGGGTGATCAGAGCCAATAGTCGAAAATAAGATCGTGATCGACCTGATCGGTCTGATCGCTCTAATCGATTTAGTCAATCAAGAGCTAGTTGGCGCGAGTTGCGAACAGATATACGCAGGTCGCAGGTTGAGAAATGTCGATCAGGTGTTGATCGGTGAAGGGGGTGTGGTGGAGTCAAGTTCGAAATCGAAAACATTAGCATCGATAACCTGACTACCACAATCGCGCCCAGCCTTCCAACTTTCGGAGGGGGTACTCCGCGGACCACCACTCGAGATCTGGTCCGATCGTCCGCTGCAAGCAGACGACCGGTCGTCATCAGAACCCACTTGGTCCGATTGTTTAGTGTCCTTCTCACCTTGTGTACCCGATGGAATGGGCTAGTTACACACTCGGTGGATCGGGATCGCAGATTGGATCGAACCGGTCTTGAATATAGAAGACCGATCTGGGTAGGTATCTCTGGGGCGGAACTCTTCACCCCAGACACAAACAGACCAAAAACACTTCCAAGAGATAACTTCCAATAGGTCGATCGTCCAAACGATGAAGACCTGACCAATACGAAATAATAGAGGGTAGACCGACCGTTCCGGTCTAGCCCCTGGCCAATACGAAATAAGACCAAAACCGGTCTAGTTTCCAAACAATATTAAAACAAGACAATATGTCCGCGTAAAGACCCAATATGTTCGTGAAACTCCACAAACGATATCTCCACGCCAAGACCAATCCAGTGAATAGCACGTTCCAAACGTACTTGAGTTGAGGTGTTGAGATCGCCAAATCGTACTCACGCCGAGGGACTTCCGGTGGGCCAAAGTGCGCGTGCGGCGCGTCCAGACCGGGTATAATGGGCGAGAGGGGATAATTCGACCCTCTGCCCCCAAACACTCCGCGGTGGGCGAAGGCGAATAGTGTACGAAAAGGGAAGAACGTCGACCCCTAGCTGTGGTGTGAACCAAGACCAGAAGAGGTTTCAGCCATTTATCCGAAAACTAAAATATTTCCTTACTTAAAGGTATAACCTCTGTCCTAAAAGGTAAAACCACAACCAAAAGCCCTTCTATCCGGAAAAACCACAACTAAAATACTACTACCCTATAGTCCCTACATGTTCCCCCACAAAAATATGTAAAATACCCAAAGTCGGGTGACTCACCAAAAAAACTTGCGTTCTTGACACTTCTTGAGTCTGATAGGCTGAAAAGCCCCCGTTGTTTAAACCAATCCGAAATTAGACCAAATGCCTTGACAAAACTTGACCAGAAGTGTGCCAAACTTTGGGCACGATTCTCCACAGGGGTACTTGATCAGGCAGCGGAAGTCTTCACTGCCCGATCACAGAGCCTCTGAGTCTTAATCAGCTAACAGAATACCCAAAATATATGTGTTCTTAGCCTAGACCTACGAGGGAGGTAGATTTCACTAAATCCACCTAGAGTTCCCGTGGGGCGCTTATAGCAGCCGAACTCTAGGGGCCAAACGTAAACCAAAAGGGGAAGAGGTGAGAGCGCACTGCTCAATCACGTTCCCGAGACCAAAACAAAACTTTAAAAGAAGAACCGCTGACACAGCGGGCGGAGTTGCGAGGCGAGTTCTCGACGCTCTACGCCTTCCGGTGGGCCAAAAACGCATTAGGTGCTCCCGCCCGGGACGTAGAGGTGTTTAGAGGTAGGGGGGG